>WBNH01006209.1:0-217759 GCA_013401255.1 Urocolius indicus | reverse complement strand
AACCCTTAAGATTCTGTGACAAGCCCTCTCCACAGACAATGTTTCTTTCTGTAGTACATTTGAGTTTCCTTTTAAGGCTCCTCCATAGGACAAGTTTCTTGCTCTTCTCACTAGTATCCTCTCCTCACCTAGTGATATGCTTAATTGCTACAAAGAAAATCCAGTGTGTAGCTTAAAGGTAACAGCAGCAAATAATTTACTTCCTCATCCACATTGCACAATTAGAACTTACTTTGCACTGCCATTTCCACAACCTTGAAATGGTCATTTTCACTTCACCACGTTTCTTTAAAATGTGTAGGAAGTGGGAGAAGTCATCAAATTGTACTGGTAGTCAACAACAGACAGTAACAACTCAGGCTTGCCTCTGCAGTCCTTGTGCCTGATTCGACCAGCAGGTTCTACCAACCTGATCGTTCTGAAAGTGTTTTTATGACCAACAATTGTTTCCAGCGAACAACAATTCATATTCTCTTTTGCATGGACACTTTTGAGAGATAATAGAGATACAACCACCATGTTAGGAAAAAACCCATCTGCTTAATGTCAGGGTAGTAGCTGAGAACTCAGGAAAGCATCAGCAGTGTCAGCAGCAGATGCAGTCGCTGCTCTGTCCTCTCAGCTGTGTTAAGTGACAGGAACCAACACCAAAGGGCTGAGGTAACAGCAGGGTGGCACATGGAGCAGAAAGATTAGCAGGAAATGTACACATGCATTAGAAAAGATGCCATGGAAGTTTTGCTAACACAAAACAATTTACAAAAAAGCTAGCCTGTCTTAAAGCTTTTCTGTTGAATTGAAACAGAGCTAAAAAATTTCCACACCTTACACTGGATTCCAGTGTAAGCACAAACTTAAAAGTAATGTCTTTTTTCAAACTAAAATGCAACTAGGGTACTGGCTAGAATGGAAATACAAACGATTACTTAGTTCAGGTCTGATCTTTCAGAGTCAGCAAAAACAGGCAAAGATCAGGACCTTAACTTTGGTGTGGGGAGGGGAAGTATATGTATATCTCACATAAAATCTAGTGCACTTGTATCAGTTAAGTAAGTGTATTATGCTCCCTACATGCTTGTATTTAAGGAAAAAAAACAACAAGGTTTTGAATCTAGCACACAAAGATTAAAAGAAACTGAAAAAGATCCAAAGCCTGAATGAATGCAGGGCTGGCTGGAGACTCATTATCAACCTGGATGACAGGCCTTCAAAAATATGTTGCTTGGTCATTTTATCATGAAGCAGTTAAAAATTTTCCCCTGCACAGGACTTACTATTTCTACTGCTTTTTCCTAAGACTACTGTTACCTGCTCTTCTTTATCCCAAAACTCATTACTAGCCCCATCTGCTGCATCACGCTTAAAATCTCCAACACTTGGATTTTGCATATAAGACCATGGTATTACATGTGCTCTTGACTTAAACACTAGAGAATCAAATTCATTTTAGGTTTTTATATTAAAGCAAAACTGATTCAAGGTTTACAGTTGAAAAGTCTCCAGCAGCATATAATGCCAAGAATTAATGTGGTGTTTCACTGACCTGGAACCACCACACAGTTCTGATAACTCAACATCGCAATGACTATTAACATAATTATCATTGAGGTTTCTTACTTAAATTTATGCTAATTACATTTTGTAAAGATGAAATTATAGAAGGTTCATGTAACATTAGAAATGCTCCTGATAGCCTTCTATTTAGAGCTCTTCTGCTATCAACTGCAAGAAATTACCATGTCTAGCAAACTTCTGTTAGGAATGCCATCTTGTGGTTAAAACCTGCATAGAACGACAATTCGAAGCAGTTTAAATTTTTACTTGCAGAATACTGGATTTGCAGAAATGAGCTATTCATGTACGACCTTTCAGAACTGTATTCTTTTACTAACCATTTTGGATGAAAGTGACTGTGAATACAGCTTTCCCGTTCTCATCTGCATACCATGCTAATTAATTATGAAGGGAGTAACTATTTTCATTAGGAGATGGGATTTCAAACACAACCAGATTGCCACATGTACTTAGTAAAAAAAAGTCCACTAAATGTCTACTCTATTAAGATGTGATTTAGTGAATTAGTCTAAAATGTCCAGAAAACAGATTTTTCTCAAAATATGTTTCCATGAGCACATTTTACCTTCTCTAAACTTTACGAAGCATCTTGAGTCGCTATATAAAAGGTCGAGTTTAACTATAAAAAGGAAACATTGGATTGTTCTATTTGTTTTACTTAGATCTTATTATGAGCTGAAAAAGAGTTTAAAATGGCCATTGGATTGCAACTTGCTTCTAAAAGCAGAGAGAAATGCCACATAAAGAAGAATGGAAAGAAAAGCATCTAAGAGACTTCAAAAGATCTCTAACTTTTAAAAACATGAGAAAATAAATAACAAGTAGCTACTTTCAATACAGCTGACATTTGCACAGACACCTTCCTCCTGTATATGTTCGCTTCATTTTCATAATGAACGTACATATGGCCCAAACTACCACAAACACAAATTGCATAATGAAATTTAAAAGTAATGAGCCACATCCTAATAGCCGTGACTCAAGCCAGGGTGTGAGTGAGTAGTCCATTTGCAATTCTCTAGAGACAGAAACAACAAGGCTAAACATATTCAGTAGTGTGTTTAGTGTGCACCTTGTTCTATGCACTGATAACACTACAGCAGGACTGATTTCACAATCTCTTACATTCAACCTCTGTGAAACACTGTTCATATCTCTGTTTGCACACAAGTTACTCCTGGGGCATCCAAATGGGACAGTTTGACCTCTTGCACAGCAGAGGTCTGACTCATCTGAATTAGTCCTTGTACCAAATCACATCTTTTCAGGAAATCATCTAACACATTCAGACTAGAGAAACCTTTAAAATTCTGTTACTTGCCTCTCTGTCTTCTTGTTAATGTATCCAACTTCTACTTAGAATTGCTGGATCACTCTCCGGTAGATGAAACAGATCTTAATATTCTTATTAAATCTTTGCTCCACAGACGGTTCTTCCAGACTGTCACGGGTTTGTTTGGAGCCACTTTTTCGCTTGGCAACAGGGGGAGTGCCCCCATTAACAGTTCTCGAATCTTCCCCTCAGTTCTGAGGTGGGCTCTCCTCCAGCCTGGCAGGGCCGCTCTGGTGCTTCTGCCATCACTGTTTAAGAAGGGCAATCTGCAGCAGGAGGTGGAGGAGTGACCAAGATGGAGGTGACCATGTGGACCACACAGAGAAGGAGAAAGGAAGAAGTGCCAGACTGGAGATTCCTCTGCAACAGAATACAGGCTGTGCCCCTGTAATCCATCGAGGGCAACAGCTGGACAGAGAGCCAGCAAGTTCTGGGTGAATGCGTCTGGACAAGCAGGGCATGTATGAGGAGACGGCCAGGACGCAGTCTGTGCTGGAGAGCCTGCGGGCCCAGAGACACACACAGGAGGGGAGAGGAGCTGCAGCCCTCAGGATGAATGCACATCAGAGTGGTCCGTGCAAGGCTGCCCGGCATGGGAGGGACCCTGAGCTGGAGCAGGGAACATCAGCAAGGAGTCTGCCTGGGTAGAAGCCACTGGGAAAGGACTGACTGAAATCCCCATTCCCTGCCCCTGAGCCATTCAGAGTGGGAAGAGGGAAAGACACTGGGATCTGCTGCCTGAACCTGGGAAGAAGGAGGGTGGGGGAAGGTGGTTTTAAGGGGCTGGTTATGCTCTTCATAATCATACCACTCTGTTGTTTTCTGTTTGTCATGGTTTCGGTTGTTGGTGGATTAAAAAAATTTCTGTTTTCTTCTCCAAGTTGAGAAGTCTTGTCTGTTTTGCCTGGGATCAGAAATAGCAATTGAGCCCTCTCTGTCCTTAGGGCATTCCAAAGGCCCTTGGTACTTATGGCTGATTGTGGTCCTTTGTTCCTAGATGGGCCTAAACCATGACATAGACTAACTTCCTTTTCACTAAACTTAAGCAGATTCTAGTTATTGAGATTCTCATAGCAGTGCTTCTTTTTAATATCATGATTTTTTTTTCTGTCTAATTATCCAGCATTACTGGAAATTGTGACTCTTGGCGTTGGTCATAGCATTCTTCCAAAAGTCAAACAGATAGCAGTGTTACTTCCCTTTCTAAACCTGAGGATCTCACTGGTCCTTTTGGCCACAAGGTGTGCTGCAAGTTCTCGTTCAGCTGAGGATGCACATCATCTTCAGACACTGCTCTAAGTCAGCATTTCCTACAGCAAATTGTTCTGCTTGGTAAGTATGTCCTCAAACCTCCACTTCTAGAAACACAGGTCTACTTTAGGCCACAGGGAAATGCACATTGCTTACAGCTCCCAACCAATAATCATCTTACTCTGCTTAAGTGGCTCCTTAGTATTTAAGTTTAGTGGCATCCATAGATTTGAGCAGTCATCATTTTATTTCTTTTGTGTTCTTAACAAACTTAATGGTCAAGAGAAAAATTCTGTGTGAACTCAGGTAACAAATCTATTCAGTCACAGCTGCCCTTTCAGGTTTACATGTAGAGATCTTTCAGGTTTGGACTTGATGTCATGATGTATTTTAAATTTGGAGTGATACATTGCATGATTCTATAGTTTATTTTAAATAAATTATTGCTATTAAAAAATCTAAAAGTATTTCAAGCACCAGTGATTGAACAACAATTCCTGTGCTATATAACTGATTTCATGAAGCCTGAGATAAACTTCTAATTAAAAATGCTTTCCTATGTTGCACAGGGAAAACACTGTGGTTTCTCTACTTGGTTAAATTTTATAATTTAACAATTTTATTGTACATTGGCAAGTAAATAAAGTGTTTTCTTAATTCTGCAGAATAATTTTCCAATGAAACATTTTATTTCCTGTGCTGTCAATAAAGTAGACAGAGCCCATCTTGAATAACTCCCGGGGAATAAAAGTCTTCTCAAACATAAGGCAAAACCAGCTAAGCTTCATGCCATGAGACCTTCAAAAGTTTTACCTAAGGTGGAGAGAAAGACCAAGATTGATGTCTTTTAGATTGCAGTAGTCTGAGAAATTGCTGAAGCAACAGCTTCCCTGTTCCGTTAAGTGTGTTGAGCACATTTATGTCTACTGTGGAAACACAGTAACATTTACATCCTCCTCAAGCTGTTAATATATGTTCAGGATGAACTCCCTGATGATGTTAATTCATTGAAATTAACTACTCATTTCATCTTGCTGTTTCAACCACTCAAGCAATTTTTAAATCCATTATCCTTAAATCATACTCCATGTGAACCAAAGTTGCTTTGCACCCAGTAAGTCAACCAGTTCATACCTCCACTAAACTAGGCATGAATAGGAGCAACTAAACTGTTGGAGACTTCCTTTTCTATATTCATTCATCAGAACAGACTTTCCATGAAGCACCAGGCAAGTCTGTGGTGCAACATAAATAGTGTTTAGACATTTCCTATTTTGGATGTGGGTTTATTTCTTTTAAACATACTTTCCTTCCAGAATGAAGCAAATTATCTCATAACATCTGTCAGTCTCAGCAAAGTGAATTACTAGATCATTGCCTATACACCTAAATTTCAAGTAAACACACATCTTTCAAGATTTAAGAACATCAAAATCTGAAACCAAGATCTTCTAGTGGACTTTCTTCATATCACGTTTACAAACATATTTGCAAAGACAGTGTTACAGAGCGGATCCCACAGTATTTATTTAGAAAAAATGATAGTGGACACAAATAAGTAACAAATATTTCAGGCATGCCAAACACAATACATTTCATGGCAATGTGTGTGCTTGATGTATCAGAAGAGCAAAGCTGACCTCTTGAAAAACAAGAATCTTCCCTTTAGAGTTCTGTCTGATAAAATAGTTCATCACCTCAAAAACATAAATCTTTTTAAATAGTAAGATACTAAGGAAAAAAAATTGTGTTCTGGAGTCATCCCTATCTGCTCTATTTACCCCTTACCTCAAATTGTGCTGTTACCCTGAGAAGCAGGACTGTGACTAAAGGCAAGTAATGAGTAGCTAATGGGGATGCAAACCAAAGTATTTTCTATATGAATGTTCCAATAATAAAAAGTGTAAATATAGACATTGCACCTGTCCTGAAGGTTTTTCATGTAGTATCAGTGTTCAGCAAAGATTTATCTGTGAATAACAGCCTAACTAAAGCTATGCTACTACTACAGGTCAAACCTAGTGGAAATATGCATATACACTGGCCTATGCTCTCTGTACATGTGGTTTATATTGATTTCAACATCCTGACTTCAGAGAAACAGGAGCAAACTCTGTATACATCAAGCTTAAATGGCTTAAAGAATCCTGCTAACCATCACAAGGTAGATTTGCTTTTGTGTATCACTCACACACCATTTTTGCCTTAAGAAGTTCATAGAAAATATTGCTTGACGACATTCAGTGTGCACAATGACTGCAAAACACAAAAATAACCCAGCACTCTTAATCATTTTAATGCCCTTTGAGTCTTTCATAACACTGTCAGTGGGGAAAAACTACAGCAACTGTAGCATACTGTTTATTGAACCACAACAGTCAGGATTTTGCTGACTGACATTCAGAAAAGCTGGGCTAGGAAGGCAGAAGAATCACTCATCCAACTGTTCTATGCCCCCCACAGCCAACTATATTGAGTACGTTGGCTATGTTTTTCTCTTCCATTTCTCTGGGCTCAGCAGGACAAGGCAAGGCAGAAGACTGTACATCACAGCTGCCACAACACAACATCAGCACCCAATCATAAATACTGTGTACATCCAGGATCACGATGCTACTGCAGCATTTTATCCTGACCATTACTAGAAGCCACAAGCAGACGTGCTTTGAAAAAACTGATCACTGAAGTTACAAGAAAGTCCAAACCCAAAGTCATTATTTTAAAAAATGAGTCAATGTTGTATTGTAAAAGTCTTCAGATGTTCTGAGAAACACACTAATACTATATGTGCTCTTTAATCATTGCCTTCATACACCTTAAGTCCACATTCAAAGCCCATAGGTAAGTACAACTACTCATTTTGTTACTTACTCAATTCACATCAACTGGCTCATGTAATATGAAAACAGCAACCAGAAATTTTACTAACACTTTCTCCTTCAAACCAAGCTTGAGATACTGCCATGAACTTCAAAATATTGACTGAGTCATGCCAAAATGAACCTTCTGCTAGTATAGCTCTGACTTTTTATCTAATAATGAGCTAACTCATGGTAGGACATTGGCTTCTAGCCTAACCTTGATTAAAATATCATCTTTTCTCTTTTGGGCAATAACAGAAACCAGCTCTTCTTTGTAGACACTTCTATAAAGTATTGTTAACAGCATGTGACTAATTGTCCTATGAAGTCAAATGACCTTAAGCCTCATGGAATCAGGTACTGCAGGATTTTGACAGAGTCCTTATGCTGAAAACAATTCCTTTTCGACTAATTCAATCCAGACAGTTGGGTTTGTTCAGAGTTTTTTGGTTTCTGTTTTGGTTTAAGATTTCAGATTCTGGTTTTGTACTGAGCATGTCCAGAGAATTCTCTTTTTTCCCACTTGGAACTACTGTGAAAAATCAGACTGAAACATAGAACAAAGTGGACATGCACTTGCAGGCTACACAAGCAATGCTGCTTTTTTGGCAAAATACTTTTATGCAACTTTTTCTTATAGAACTTATAATTTTTTTTTTTATTATCTACTTATGGTCTTTCTCATGTTGTGTCTGGAAAAAATAAGAAAATTCCTCTGCCCTATGAGAAGAGAACAAATGAGTTGGGTCTTTTCATGCTGGAGGAGGTTCAGAGGGCACTTTATCACAGTTTTCCAGTACTTAAATGGTATCTAGAAATAGGACAGAGCTTCTCTATTCACAAGCAGTCACATGGAAATGACAAGGGAAAATGGGTGCAAGTTGCACGAGGAGAAGTTTCATCTTGATATAAAAAAGCTTTTCACAGTGAGAACAGTCACTGGAACAACCTCCAAAGGGACATGCCAGTGTCCCCATTGCTTGAGGTTTTTTAAAGACATGACTGGGCAGGGTGCTAGATAATCTCATCTAGGCTCCCCTTCCCATGAAAGGTTAAACCAGATGATGTTTTGATGTCTCTTCCAAACTGGGCTGTTCTATGATTCTGTGAAAAGAAAAAGATGTTTTCCAAAGTTACTGCAGTAATAGCAAACAAGGATGGAGCAGAGAAAAGAACTAGAAAGGTCCTAAAAAGGCATACAAGAATGGCAGAAACTAGACAGCTATTGTGTCACACCTTTGTTATCAACTGCACTTCATTTTATTGTATATTGCTGTGACAAATGCCCATTATGTGTGGGTCTTTCACCTTACTCTGGAAGAGATGGCAATGCTTTAAAAAGTTTGCTAGTTGGCATCTTCATCTCTAATGTGGCAACAATTACAATCAGACACACAGGAGGAAGCTGGCTGGTATGGCAACGGTTCAGAGCCCCAAATGAATCCTGGCACCTAGAAGATGTTGCCTCTGGAAGAGGCAAAGAATGTTACAAATTACCACCTCTCTTGCCAGTACCTTCCCTATTTAAATCTTGGTGGGAAACACAATCTCCTCTAGTTATAAGTCCCCTCATATTTGATGACTTAGATCTTTATCTGCAACTGCATGCCATTCAAAACTTGCCAATACATCATTTTACAACTTCTCTTAAAATGTCACTACATTTTACATTCCTGTCAACTCTAATCTACAGTTATCAGAATAAGTTTGTCCATAAAACACATGATTTCCTAGGACGACCTGCTCTATTTCTATGAGGCAAAATCCCCAATAAAGAGCCTGTCATTAGCAAAACCAGATTGTTAAAGCAGATCTATTTTAGGTTGCACAATTAATACCTCTGATGCTATCACACTTTCCAGACATGGGAATTCATCTTTCACTTTCCTTGATGAGATGCCAAGTACTTTGGGAAGCTTCTTTATTATACTAATTCATGCAAAGCATGAACAGAATAGAAAGTCAAGGAGATTGATTTAAGAAAAACATGAAACCAGAAGTAATTAAAACAAAAAAGCTACATGACCTCAAAGACAAAACATTCTAAAAACTCAGAATGTAAGAAATAAATGTAAACAAACAGTATTCTGGTCCTTATTTAAGGAGATGGCTGCTGCCACTACTAGAAAATTCTTTCATGGCATCAAAAACGGATTCTGAAGTAGAAAGTTCAAATAGAAAATATCTAAGAAAGAGACTACAACACATTGCAAGAAAGCCACATCTCAAAAAATATTAAAAATACTGACTTAAGGATTCTATTTTACACAGGAAAACAGGAGGAAAAAAAGTATGAAAAACAAAATGACCAGATTTTTTTTTTTACATAAACACTGGCCTCACAATACATAAAAAACATCATACAAGATGACAGAATACCACCAAACTGAATGGTTCAAGGATTAACAATACAAGTATATGTCAATGTTTGTAGTGATATCAACCCTCATTAGTAACAGAAGAACTTCATTACAATATCCTATTATGTTCTGGTACCCTGAGTGAAACGACTTAAAGTTTAATTACCCACTGAACAAATGATCACACCGTTCTTGCAACAGAACAAGAACTATTAGCTTCAGAAAGGTCAGACTTCCCCTTCCTCCTTCCACGACGTACGTTTCAGGCTCCTGAAGGGGACGGCAGTGCCAAGGAAAGCCAGCAGTACTGGCATCTCTACTCTATATGACCTGCAAGAAAGTCTTTTGCACTCTCAATTCCCAACCTTTCACCACTGCTAGAGATCTGATAGGCGCTACTTACAAGTACTGCTGAAAACCTGACAACTGAGTATAAAACTGTGAACGTTATGTTGTGGACTGGACACAGGCCAGATGAATCATGATTTTATTAAAACATGCAGCTTGTAATGAAGGTGTCTCATTTGACACACTAGACAACTGATCATTTGCTTAGAAAACTTTCAGAAAATGATTTTGAATTAAGGTTTCTATATGGGACATCAGCAGGCCCATATCAGCAGCACAGACCTGGTGATCCTCATTCCCCTTCTTTTTCAGGGTTTCTAATAGGCCCCAGTGGACTGGAGGCAGTGGGCTGTAAGAACTCAGCAAGTGAAGCTGACTCAATGGATTCTGGTTTATTTCTGCAATCCTCAAGGCCCTCAAGATAGCAGGTGCAAACTTTGAATAATGAGCCGTAGATGAAATAATAATTGGGCAAGTTCTATCTTGTAACCGATCTGCAACTACTTTAGCAACAGCTGTGTGTGTATCCAAAATATATCCTGTAGTACTGTATACAGAGTGAATGGCAGCTAGACAATCCTCCTCAGAGCACCATCCAGCCACCAAGTCCTGCTGAAGCTTTTCAAGTAGATCTTTCCTCAGCTGGAAGTGGTGCTGATTTTCTAGCTGGTGATATAATTGTGTCACCAGTTGTCCATCTCCATTAGCTATCAGGTGCAAGTATCGCTCAAGATTGGAGGACTTCAAAATATCCACTGCTGGTGAAAAAGTGGGAATTAGTTTTCTTCCCCTCAAATCATAAACACCTGTTCTTATGAAGTCAGTCAAAACGTTGTTTTCATTAGAAGCACAAATACATTTTCTAATAGGAATTCCCATCATTTTAGCATACAAGGCAGATAATATGTTGCCAAAGTTTCCTGTGGGAATGCAAACATCCACAGGGCTTCCAAAAGGAATTATACCTTGATGAACAAGATCAAGGTAAGCAGAGGCGTGATAAACTATCTGAGGGAGCAGCCGTGCCCAGTTTATAGAGTTTGCTGCAGCTAAAGCTGTTCCATATTCTACTGTAAGAAAGCCAGTATAATCAGAATTAGTAAAGATTTGCTTTATAGCTGTCTGGCAAAAATCAAAATCAGATTTGACACCTACTGCCCAGGCATTCTCTTTCTGACAGCCAATCATCTGTGATTTTTGAATCGGGCTTACTCCATCTTCAGGAAAAAAATTCATCACTGCAATTCTCTGTTTGTCAGTGTCGTGGAGACGACTGAAGCCATCTAGGACAGCACTCCCCGTGTCACCAGAAGTAGCCACCAGGACCAAGTAATTGCAGCTTCTAGGAATGCAGTATGCAAATATATGTGGCACCATCTGTAATGCAAAATCTTTAAATGATGCTGTTGGTCCATGAAATAACTCGAGGAGAAACTGATTGCCTGCCAGATGCCTAACTGGGGCGATTTTAGAACAAGTGAAGTTTTCTCCATAAGCAGCTGCAATAAATTCTGCCAGCTTAGAAGCAGGAATATCAGCAGGATGTATGCATCTTTCTAGTATCACCTGGGCTCTTTCAGTGTAAGTTGCTTCTATTAGGCTTTGCCATTCTCCAGCAGTGAATTTTGGAAGTCCTCTCTCAGGAACAAAGAGCCCTCCATCAGGGGCTAAGCCCTCAGTAACAACATCACTGAAATATTTCTGAGAGTCTTTTTCCATACTCCTTCCAGACCTATTAGATCTAGTTGAAATGAAAGTTTCCAGTTCTGAGTTTTGGTATCTCTTCACAGCATCAAGTACCTTTTCTGCTACAGCCTCTGCTGCAATATCCCCTCCACAAAGAACACGGATGTCATACCACCTTCTGTAGAACTGTTTTCTAAACTGAAGTATGTCCTTGAGAGAAACACCTGGAGACTGGCCCACGATGCGATCCACTTTCATTGAGTTCAGCCTGCTCATAATGACTGTTGTGGGCACATCCAGATACACAATTATCCCATTTTTCTTCATATGCTGCATGCCAGCAGCATGCATTGGATTGGACCCAGTAAGGGAAATGACACTTCCAGATGCTGAAAACTTCAACAGGGCTTTTCCTTCCTCCTCCAAAAATTGCTCATTACCAACATCCTGCAGTTTTTCTGACACACTCATATTCCAGGTTGTTTCAAGGACATCGTCATCTATGTCTATGACAGGGCAACCTAGTTTCTGACCTACTATTCTCCCAGTCGTTGTTTTCCCAGCACCTGGAGGTCCCATCAGGATAATATTTTTGTTTCCAACAAGAGAATGTCTTGAGAACCACGACTTCCATACCTGTGCAAATGCAACAGGTCTTGAAAGCATCAGTTTCAAACACATGCTAGAAAGACTGGTTTGAGTTATTAGTCTTAAAGGTCGATACTGACCAACATGAAACATCTTCTTCTGCTGGGTTGTTTAAGATTTTTATTTTTTCAAGCCAACTCGACAATCCACTTGACCACTTCAAAAGAAAAAAAACCAAACAGTAATTAGTCTTTCAGCAAACATCTAGGAAAAAAAAACTAAAGGATATGGAATTCAGAACAACAACAATTCAAACATAAATCCAGTTATGACTTCACCGGTGCCAGGGAGGTATTTTGCAGAATAAGACTCATTTCCTTCTCCTGCATAGTTCCAGCTCACCTCCAGTGCCAAATCCAACTTCAAACAGTCCATGTCTTCAAGGTAAACAGAGGCATACAAACCTAATACTGCAATACTCTTTGCAAATTATATTATTTATAGGAATTCAGAACCAACCAGTTTTTCCTCTAGTAGGTGTACTTTTAAGTACAAATAATGATGATGAACTAAATTACCCTCTTGTATTAAAAATGTTGACAAAATATGCATTTGTCCCACCTCCCAAGATAACTTTGATTTCTTATACTTTCTTTCTTAAAAAACAAAGGCAAGACCCACTTAAATGCATAGAAAACTCACAGACTTGGGCAACAGCAAGGCTGGAAGAGTTGCATCCAACTCTCTTCTGAACGGATGGCAAACCAATCAAGTAATTTGTGAAGAACTCCTAGAATGGAATTGTATTGAGTGCAGTTTGTGAAAAGAGAGAGAAAGAATACATCATGAAAACATTCTACCTTCAAAAAAAGATTAAGCAAGAAGCTCTCAATGTTCTATTTTATTTGCTTAGAGAAATCAACACCAGTATCAGCATGAATTACAGCACACAATTTGTACAATGATATTTAGGGCAAAAAGGGAAGAACTCTCAGAATCTCCATAAAATTGGGTTTTGGGGAAGAAATCACAGATTTCACAGAAAATCCCTACAGAGTCATTCTTCATTTTAGGTAGGCAAATAAGTATCACTTTCTCACTGTTAATTTTTCATTGTTCATGGCTAAAAATGCTTTAAGTAAAGCAATAACTAACTTCCTTGTAACACCCTGACTCAATCTAGGTGCTAGCACCCCAGTGTCTGCTTTGCTACTTTTACTAGTGGAAAAAAAAAGTAATGAGAAAGAATTTCAACACATTAATCAAGACAGAATAATAGGACAATTAAAGGAATTAATTACAGGCAATTTCCAAATCCTTCAATTGTTTGGTGCCCTTTCTCTAGGTGCATTCCAGTCCAACAGCCATTTATCACTGTGAAGAGCAGAGGGTGGCCTGGAACTGTGGGAGAAGGTAGGTGAGTACCCAATGGGAACTGCATCATTCTCCAAAGACCTACTCATGATTAATCCATGTTTAGTTGTCACACCAGTAGTTCTTTCATAATCACTGCAGAGACACGGGTCACAAACTTCAAAAATGACACAGAAGTTCAAGTTTTGTAAGAGCAAACCACTAAACCAAACCGTCTTCACTTCCAGACATTCCTTACTCTAGCTAGCACTGTGTTCCTCAGTCTTTTACACTCTCCTGTCTTTACCAAGCCATTATCCTATACTATAAAGTCAAAGTACTTCTATCAAATCTTTGCATTTGCTCACTTCTGCATGGAGAGATGAGCTTGCAAACCATAAGTCTCTGTGTTTGCACCCAATGTTGTGATTATAGCATGTTCATTGTGTCATGAGGTTGAGTTTACACTAAAGGCAGGCATATCATAATGTATGGGTTTTTTCCTCAGTCCCTGTAAAGTTTAATAGAATCATCCTGCACAGATGCAATGCAAGCTTTTACAAATAGTTATGAAAAACATAACTCTGTGAAGAGTGGTTGCAATATTCAATATCATTCTAAAGCTCTACTGCAGCAGTAATGCATACCAGCTCTGGATGTATTCACTATAGGGCCAGAAAGAGATCTGATCTTTCCATCACACTTCCAGGTGTAAGTAAATTACACACAGGAATTAAAAATAAATTTAAAAGGCAATGTTTTAGCGATTTTTATTTTTTGAATGTAATAATCACTCCAAGCATAGTGTGAACTAGAGGAATACAAACCATGCCCACCATACCAGCCTGCCTACCATGTCTCATGGCACTACAGATTCACTTTGAGTTGCAGTCACCTGGTATGCACCTACGCAGCTGCTGGAAGTAACATTTGGACTAGTTTATGAACCTAAGCCTTAGGTCTTGTTTGAAATCCACTTAGTTAACCTGGTGCAAAAATTGACAAGGGATTTCTTTATTCAGTTACCCAGTTCAACCTGTTCCAATTTTGCACCCATATAAAGATGTGCACAAGTGCCTGTAACCATTGAATGCAATCTGTTTCTGTGAAACATTTTTTTTAACTGGCAAAACTTTACTGTAAAACAGCCAGAGTTACACTTTGCCACTGGTAGAGTTTACCAATCGAGTCAGAACACCCAGACATCCAACTTTAGATATAAGCCCCATGCCAAAAGGGTGGGAGTGTTTTTGAAGCGGAGCCTACACCTGCACCTCCAATGACTTTGGACAATACACTGTAACCCTGCACTTGGATGTTGGTGGCACCTGCAGATCTTTAGCAATCAGCCACAATTTTAACAATCACTGGTGGTGACAAAAACAAAAAAATGTGAGAACTGGGCTCTGTTAGGGGTACAGACACAAAGTTTGCAACAACTTAGCGTAAAGGTTTAAATTCAGCAACAAAACAAGCCTGTGGCAGTTTGCAGCAGCCAAAGGTAGCTCAGGGCAGGTCAAGATCGATAATTATCCTATTTCAAAACCACTAACACTGGACAACTCCCATTTGACTTTTCTCTCTGCTTTTACGCAGAGAAAATGATAACCCCGACGTAAACCACTCAGCTTCAGCCTTCTCGTGACCACCCCACAGCCACGGCTCCAGCAAAGGTTCCCGCATCGCCACCGCGCTCTTGCCTCACCGTTTCGACGCCCTGAAGGTGTCAGAGCGCGAGTGAGAGAAAGGGGTCGGCTTGGGTCGAGCAGCCGTCGCACAGCACCGGGAAAACACGACACCGCGGTGTCAGGGCTGCCGCGCGCGCCCGCGCAGCCCCAGGCTGGCACCTGCCCTCGGGAATGGGCGGCCCCGGTTCGGCTCTGCTGTGCCCTGTCCTGTCCTGTCCTGCCTTGCCCCGTCCCGTCCCGCTCCCGCTGCCCGTCGCGGCTCCCCCCCTCCCTGAGCCGCCTCCGGCGCGGCGCGGCGCGCGCGCACGTACCGACGGGGGCGGTGACAGCTGCCACAGGTAGCGCGCGCTCCCCACGCCCCAGCCTCACCCGCGCGCGCCCGCCTCCCAGCCCCTCCCACCCCAACCCCGCCGCGCACGCGCGCGTCTCCGCTCACGCGTGCGCAGTCAAAACCGCCCGGAGTCGGCCCTGCCGAGCTTCACCTCCGCCAAGTGCGCATGCGCGGCGGCGGGCCCGGCGCAGGCGCGGCTCCCCTGGCGGGGCGGGGCGGGGCGGGGCGGGGCGCGCTCCGCGCCATCGTGGCGCTGTTACCCAGCAACGGGTTTCCCCGGTAACTGAGGGGACAACAGCGGCTGCCAGAGCCGCTCGCCAAGCGGGCCCAGGGCAAGGGCTCCGTGGCCGGAGGATGGCGGCTCAGTGTGCCCAGGCGAGCATCTATAACTGCCTGCCCCGCACCGAGGAAAAGCCTGTCAAACCTCCCAGGTACGTGGCTGGTTCTGGCATGGCGATACACCTGGCAGGCAGAGGGTTTTTTACAAAGCAAACGGTCTGTGTGTTTGCGTCGTTGTCACTCCGCCTCACGAGTCACTGACGCCTGCTCCATCAGCCGATGGTTCGGTTTGGTATCTCTGATGCCATCTTGTTCATTGTCAAGGGGACAAAGGGTGATGGGATGAAGCTGGAACACAAAAAATACATTTATACATAAGAAAAAACTATTTTACTGTGAGGGTGAGGGAGCCCTGGCACAGGCTGCCCAGGGAGAGTGTGGAGGCTCCTTCCTTGGAGCTCTTCAAGACCCGCCTGGACATGCTCCTATGCCACCTGATCTAGGTGGACCTGCTTCTGCAGGGAGGTTGGACTAGATCTCTAGAGTTCCCTTCCAACCCCTACCTTTCTTTTATTCTATGACAATGAATTTACAAAGCAACATTTACATACAAAGTAATCACATGGCATCTTTGCTGTTCACACAACATTTTTTCATTTTTTCATCTTTTTTTGGTAATTAATTTTTTACTCAGTGCCACACTTTCATTCTTTTCGTGTGTCAGATGTGTTCTGACATGGTTTCTTTTCCTTCTCTTTCTCACTCCTTACCTTAAAAACATTAAAACAGGCCTTTCGTCCCTCTAGTATTAATTCCTCTGAGAGTTTTGTAACATTCTAATTTGATAATTATGCAAAAATAAGGTGGATTTTTTTTTTCCCCAAGTCTCTTGCTTTATAGGAAAGCAAGCTGTTAACAGTGAACATTTTCAGGGAAAGGTTAATGTAGGGCATAATAGATTTAAGATGAATAGCTTTAAAATGAGTAGTAATGTCAGTGACACTCCTTAGAACAAAGATAGTTACTCCTTTTCAGGTAAAAGTGTTCAGACTTGTGAGATTTCTAGTTCCGAACCTTTCCCATGTTAAAATAGACCATACATTTGTTTGTTTGTTTCCAATGTTAGTTAAAGATGCTTTTGGCAGGCAGGGGAAAATTAAATGATGGTAGGGTAAAGCACGCAGCACACTAAATCCATTCCTGCCCTAATACCATTCAGGGATTTGGATACTCCATGATCATCATATTCGGTTTAGACAAGGCATTTCTTAAGTTAGATGTAACCTGACTAAAATCTCCTTCTGATCTCCCTGTTTTGGTTTGCAATGTGCAAAATAACTATCTGGTAACAACAGTGTTGATCATGGCTAATAGCATGATCTGACTAGTTTTAACTAACACATACAACATCTAGGGGCTTTTTGTTTGGATTTGGGTTTTTTTTTGTTTTTTTTTTAATTAACTGATATATATATTTCATTCTCAACTGACCCAAGTGTTACTCATGAAACCACAGCAAGCATCCTCATTTTCCCAAAATTACACCTAAAAGATAGTAACTGTCTTCTCACAAACACATTGCCTTTTTTCCCCCTCGACAAATAATAATGAACGCCTTCAGATTCTGCATGTTTTCTTCCTTGCAGCCCTCTCTAACCCACGTGTTATTCATGTATGACAGCACTTAGCTACTTTCTTGGCCTGAAAAGTCACTGAAAAGATGTAACAGCCACACCTCTTTGTCCAAAGGAATGCCTTTAGCTGTCTATAAAATATCACTTTACATTATGGCAAAATGTAATAAATGCAATAGCTTCTGTTTCACTTTCGTGTCCAAGACTGTCTGAACCCTCCTAGGTCAAGCTCCTTGTAAAGTCACTAACTTTCTCTACTGTGTGACTGCAATGCCACTCTTGGCAAACGGTGAGGAATGCAATTGTTTATGAATGTGGTGGATTTGTGCTTAAGTCTATAGCTGTTTGCCAACAATTTAACAGAAAAAAAAGAATAAAACATCATTCCTTCAGTTATTTCTGGAATAGTGTATAACCTTCTGTACATAATCCTCTTTCTGATTTTGGAGGCAGAATCTCCAGAAGACAAAACAGCTCCACATTTTTTATTAAGTCTTCTTACATGTTCTAATGTTATGATCAAGTACAAATACGTGTATCAGACCTTTGCAGCTCACATACAAAAGCTTTAATTAGTGTTCTTATTTCCACATAGAAAGGCTTTTATCAGTGCTGCTACTCCCATTCTCTGGCCCAGCATTACATTGTTGCTTTCATACTATTTCAGTATTTCTGCAAAATAGGTTCCAGCAGATGTAATTTTTTGGGGGTTCTTTTTCTCTTTACCTGAAAACATGGTATAGCTTTTATTTATAAACACTGAGTGAGGTGTGGTGGTTTTTTTTGTGAAAGAAGAGTGCAACTGTCTACAATGTGCAATCTTTTGTTTACAATAAATTAATATGACATGTTTCCTAACAATGAACAGATTTTAAAAGGTGCAATGAGGTAGCCTTAGCTTCAGGAGCAGGGAGTTCTGCTCCCTCAGGAAAACATCTGTGACAGCTCAGTCCTTCAGATGGAGGCAAAATGCTGCTAATCAGCTAATGATCAGCATTTGGCTTCTTTTGGAGCACATGTTTGCATTTCTTTTGATGAAAGCAGAAGTTACAGTGCCACGTGCAACATTACACCAAAACAGCAGTGTGTGTATCCCATGTGCATACAGCTTTTCACATCTGAGCCCTTATTGATTTTTCACATTAGACATGGTGCCAAAACCACCACTGATTGTAATAGTTCAGGATCATAGCTGGGATCTGTGAAATATAAAAAATATACAGTTTGCTGTGCTATTTCAGAGCAGTCATCCATCTCAAATAATCTCTTATAACAATCTGTAACAGATGGTTCAACAGGAACATTGAGACGGTGACACAGTGGACAGTTATAAACTGATGATCAAGGACATTCTGTCCAACTCTACTATATTTGACGTGCTTTCTGAAATATGAGGTTTTACATGCCTCTAAAATACCTTCTGCCCCATAGAATGAAGCAATGAATGTTCTCATTATCAATACAGATCTCCTGTTTTCTGATGCCAGATGAGCTTTTCTTTACGTGTTTTTGATTGCTCTGTAAGGCCATACAAGATACTGCAACTGCAGCTTCTGTACTGAGGTACACAGACATTTGCATCTTTCTCATAATACAAACTTTCAAAAGTGAAAAATCTAGCAAAGTAGATTCACGATTACTGTGTTCCTGTAGGTGCACTTTTGAACAAAACAAGAAGCCATATTAAAAAAAAATACTATTAAAAAAATATGCAATTCACAAACTCATAAAAATAATTAATGCAAGCAATACCCAAAGCAATTTTTTCCCAACATTTAGGTTTTGTAGGGTTTCAGAATGTCTACATTCAGTATTTATATGAACAGTGCATACAGGAACCATTTCCCAAACTCTGATAATACTGACCTTGAAGTCACAAAAGAAGGAAGGAGCAAGCTAACTTTAGAAGCAGAAAAAAAACACTTGTCAGTGCAGGTTGAATGAATGATGGCCTTTCTTTGGGAGAGAGTCCAAAACAAAATGGCTTAAGCTTATGGTATGAACTACTGCAAAAGTGTATATTCTTTGAAGGAGTATTTTAAATAATCTTCAAACATTTAACATCTTTATCATTATTTTTTAACCTCTAAGGTATGTGTCCATATTTAGACCATCTGTGAAACGTGAAGCACAGCAAAACAAAGCTCCATGTAAAACTATGGGACCAGCAAAAGTTGCAATGCCTTCTCCAAAAAATTTTCTGCAGAAACATTCAAAGGAACCCAAGCTACCAGCGAGTAAGCATAGACATGAAATACCATGTATTTTTTAGTTTGAAAATGGATAAAACTAATGTTGAAAGTAACAGTTATGGACAATTACAACAATTTTTGTATGCTGGAGCAGTTTCTCTTGTTCTTTTTACAGTATCTGTGAGATCAAAATTTTTTGTCTGGTTTACAAAGATATTTATTTGTGTGTGTGTGTGTAAAACACTGAAACAAGCAACAAGGAGTTTATATATGTGATTATAAATACAGTAAGTTTTTACTGTCACGTGATACAGAACCAGCTGAAATATAAAGAACAAACAGGCTGCTTTGGCTGCAGCTCTTCAGATGCTGAAGATGTGTCATTGGTATGTTCTATCCTGCTGATATTTCGATTTGTAATCACATAGTTTAGATGTGTACATCATTCTTTTCTGCAATTGATCATTAACATTAAAGGAAACAATACAAATGGGAGTATTAAAAGTGAACTAAATTTTTAATGCTTGAAGAGATATGGGAAAAGTATGTGTGTCTTGATGTTGTATGCAACATACAGCTTTTACTTTTCAGCACTCAGTCCAATATCTCTTCAGCTCTTCATCCTGTAGCATTAAATTTGCTGGTAGTATTCAAAGCATAGAATTTTTGGAGAGCTGCCTGTCACAGAAATTAGAAAATTGGAACATTTTTATCCTGTCTTTGGACACAACCATAATTCTGGGTATAAGGAGCAGACAATGTTAATGTTCAGGCTCATGGCTGGTTCTTCAAGGGCAGAGTGACCTTCTTAGTGCTGCTGGAATTCTAAGTATATCGCTGTCAGAATTTGTAATTGAGTTAAAAAGTTTCAGCTTAAAATTGGTTTTAGCCTGGAAAATTAGAAAAGCTTGATGTAGACTATAAAAAAAAATCTGTCTAAAATAGTGTAGCAGTCCAACACTTGAATTTGTATGGCACATGCAAATGAAAATACAGGCTGTCCCTGGAGGCTTTGGAGGCTTAATGACACAGACAATGGGGATTGTTAGCACCTTAAGGTAAGCTTTGGTCGCAGAGGTCCTGTAGGCACCCTGGGTCATTTCTGAATAAAGCCTTCACTTTTTCAGGAAACCTGAACAATATTCAGTATACTGGGGTGTCATACTTCATGACATCCAAACATGAATGTTTCCGAGCTCAAGACCTTGTTGAATTGCTACACTAGCATTTTAGATGAGCATAGGAAAGAAAGTTGGTTCACCAATGACTTGGAGCAGTCCATAAGATCCCTTCTAATTAGTTGTATTAAAAAATAGTGTTACCTACTTCAAATTTGCTATAGATTGAGATACATCACTCTGACTCATTTTTTCTCAGACAAGCAGCTCAGGATATTTCTATTTCAACTTCTGGATTCAGTACTTCATAATGGCAATATGTGCTTCAGTGTTTGCATTTGGAGTCAATGTACTGGAGCCTCACAATTGCTGTGACACACCACAGCTTCAATCCAGACTAGTAATTTCATTACCTTGATTAGATCCTAACAGATCTCAAGAAGAAACTGTATCCTTAACTCAGAGACTTCTTGTACTTTTGTGGATGGAATTTCATACCTAACTCAGAGAAGTTAAACTGCTTAATCACCTCTTTTAAAGCATGACACTTTCATCACTTGGAATTTAACCAGTTGTCAGTTGTCTAAATGGGATTATGGAGTGGTATTTTTGGTCCCTGTGACGCCTTCAAAACAGGGTTTGATCCAACTAGTTAAACAATGGATTGCAAGGACAGAACAAAAAGATTGATTTTTTTTTTCCCCTAAAGTCCGGGACAGTATCATTCCTTTAAGAGTCTGATTACTCACCACTGACTAACAAAAGGTGTGTTTCCTAACCTCCAGATGAATCTTGTTATATTACTGGAATCCAGCAGTCCTTTTAGCCAAGAAGTGAGGAGTCCCAAAACAGCAACCGTGCACCAGTGTACCACAGTTAATGGTGAGCCAGTGCTCACTGAGAAGCTTCAGAGGTCTTATTTCCAAAACCCCATTCTAAGAGAATTAGAAATCTTGGTCTGTGTTCTTCAGTACTACATTATGGCATCTTATCAGGTTGTAAAAACAAAATCCAGGAAAGCACTAGTTCCTGGAGTTGAGTATCAGAGAAACAAGGTGTTGTAGGAATGAGCTGGTTTTTGTGATGTGACACTTATTTTTTTGACAAAGAAGATCATGAACTCAGACAACTCATATCAAATTATTATCTCTGGATGCCCCAGGGGAGATTGGGCAACATGATTAATGCCTAAAGACAGAAGCATCTTTAGTAAAAGTAGTCTTAATTACATTTTTTAAAAGTCCCATAACACTGCAGTTAAGAGGAAATCAGTGATGTAACTAGTTAGCCCATCTAAAACAATACAGTATTTCCTAGGTTATGAAAGTTCTGTTATGCCAAACAAGCATAGTAATTTTCATCATAGCACATTCCCAGTCAATTCTTTCATTGTAGATACAATTGGTTTGTATTTTTGTGTCATTTTGGACATAATTCTTGGACTTCTTTTTTTTTAATGTAATAACATGAAATTGCAAAGCTCTCTGTGGTTACTGCTAAGAATATTTGCATGCTCAATTCACAGGAAAAAAAGAAGACAGTAAGAAATTGCCTACATTATCAGTGCCACAGAGGACAGATCACCCAGTTATGGGAATTCAAAGTAACAAGAATTTTATAACTGCAAATGCAGTTGCTGCTATCACGGGATTGCCTAAGAAGCCTCAACCTATGTATGTTGACAGAAGACAGGGAGAAAAGTATCTACTTGAAACTTCAGGACTTGTTCCAAAATATATCTTTAAAAAGGTAACGTTTATTAAATTGTGGTGGAAATAGCAAGGTCTATTTTAGGTTCTCTGTTGCATTCTCCTTTGAAATGTTTATGATTCTTTTTGAGATATTTAGATACCACTGCTGTTTGTGGTAGACCTTTGAAATTCAACAAGGAGAAATCACTGGCTTTGAAGTTATGCCTTGCCTCTGCTCTGTATCCACTTGGTTATGCTGTCAACAAAAAAAATTGCAGAATGATGCTGCTAAAGCATTAGCAGATGTGTTGCATTGGTAGCCCAGGAATCTAATGGGGAGACTGTGGTAAATGAATGCTAGCTCTTTAGGAAAGACGGGCAAGGATGAAGAGGACAAGTTGCCCTTTGAATGAAGAAGCTTTTCAAATATATGGAGCCCTTCTATGGAACTGGCAACAGGATGGTTGAGCCTCAGGATCAGAGTAAGTGTTAAAAGTGTGTTTGTTATGGACTATCCAGTTAGGAAGGGAACTGGATGAGAAGTTGAGGAAATCTTCAGATAACATTGCAGCATCTTACAGAACACTTCAGCCTCCTTGGTACCTGCTGAAAGGACAACACAATGGGATTAAATCAATCAAAAAATGTTGCTGGAGCCTGTCAGCAACAGCTTCTTAACACAGATAATGAATGATGTAACCAGTGATCATGCTCTTCTGGATGTGTTACTTACAAATGAGAAAGAACTAGTCAGAAGTGTGGTAATCAATAGTAACATTAGTTGCACAAGTCATGAAGTAGTTCATGATCTCCTCTTTAGGGAGGCAAAATGTAAAGTACAGACTATGTATTTCAGGAAAGCAAACTTCAACTTATTCAGGGGACTAGGAAGTACAGAGACAGCTCTGAAAAGCAAAGCCTTTAAGGACAATCTGCTTCAAACTTAAGAAAAATCCATTCCACTACTCAGGAAAATAAGATGTATCAGGAATCTAGTTTAACTAAAAATGTAACTCATGACAGAGCATTATGCAAAAAGAGACATGATGTATGATGTAACTCTTGACAGAGAAGATGCAAAAAAAGTGAACCTGCGGTACCTTTGCATGGCTAAAGATATTTGTAAACAGTGCTAGTCATAGTGCTACCCAACACTGACAGGTTTGTGAATCATTTTGCATTTGGGAGAAAGAAGGTAGAATCTAGTAACTTCTGGCAGAGCTAGATAGTTTTAATTTTACAAAGGATAAGGCAAAATAGATGTGTTCCCCCAAGTACATCAAGGATAGTCAGGAATTGGTTTTCCTCTCAAAAACATAACTCTGCCATGTCCAATATGGGATAGTTTATCATTCCTAACTAGTCTAATTTTCATGTATGTGTTAATGCTGTTAATGCTCTTCTGTGGCATGCAATGCTCAGCAAAAAACTGGGATACAGGAAGGCCTTTCAAAGTAAGTATCTAAGGAATGTGTTTCAGAGCACAGAATCTGACACCATGTAAAAATGTAAAATAGCTTGCTGTCATTAATAGGTTTCTAACTCCTCAATCAACCATCAGTTCTTATAAAGAGACATTTTGCTTTCTGGATTCTGTATCTTACAAGGTTACAAAAAGAAATTGAGGGGAATTGTTTCTACATTTTACTCAGGTTACGAAGACAATCATGTTTGATACTTCATGTTTGATAAACAGGGATTTAAGATTTTATTCCTTGGTAGCACAAAATCCCATTACAAGGTATCTTTGCAAAAGTAATATACTATGGATGACCGATATGTCTTTGTTTCCTTCTTAAAAGCACATTAAGGAAACTTCTTCCTTGTCCTTACAGGATTATGGTGTTACACCAAAATACATAACACAGAGAAATGAAGAAATGAAGAGAGCTCAGCAGGAACATGAGGCCAATATCTTGGAGCTTCAAAAGAAAAAAGCCATGAAACGGCTATCTGATGAGGAAAGGAAAAATCTTGTGCAGGTGTGTATTTAGATTTTGTGTTATTAGTAAGGTGTACAAAAGGCTGAGTTAAGTAACGTACATCCATTAAATAATAAATGTATACTAGATTTTTTTAAGCGAGGCAGATGAGTTAGCTACTATTTCACTAGATGGGGCTGTAGAACAGTTGTAGACTGAACTGAAAGCAGCTTGATCTAGTTACAGTTTCAGTCCAGTTTTACAACTGCTTTTATTCTGTTCGATTCCTCTCCTCCTTAATGACCCGGAATTTCATTGAAACATCAAAGGAATGGAGAAAATCACCTGTACGGGTGAAGAAGCAGTTATCTCTACTTGTGAATCACAGAAAAATACAAATGGTGTGGGGTTTTTTTGCTGATGCATAACATTGTCAGTTCATTGGCAGCTTCGGTCTTCACATTGTGACCTCGCTGACTGAAGCATGACACAAAGGTCATGCTTCAAAATGTGAAAAAAAAACCTCACAATTACAGAATTAAATTGTAATATATTCACAGAACAATGATTGGAAAAAATGTTTGTTGTCCAGCTGGTTTGGATACTGTCTTTCATACCGTTTTCATGGCATGAATTTTCTAAAGAGAAATAATGCCATAAAAGAAGAAGAGCAGAAAAGAGAGATTTTAAAAGTAACTACATTTTAGCCAAATTTCCTATGAAAATGAGGCTTAAATTAGCATTACATTAGCAGCTACCTGAAACAAATTAGGAGATGGATCAACATCTCCAAGATGCTAAATTCCCAGGAAAAAAAAATGCAGCAGAATATCCAGAAAAAAAACAATGTCCAACACTGGCAGAGATTAACTGGTTAATCAGCATGATCCAAAATAGCCAGCAGAATTATGTCTATTGCTTATGCAGCAAGCAGTAGAAGCTAGGAAGGGGTATGTGAGAGAGGTGAGGGTATTGCATTGACAGCAATGTAAAGAACACAACAGCAAGATTAAGTAAAGATTAAGATATTTTTGTGGTGGGAAAGGCATGGGACAAGCCAATGCTCCAGCAAGTTAACTATGTAACAAGAATATATGTGCAAAAAGGCATGTGAGTTCGGCTGCTCACAGTTCTGCATGTAGTTTGATTAAAATTATGCTCTGCATGCACTGATATATTGTTGAATTGAAATGTTTTCAGATAGTTTTTATTAATTAAATATTTCCCCCCCCCAAAAAAAAAAAAAGTTTGCACTTTCATGAGGCAAGTTACTCATACAGTTATATTATCTGGAGGAATTAGTGTCCCCAGGGTATGTGGCTTCCAGTGCTCAGCTGTAGCCATATGGGAATTCCTGTCTTCTAAAATAATTGACATTGCAAGTGAACATGTGTGCTATCTGATTTGAAAGAATACGTGGCAATAGATGTCTGAGAACAAAATCAAGCCTCATGAACTTACAAAAATAAAGGGAAATAACATGTGCCAACATTTTTCAACTCTCCATTATGCTTACTTTGGTTGGGATTTTATGAGAATAAAGAGAATGTTGATAAATGCAGTACATATTTCTCCCTGATCCAGCATGTATTAGAATTCCTTATATAGAGTTAGATATTCAGTTTGTTATCTAGCACATAACAATAATGGTCAGCATATTACATTGCTGTTGGAGGAGCTGTGAGAGAGATTTTTATGAAGGGAGTCATCATCTGCTTTTGATCTCTCCACTCTGTGGGGATAAATTGTGATGAGTGAATGCTTTAATGTGTTTTAAAACTCACTGTTTTCAGTGATGTACAAACTAGTTTTTGCTAAAATACACAAAGAATAATTACTTAAAAGAAACCCTGAATGACTCTTCTACGAAAGTTTCACAAATAAGGTATTTCTTTTCATTACCGTATATGTGCAAAAACTATATCTGACTCCTGGTGGACTAGGAGCTAAGAGCTTTAAGTCCTTTACAGCCTTGGATTGTAACGACAAGTAGTATTACAAGACAATATTTGTTGCTCTAAGTCTCACATGTTGAGGTCGGGTTTTTTTCATGTGTGTGTAGATAATTGCATATGAAGATTGTTGGAATAACTTTTATGGAGAGCACTTACATGCTTACTATGAATACACAAAAAGCAAGAATTGCTATGCAGTAAATCCATTACTTTGAATTAGTAAAATATTAAGTTCATATTTTAAAGTATGCTTTTCTTGGCAAATTATGGCTGTGAGAGGTCTTTTTCTCTCTATTAAATCAATTCATACAGTGGTCAAAACCAGGCAAGTTTTTAAGCACAAGGGACCTTGCGTTCTGAAATAGAAGCAATAATCTTCAAAGCTAAATATGTATTAAAAGTAATTCCTTTAAATTTAACCTCAAAATGTTAACCAATTAGCCAATTGGAGAGAAAAGGTGCTTAATAGTGGAGAAGAAGGACATGAGGTTGAAAATCACAACAAACCATAATTTCAGTGTCAGTTGAATCGGATTTTAGTTACAGAAGGGAGATAAAAACCCTAGTTCCTAAGAGAACTATGAAGAACTTCAGCTTTTCATTTTCAAAGATACTTTGTGGTCTCCTCCAAGGAAATAGAACTGAGTGCCAAAATCATTTTGGAAAAGTATTTTCTCACTGATAGCCCTCCTGTATTGTTTACTCATTGCTGTGTGAGTTCCTTGTAGCAGGTGTGATTGTTAAATTCACCCATACAGTTTTCATAAGGACACTTGATGCTCTGAATAAACTAAATCCTCGTATGTGCAAGTATAATACATGTAGATTTTTATTACCCTCTTGAGGAGAGAAAGGAAGAGCAATTGTTGCAGCAACTGTGAGGACATAGAGACAAGCTTTAAACTTTATTTTTCTATCACCATGTGGATCCATTTAGCATATGTTGGGGGAGAAAACTGGTATGTTGAATTAACAGGTTTATCAGTATGGTTCAGATTATTGTCTGGGTTCTTTTTTAGACAGGGTTTTAGTCCTGGGCTTTTATATATAAATGGAAGACACAATTCACTTTATCTAGTGAGGTAGTTCTTTGCACAGCAGCATTCAAGAGAGGTATCAGTTATTGAAATTACTGTTGATAAGGTCAGTGACAGATAGGGGTTCTTTTAGTCCACATGATAAATAAGTTGCCTACAGATGTTATTGTAAATGTAGGTTAGGAAGAGAATGCAAGTATTTTTTCAAAGCAGTTCACAGAAGTTAAAGTCCTGTGGGATCAATTTGGTCCAAGCAAATTCTCGTTTATGGAAAAGGAAGTTGGTGGTGAGATGAACTGAAACTGCCACTGAATTTTGGCTGGAGTTCCAAGTATTGGTATTCTTGTGATTCCTTGTGGTAGATAACACCACTGTGTGTGACGCGGTGCTATCTGTGATAGCCAGGTTGCTGGTTATGGGGAAGGGGTTTCTGCAGTGCAGTTTGTAAGATAATTCTTGATGCATTTTGGAGAAAAGAAGGCATTGGAGTAACAGGAGTTTTGAGGCATCTTTTATGAAGCCTAGTGCTTCCTCACTGAGCATATTAGCATTAGATACAATGAGGCCATTTCCTACCTGTAGATCACTGAAAGCATAAAATGTCTCTTATATAGAATAAAGAAGAGTCACTCTTCATTTACCACATGCAGTTTTTCTTGAAGATACTGAGGACTGCAGTTCCTGGTAGGCTAGAAAGTTCAGTGTTAGACACATTGACATACTCTTTTTTTAAGTTTAGCTTTTTTGTAGCTTGTCCTTCACTGGCTAGTTCAATTCTTAATTTGTTGTCTCTTAAAGACTGTAATTTTTCCTCTCCAAGGCACGCAGTGTTTTCAAGACCATTCCTTTCATTGCAGAGAATGAGTCAAAATGATTTCTGTGGCAACTACTTTGACTTTTAAGCATTTCATTAATTTGGTCCAACTAAGATGATTAAACATTATCCATATATTTAGCTGTTATTTTAACATTACAGTGACACTTCTCAAATGCAATATTAACAAAAACCTCCAAGTAGTTTATGTGCATCTAATTGTTAATGAAGAAAGTTTTTCTCATATCTTTCCTTTCCATGTCATGGCTCTAGGGGCTGAAAAAGAACTGGGAGGAAGTGTATCGTGAATTTCAAGGTCTTCCTGTACAAATAGACACCATATCCAAGAAGTTA
Source organism: Urocolius indicus (assembly GCA_013401255.1). Classification (NCBI taxonomy): domain Eukaryota; kingdom Metazoa; phylum Chordata; class Aves; order Coliiformes; family Coliidae; genus Urocolius; species Urocolius indicus. Next base: position 189,389 of record WBNH01006209.1, on the reverse strand, counting down.
CATAAAGAAAGGCTGGAATTACAGATGAAACAACTGGAGCATGACATAGAAGAACTTGAGAAGCACAAAGTTATCTACATTACAAATGAGTAAGGACTGTTTTTCAGATACAGCCCCTTTAGTGCTTTTCTTTTCCTCTATCCCTTCTAAATTCTCAGAAGAAATTGACACAGCCAACTACTGAGAAGGAAATATTCAACTAATAGAAGTACACAGCCTCTTAGAAAAGTTGTTACAGATAGCTGTCACCTGTATCATTCACAAAACATTTCCAAACAAAATTCCTAATTAAACTTTGAGTATAAAAACATGAATTGAATCGATTCTGTGTAATTTTTATTCACTACTAGGACTTCTCCAAACATCATATAAAAAACATAGTAAATACTGTTTCTTATGTTTGGAGCACTTTTTTCCTTACAAAGCCATAATAAAGTGAAGTAAGTGGCTGCTGAAGACAGTTTGGTAGATATCACTTTAGGGTGGATGGCTTCTGGACTAGTTATTAAAGAGCTGTTACACTTAAAAGCTTGAGGAATTGTATTTCTAAACAGTTTTGCTTCTGCACAAGATTGTGTATACTCATTTTTTGTTACAAAAACCTATTTGAATAGTGGAAGCCTATAATAATATAGACTCCATGTAATACAGATGCACCATGTAGCTTGTGGTGTGTGTTTACATAGAAATAATTCTTTAATACTATAATAAACCTACAACTAAAGTAGGAAAATGTGTTCTGCTTGCTATTAGGTGTGCAATGTTAGAATGAAAGCTTAATAGCAGCAAGTAAATCAAGACCTAAGCAGAAATTATATCAGCACGCTACACTGCAATTACTTGCATAAAAAATTGTTTTTCTTTCCTACTGCTTAACCTTTGCTTCAGAACACAGCTTTTCTGTATGGTATGAATCATTACCACAAACAGCTGTTGTGATGTCATTATACCTGACATCAGCAGAGGATGAAGTAGAAACTTTCAAGCGAATTATCCAAAGCCAAATTTTCACATACATTAAATTCCTTTCATATTTTTTTTAGGGAATGGCTTTGAAGACTTCACAGTGGTTCTAGGCTAGATTTCTTTTGCATCTTAAACTTGTCTATGTCTATGTTACTAGGAAAGCGTGGGTGAGCAGGAATGTGTATTTTGTCCTTTGTAGCTTATTGTTAAGCAACCTTGTTTATTTTTGAAAGATATAAGCTGGAAGAAAGCCATGGTTTTGTAAAATATTAATTTTATTTACTCTTTAATCAAAAGAATGACTTACACTGTATATTTCAGCAAAACCACACCAATTATAAGCACTTAATAACATGTCACTTATCTCCTAGTGACGTACATGATGCCTTTCCTGAGAAAGGCAATATAATCCAACATGGCTGTTTCTTCTGGCTAAAAATGCCAGATTTTACTCTGAAACAGGGTGTATTCCCATTGCCTCACCCTCAGCTATTAGTTACTCTTAGACCATTTGGCTTAGTCGAGTGGAGGATCTGGATTTGATTCTTTCACTTACCATCAGTGCAGACTTCATGGAAATGCAAAGCAGGTGATGGCCTATTGCAAAATTTGAGGTAAGCAACTAGGCCACACTTGGAAACAGTTGTCATTCACCAGCAATAATGAATGCTTTTAAAAACCATCAGAAAGATATTAGTTAGGAAGTGAATGGGAAGGGATGCAAAAGGCATTCCTGCTTAACAGAAGAGGTTGAAGCTAAAGCCAGTGCACTTCACTTCTGTATCTCAGTGCGTTGTCACTAATGTCTTTCAGCGGTACTGTGGGGTAATTTGGACAAACTTCTTATAGCCATTTGCAGGTAATTCTGCTGCTACACAGGATATTCCTCTCTTGATACACTTAACTAGCTTCTCTCACCTAATGAGGAGGTTGTAACTCCTTTGATGTGTATTCCATGACAACTACCATAATGAAAACCATTGAAAAGACACACAGAGGGATAATATTCTTACCCTTTAACTCTCTCTGTGAAGTTTGACAAAATAAATGCACAGAATCCAAAGAATGTAACTCTATGTGTTCAGGAAGTGCTACTAATTGCAAGTGTAATTTTCATTAAATCAACTAACATGTAACAACAGTGTAATGAAGGCAAGAAGGTGAGCAAGCTCAGTTGTTCTGACAGAATTGTTCCTTCATAAGAGATATTAGTGACATAAGCAAGTTTGTCCACAGGCTAAAAAATAGCATCTAGTTGAAATGTTCTCTAAATTCACTAGTCAATTACTAATAATCAATTAAATAATGAGGAAGAAAATCATCAAAATGCATCAAGTACTTTGTAATTATCACTGGTGTTTTTAAATTGTCCATATTAACTCGGATAACCATCACAAAACATGCTAAATGGGGTATGAATTGGTCAGTAAGTCATGTTGCCACAAACTGAAAATATTTCCTGTTGGAAGTTGTGCATGACAAAACTGTGTATCAATTTTTTAAAAATAGCAACATGAAATTATGATAAATATCTCACTGGCTGCTTTTCAGAATGAAACTGTTTATGTCCAGGAAGGAAGGGATCAGATATGGCATCGTCACAAACATAGGGAGTTCCTGATTGCCTGGCTCTGATAGAGCTGCCTCGAGCGAGCATCTGATCCGGCAGGAGCATATGGGCTCCATGTGACTGATCTCCAAAGTATGGTGGCTTCTTGGGCTCTGCATGCATTCCTGGGGACTAAGGAAAGCTCCTCAAAACCTTCCTTGCTGAGGGGTAACCTCATTCCCCTCATGAAACAGGAAGGGAAAAATTCTGTGGAAGAAATAATATGGGAGAAAGTCCTCACTGATTTCATTTTCCTTACTCTCTTGTAGGTGGGGTTTACTGTAGGAAGGCTTTGTATATTTTTGTGAAAAATTGGCATCACACACTGCTGCTGTGATCGTTCTGCCACAAAGCTGACATATGTTTCAGGAAAAACAACTTATCTAACAACCTCAGCCCTAACGAAGGAGGCAGCTTTCAGATATGAAAATCTCACTGGTATGCAGATGAATGGAAGTCCTAGATAAATGCTAGTCCTGGTCAACACTTTCATCCTCGATCTTATGATGCTTATAATATTAATAATATAGTTGCAGGAGAGACAGCTGGCAAAACCTATCATTAAGCTTGCCCAAGATTTCCCATTGTTAGGGAAACTGTGGCTGAGCCCTGCAGCTGAGCGGGATCACCCACTCCAGGGACCAGAGGCATATTGAGCCTGACTGGCCAGGAGTGACCATCCAAGTTAGCCACGGATACTTGACTCCCAAATGCCTAGACTGTATATTCTGTCTCGATTTTGCTCTAGCTCTTTTTTTTTTTATATGTGCAGTTATGTAAATAACATGAATAAATTCAGAGGTTTCATCCTCCAGGCTAAGCAGCAGCGTTATGGTAACAATCTAAGGTGAGCTGAGTTTCTTGATTGAGGTTTTCTCTTTATTGTTTAAAGGGTGCTGAAGTAAATGTGACTTCCATTTCACCAAGTTATGAAGAGCATACTCTTTCTCTTTCTTTTCAGACCATACTTCCAACAAATGGTTGTAGGTGAGCAGGCACAGTGAAACAGTAGAATACATTCAGCTGGTCTGGTTGATGCTGCCATGAGGATAAACTTCTGTTCAGTCACAGTACTAACCTGTGTTGCTAATTTATTGTTCCATGCCTGTCTCCTGACTCAAATGCACACAGACATGCAAACACTGCAATATTTTTTTTTCTTCAAACCCCTCCTCAAATGTTCTTTACAAAGGTGCCCACTAAAAATTTAACAACAGCTGAGCTGCTGGTGAGCTGAAATTAATGCTTATGTCGCTGACCTGTGTAGTTTCCTTGAACTCCCCTGGCACTGTAGCTTGTTGTTTGTTGTCTTAAGTTAACATTTCAAGTCATCTGTTATGTGGATCATCTATTTCGCTCTTTGCATAAAGAGAGAAAATTTCTGTCTATAGGTAGAGCTCCTAGGTAATAAGAATAAATATGATAGTCTGGGGATGAATTAAGACCATGCAATAAAGGGAACAGAATCAAGTTTTTTACCAAGAGGATGTGTTTTCCAAGAACCTTCATCTCAATTTGTTTCAGCAACTAGGAAGTAGGAGTTGAAGGAAGAGAAATGAGATTTAAAGCACTTATTCCCTGGAGCAGTATGATTTATTCATGTCTTTGTCATAGAATGTTTTTGAAATGCAATAGTGAATGACTTATACCTGGCTTTTTCACTGGTAGCCATTATTACTGCATTTCTTCTTTTTGAGGTTGCTGACATCTGTAATTTGAGCCTGAAAGCTTTAAATACATGTATGCCTAAAGTTAGAAGCTACCCTTGAACCTAGACAGCACTATATACTAGTTTGAAAGTTATTGTTTCAAACGGGCCACTCAAAATTAATGAAATTAATGTTTAATTTACTCCTGCTAGGTGAGAGCTCCCCTGTGGAAAATTTGGGTGACTCAAACCTGTAATTCACAGAGATGCTGTAAAGATAGACAAGTACCTCTAGAACTGTTCCCATATTGCTTTGAGGCTTTTGAGGGCCATGTTAAAGCTGAGGAAGCAATTTCATAATTCTCTCTTCAGAGGGAAAAAAAATCAGCAGTGTTCAGCACATGGCCCCAAGCACTGCACAATGAAGAAACAACTGTGTTTTGCTGTTTGCTGTCTTTTACACAAACAATAAAATTAGCAAATGATCTAAATCCAGCATTCCAGAACCCTTAGGGAGCAGGTCATTCTGTGCAGCAACAGAGCTCAGGGCTTAGCAGGCCATCAACATTTAGGGAGCATACGCTACAGGAGAACTTGCCAGACCAGATTCTGGTTTTCAATACACTTCTGCTACTGCACTGTTTATTCTAGGCAAGCTGGGAAGTATACAAAATTACATCAAAGACAACTGAGCTATTTTGGGGGGGAGAAAAAAAAGACCATTAAGCTACTATTTGTTTGTTTGTTTAGAACACTCACAATTCCTTTGTTTTGCAGATTTTCCCAAATTTGCTGTTGTTTATTAAAAGAAAAAAAAGAGGGATGAAGCCAAGTGAACAACCAAAGCAAACAGTTAAATTCATTACACTGAGTGTGACTAGCTAGATATTTACAGTTCCCTGGCTAGTTTTCATGGCTGGACATGATGAGTTTGCCATAGGATATGAGTGAGTAGCATTGCTGGAAAACGCTGCTTTTTCATTCGTCAATAGCTGGTTAGGGGAAATGTTTGCATAATATTATGAGGGAAATAAAGTTTATTCTAATATCAAAGGGCAAGAGGAAATTTTTGTTTCTCTCTAGTAGAGTTATAAAGAACTCTGTATTAATAACATGAACCTGAAAAGCAGGAAGAGTATCTTCAGGAGGCAGGAAATTGCAAAGTGAAGCTCTCGCTGCTCTAGTCTGGCACAGTGAGATTAATAACAAACAAAAATGTAGTTTTGTATTAAAGATGGTTATCATAGACCAAATAAGTCAAAGCCCAGAATTCTGTCAGGCAGTGCCTAACACTGATTTAAAGGTAATAAAAAAAAAAAAGAAAATTAGACTAGCATCTTGAATGACAGCTTTTCACCGTTAATTCTTGATACCAAAATTACCGGAGCTAAATTTCAAAGCCAGTCTTTTAGACTCAGTAAAGGTTAACTGTGATAGCAAATTTCTCTGAGCCTCCCTTCTAGATCTCATATGCTGCAACTGCTTTGAAGCTGAACTTTCCAGTTTCTCAAGGTGCTAATTCTGGTGAAATCAAAGACATACTGAAGCTAGATTCCAGTTCACAGTGCCATCCCCATCACCTGCTGTAGTACAGTGGTCACAGAGGAGAAGCAGAGCATCTACACTGCTGTACACTACAGGGTACTACCTAGCCCTGCCTAACTGGACAGCTTTTCTGAGTCTACCCTGGTTCTGAAATGCAGGGGAATGTTTTGAAATAGTGCTTCATGTTCTCCTAGATATCTGTATGTAACACTGTCTGGCAAAGATGTTCTGCTGCACTCAGGGTCTTCAGCAGCCACCCTCTGGACTGGGTAACTGCCTCAGGTAATGCAAAAAACCTCAACATTCTGGAATATATTAAAACTGGATATTCTAAATTGCTTTCAACATGCCCTCAAGTACTGTATATGCTAGACATCTGGTTTTAGTACTCTCTTCAGTGACCATTTTACCCCAAAATGTCCTTCTCTGCAACAAAGGGAGGGGAAGGGGGTTGTTTACCTTGTACCCACAATGAAATGTAGGTCTATGCTTGATAACACTGTTTATAGTTCTGCTGTTCACATAACAGCTGCAGCAACAGGCAGAACCAGAATAAATGCTCTTACTTCGTCCTCTAATACAAGCTCCTACCTAGGTAAGCCATACCTCTTGAAATATTCTGGATTTTCATGCTTTTCTTCTTTATTTTTGATGTTTACATATTGAACTAAGTTATTAAATGTTTGTTGTAACTTTTCAGGGAGAGAATACAGAATAGAGTTGCAAAAGCTAACAGGTAACTCCATGATAATGTTTGTCTTGGATGGCTTTCTTGATATATTCCTATCCTCAACCTTTTATTTTCAGTATTCCTTTGGGAAGGGGAAAGGGTGGGTACTATATATCCTGCTTTTATCAGTAACAGAGCAAGAGAGGAAAAGACAGGTAACTGAAATGATAGAGAGCCAAGATATAAATATGTCCACAGGGATCTGCATATTAAGTCTTAACTCTGCTTTGTTTCTCTCAGTGTTGCTTCTTCCATCTGCTCCTTTATGTATCTTGGCTATATGTCCAGACCTACTTGTTAGTATGATCTACCCTGGTTTTTTTGTTCTTTCCTCCTTTGATCCATTCCCATAGTTGTATATCTAAAAGTGTTTATTCTTTTCCTCTTATTTTTTTTAGTTTATAAACAGCTACACAAAGATAACAGGAATGTTCAGAATGCTTACAGTCTTTTTCACAGGTAAGGCTCTAATGTAATGTTTTAAATATTCATATTTTGGTCCTAATTAGAAGGGGTTTTGAAAATCTACTATAAATTCATTTATTCATTCTACACCAGTTCATACTGTGAAAAAACCACAATGTAAACTTTTGGTAAGTACATATTATACCTCCATAGCAAAATCATTAGCAGCTTCATTTCCATCGTGCACAGAGTCTCATTAGTCCTGGTTTCTATCAATTCTGTGAGTTTACAGAACCAAGAATTTGTTTCATTTGCAACAAAACTAAAAAAAAAAAAAAAAAAAGTATTCCATTTTATGCCAATTAAAAAATATCAAACCGAGAAGAGCAACTTTGTGGATTGGACCAGTGTCTGCCAATAGCAGCTCTGCCCTTCAAACTGGACCCCAGCTAAATTTACCTAGTTTTTCATTTCCCTACTCTTATTTATTGTTATTAGCAAGTTATGAAACTTCATCACACTTCTTAAGTGAGCCCTGTAGAATTGTTGGAAGAGAATAATGCCAAAAGGAAGACTTAACAAAATGCAGTCATCCAACCTTGACGGGAAGAACAAACATTCCCTGCTTAAGTTTTTCAGCATGATGCCAGAGGAATTTATTTTATAGTCTCTTGTTCATGTTGATCTTTTTCAAATCATTAAGCTTCTGTCCGTGGTATAGTTAGAATAATCTCTTGTATTACCATGACCTACTAAAGAATGTTTTTAAAAAGACAGAAAGCTCTAATAGTAACCCAACTAGTTCAAAAGGTAGAAGAAACCAGTACTCATACAGCAGTAGCAAAAGTATCCCAAGTTTCTAGCTGTAATCCAAATAGCTTCAGAACTAGAGAGCTCAGTTCTGTGATGTTTACACAACAGCAGCTTTATCTGTAGCGTGGCAGTAACTGAATCAGATCACATTAGCTTTAGGGTGAATGTGGGCTTTATGGAGGGGGTTCTTGCCCACTTCCAAGCAAAAAGAATCTTTAAATCATGAAAAGTGATTGTACAGATCAGTAGCGTTTAGTCCCAAAGTTTAAATGAAACCTTAGACTTTCTCAATAGTTGACATGCAATTGAAATGCAGAAATATTTAGGGATTTTACCCATTATAAAAATATCTATTTTACAAAACTATTTACTTTATGTAGGTTTGTACAAGTCTGTCTACACTGTTTATCAAATTCATTACTTTTTACTAAGTTTCCTTTAAAGCACTGTGAGCAGGAATTTTTCAGCATACCTCAGTCTTCACATACAGGCATCCTTTTCAAGGCCGACTTATTCTGGAGTCAGCCTCTGCTATTTCATAAACATGGTCTTCTTTCAGACATGTTGTCAATGGTAGTGGGAGTTCTAAGAGCAGTTCCTTAATTCACCAAAAAGCAAACGTATGTGGCTTTATGTAAGAAACAAAGCATTTATCATGAGATAATTTTCAATTGCTTTAGTACTTAGCCAGACTTTAATTGGTGATTCATTTATAGAATTGTTCTATGGGTTCCAATGATAGTCCATCTTAGGGTTATGTCCACTAACAGGATGCACCTAAAAACCAGCCTACACTGAACAAAGAACTCCTGGTGTATAAATAGCCATAAGGTTCTCTGGATTAATCTCTTAGGACTTGTGATCTACAAGTCTCAATGTCTGACAATTCTGGAACAGTAGCATACCAAACTGAAATGTTTTCCTACTTGGTCAGTAAAGAGCCACTAACTTACTGCGCCCAGGGGTGTTAACTGATGCCCACTGAACATGAGCCAGCAGTGTGTCCAGGTGGCCAAGAAGGCCAGTGGCATCCTGGCCTGTATCAGAAAGTGTGATCAGGACCAGGGAAGTGATTGTCCCATTTTACTCCCTGCTAGTGAGGCTGCACCTCAAACACTGTGTCCAGTTTTGAGCCCCTCACTACAAGGACACTGAGGTGCTGGAATATGTCCAGACACGGGCAATGAAACTGGTGAAGGAGAACAAGTCTGATGAGGAGTGTCTGAGGGAAATGTTTAGAAGAGGCTGAGGAAAGACCTTATCACGCTCTACAACTGCCTGAAGGGAGGATGTAGCAAAGTGGGGATCAGTATTTTCTCCTAAGTAATGAATGTTAAGATAAGAGGAAATGGCTTCAAGTTGTGCCGGGGGAGATTTAGATTGGAGATTGGGAAGAACTTTTTCTCTGAGAGGGTTGTTAGACACTGGCACAGGCTCCCCAGGGATGTGGTGGAGTTACCATCCCTGGCCATATTCAGAAGACGTGTAGATGAGGTGCTGAGGGCCACGGTTTAGTGCTGGGCTTGGCAGTGTTAGGTTAGCGGTTGGACTTGATGATCTTCAAAGTCTTTTCCAACCAAAAGGATTCAATGATCTCAAATCTCACCCTATGCTGTGTGGTGCTTTATTAACGCCTACACTTCAGCTTACGCGTTACAGCCCGCGTTTTTTCTCCTCTCTGGAGACCTTTAGCCATTAAGCTTGTGACGGCAGAAGGAAAGCTGGCGAACGCCTGCTCAGTGCCCGCCAGGCTCTGCGCCCCGGGGAGACGATGACCGGCCCCGCACAGCGGTGCAGACCCTGCCCCGGCCACAGCCCGCTCGGACGCTCCACGTTCCCGAGGACGACGGGCTCCTCGCCACGTCCCTCCGCGCGCTGCGGCCGGCGGGCGAGCAGCCCCGGCCCCTGCCCCTGCCCCTGCCCCGCCCCGCCGCAGCCCCTCGTGCGGGCGCGCCGGAAGATGGCCGGGCGAGCTGGGAGCGGCGCTGCTGGGAGCGGCGGAGGCCGCGGCGTTGTGGTAAATGCAGCGCGTCGTCCCCACGGCCCCGCTCCCCCCGCCGTCCCGTTCCGCCGCGCGCCGCTGCCGGCCCCGCGCTTGGTGCTTGATCCGCTGCGCCTGCCCGGCCCCCGCTCGCTTCGGGCTTCGCCGGCCGGCACTTGCGCCTCGTCCCCCGCCGTCGGCCCCGGCCCCGGCCCCGGGCCGCGGGCAGCAGCGGGGAAGGGGCGTGTCGGGCTCCCCGGGCCAGAGGCGGGCGGCAGGGCCGGTTCCGCGGGCTTCGGCGGGCTTTGGGCTTCCTGCGGGAAAAGTTCGGTCCTGGGGTTATCCCGAGCGGCGGCTGTGGCCGGTGCGTTTCACCAGGTTGCTTGAGGTCAGGATCCCCAGGGATCCCGGCGTGCCTGGTTCCACCCAAATGCTTAGAGGCCTTCGAGGATGTGGTNAGTCTTTTCCAACCAAAAGGATTCAATGATCTCAAATCTCACCCTATGCTGTGTGGTGCTTTATTAACGCCTACACTTCAGCTTACGCGTTACAGCCCGCGTTTTTTCTCCTCTCTGGAGACCTTTAGCCATTAAGCTTGTGACGGCAGAAGGAAAGCTGGCGAACGCCTGCTCAGTGCCCGCCAGGCTCTGCGCCCCGGGGAGACGATGACCGGCCCCGCACAGCGGTGCAGACCCTGCCCCGGCCACAGCCCGCTCGGACGCTCCACGTTCCCGAGGACGACGGGCTCCTCGCCACGTCCCTCCGCGCGCTGCGGCCGGCGGGCGAGCAGCCCCGGCCCCTGCCCCTGCCCCTGCCCCNGCAGCGGGGAAGGGGCGTGTCGGGCTCCCCGGGCCAGAGGCGGGCGGCAGGGCCGGTTCCGCGGGCTTCGGCGGGCTTTGGGCTTCCTGCGGGAAAAGTTCGGTCCTGGGGTTATCCCGAGCGGCGGCTGTGGCCGGTGCGTTTCACCAGGTTGCTTGAGGTCAGGATCCCCAGGGATCCCGGCGTGCCTGGTTCCACCCAAATGCTTAGAGGCCTTCGAGGATGTGGTAGAGCTGAGAGAGAGAGAGAGAGAGCAGGCTGTGAGAGCAGGCTGTGGGCTGCCCCTTCTCTTTCTCTGCGGAGGAGAAGCCCGAGCTTTGGCAGTGCGTTTTAGGTACCTGTGGGGCTCAAGAAATCATGCAAAAAGGAACGAACGTGCTCCTTGTTCTGAGGGACAAACCAGAGTCTCCAGTGAAGCAAAACCCATTACTGCCACCACTTTAGGTATGCTCTTAATTATTTTTGGCGTTGGGATTTTAATTGAGCAGCAGGACAACTGCCGAGGTCATATTGCAGAGCTGATGGCTGTGTGTAGGCAGCGGTTACAACCTGTCCACTCCAGTGTCTCTTCCCTCTTCTAAAGAAACCCGTTGCCGTGTGCTCAAGCTCTGTCTGAAACCACTGCACGTCAAGGACCTCTCCTGGCACCAGCATAATAATTGACATATTTGAAGTGAGTGACTTGTTTTTTTGGTGCCAAAGCAATGTGAGGATGTTGCAAAGAAGGAGCTAAATGCTCACAACCGTGTTTTGCTGTAGTGGTTTAATGTCTCCTGTTCACACAAATGTGTGCCTGCACTCCCCACCTCCCCACAAAACAACCAAAAGTAAGATGGATACAGTATGATTTAAGTTTACAAACACTAGACTTTGCTTGATACTTGCTTCCTCAACAAAACTCACAAATGTTCTTCCAAAGGTGTTGCAACTGAATGTCTCCAGCTTCTCTCTTGGGCCTCAAGGGAACGCTTTTGGGTATTGCCACGTGTTTGTATGCCTTTTTGTATACATTCACATCAACTTTTTAAAGACCTGAAGAATATCTGCTGGTCTTCTTGAACATGCCATGAACTTGAAAAATTGCTCTTTCTTTCATTGTAGGACTTTTTTTATATACTTGTGCACCAGGATATTTAGTGTATATATATTTGTTTATCCAGTTGGATACTGTCTAAAGCCAGAAGCAAAAAGAAGTTGAGTTTAATTTGGGGTAGAAGTTTTTTTTAATGCATAGCTGTAAAACAGAGGATCATTTCCCTTTTAATAGTAAAACACTATCAGAATACTCATTTAAATTCACAGCTAGGAAGAAGAATATGAAATAGGCTTATTGCAGTAGAAAAATAATTAGAAAGTACGTGTGAATTTCATGTTGTCAAGTGCCAGTGAGCACATAGGAAGAGAACCTCTGTATTACTGCGAGTGGTGCAGCTCATATTCTTTTATTAAAGAGAACCAGAAGGACGCACAGGAGAATCAAAATTTTACCCTGATCTTGTTTCATAAAGGACATACTGTAAACTAAGCAAAAACTATTGGTTTGTGGGAATTCTGAAGCAGTTTCCACCCAATTAGTTTGCTCTTCTGCATCCCACTGGAAACACGCAATTCTATGAGAATGCCTAAGTAAGGAACACTGACAAGGATCCTCCATGAGTGTTTGCAGTACGAAATTTAAAGCACTGTCTGAAGTTGTTTCATTTTATGTTAAAATGCTTTTGAACAAAACTTGTGCCAGACAGTTCATTGCTACAAAATGTTTTAAAAGTATCAACTACCCCTGTGTACTGAAAATGAAGATGAGAAAATAGGCTTCCCAGGCTTTCTGCAGCAGTGTTTTTGGAGCAAGCTTTGCTTCTAATTAAGAGCCTTGCCAATGAGGGTATTTATAATCTCCCGTTTCTATGGAAATGAGGAACATAACTAACTTTTTTGTTTCTTTTGTCCAGTTTCAAGGCTTGTGTAAATCAGAGGAAAAGCTTTCATTGATTCTAGTGATCTTCATGCTCTTCATGGGCAAATGTTCTGTTGTAGTTACCAACAAATAACTTTTTTTGAAACAGAAACTGCTGGGCAGAGTTAAGAAAATACAACAGTCGAGGTGCCTGTAGCTGTCAATGAATAAGCAAAAAAACACCAACCAACCAAAAATCCACGAGGCAGAACACTGTATCGGTATGGCATAAGGTGGGGTTAGGCCTAAGCTCAGGAAGAGAAGATGTGGAGGAACAGCTCAACACCAAATATCTTGTGTTAGCCTGGATAGTTTTGAGACATGGTTTATGGCTCTACTACATGGAATCATAAGCAGAGGTTAGTTTCAGTGATGGTTCTTTAAAGGCTGTTTTTAGCAGAAAGGTGCACATTAAGACGTGCATTTCACAAAGACAAGTTTCTCACCATTTATTCTTCTACTCAAGGTTCATGTGGCCAAACTGTAGAAAGAAGAAAGACAATATGTGACTTGACAAACAGGATTGTAAAGAAAACCTATCAGGTGTCACTTTTTATCCTGAACCAATATTGATACAAAACTTCATAATGATTCCAGAATACCTTCTGAAGCTGAAGGGCTTCTCTTCCATAAGGCATTGTTTTCTACCTCTCGTGCTGGTGACTTTGCATCTTCATAGATGGCTTCTGAAGCCTTGTTGGCTGATTGTTGCCCTGCTAATCTGTACTGCCATCATGTGCTGTAGGATCTCCTAATTATTGTATTCTGATACTTACGAAACCAACATATATTAAAGTCTGTAAATACTGTTCCTGTAAATATATGGATTTACAGACTAGCTGTAGTGAGGTGAGATGTGAACATTTTGTAATCACTTGTCTTTTAATGACTTACTTAAATTCAGAACTTCACCTTTGGCAAGAAGTACAGTCTTGCACTGATTTATAGAGATACCATCCATGAACCACGTAATTTATTCTCCTCGTGTGTTGTTTCATCTGTAGAATATTTATTTGCTTATGTGTGACTCTAAAATACCTCTAACCTAGAAATGTTCAATTTTAATTTATGATTTTATCACTTTTAGTCCCACTGTCTGAATCTCCCTTTGGACAATTGCTCTTCATTGGTAACCTTACATTTGCATTTGAAGTTTGAAAGTAAGAAGCTTAAACTTGCCACTAGTTTAGTATTAAATATTTCCCCCTTCTGTCTAGTTGTTTGTAATTTCAGGTGAAATTTCCCACATTCTGTGGGGAAAAAACTGTAGCATTTCTGAGATACACTGAGAAGCAAATAGATTAATAGGAAAAGCAAAATAGTAAGTTATAACTGGAAAGGAGTGTGTCACATGATTAAATCAGGCAATACAGCACTGATTTTATGTCAGTTACATATCATCAAACACCATGAAGTATGTTTCACAGTACTATTTGATATTCAGATTTCAGACAATTGGCCCGGATACAGTCTGGATTTGTTCACTTATCCTCAGCACTACTACGGAGATCTGGAATATGTGCTCATACCTCATGGCATTATTGTTGACAGGTATGTATAGCTGGAATGTTACTAAATAAATTCTTTGGTCAGTAGTATTCTTTTTTTTTTGTCAAGCCATCTGTAGTGTGCATATAACATTTGTCCTAAAATATTAGCATTTATAAAAATACATTCTTTAATTTGGAAAGTCACAAACAGCTTGAAGGTTAGGAAGTACTAAACTTGTAGTTGCCTTTGCAACTCCCTGTTTACCTTTCCCTTATTTCTGATTTGGGCATTGAATGAGACACTGGTCCCACAAAAAAGAGAGTGTGATGATATAGTGAAGTTGGCAATGGAATATAAATTACTAGAGAGCTAAACTGAAGGTGAAAGGGTGAGTGGAAGGCTCTGTATGTAGTTGTATGTCCCACTTGCACTCTAACCATCCTGTGTTTTTAATATAAAAAGGAGGAAAAACCTAAATTATGTACAACTTTGGCAGTTCCCTAATAGAAATCATAAATGATGATTAATGTAATGATTCCTGACTGCACTGTTGACTTCTGCCACTCAGCACAACTGAAGATTGTGTCATGGCCTGTTCAGGTCCAGATGTTAAGTTTGGAGAGTGCCAGTGGGAAAGTTTGATCATCCCTCATTCTGTACTTTGTGGTAGTTCCCATACGCTCTCAGTGTAGGCATTTGATGGTGCTTTGGTATTTGTGGTAGCCCAGCTCAGTGTTCGTGCTCAGTTACTATTTTGGCGTGCTGTTAAAATTCTTATGAACAAGTTACAAATTGGAAATAGTAATTTTCAACAGTGTATTTCTTGGTAGTATCTGAATGGAATTTCCTGGGACATTTTCAGCCTGCAGCTTTCTACCTACCACATTTAAACAGCTCGTTACAAGTACTGAAATTGTTGGAACTCCTTGAAAGAAGACTGTAAACATCCATCATAAGGAAGAGTTATGACTCCTGTATTTGTTTTTAAACACAAGTTTTCTTTCATTGACTTTTCAGTTACCATTGTGTTGAATTTTCCATCTCTTTTGCTTAGAGTCAACTGACTTTTAATTCTTCATGGAATAAATACTTTACAACTCCAGTTCTCATGGAATTCAGGATAAATTTATTTTAAGCAAGGATTGGACTCCAGTGTTGTTTTGTACTCTAGCAGAATGAACTCCACTGTTTTTTCTTACTCCAGCAGAAAAGACTGATTCTGTTCTAATGGAAGAGGAAACAGGACTGAACGTATTGTGATCATGCAAACTCTTCATGTAGGAAGAAGGCTCAATGCTTGAGAAAGTTCTCTTGTCAGTTGGTAGCAAATAAATATAGGTTTAGAAAATTGTCATTTTTGGTTTAGAAATTGCAATCAGTACATTTTTGTCTCTGCTGGTGTTCATACTCTTTTAAAGGACAAAGTGGAGTTGGAATACTTGGAAATTTCGCCTCCTCAATCTGAGAGAGGCTATAACAAAATGAAAATCAGCAGAGGAATGTTTCTTCTTAATGTTTTTCCTCATTATTCTCAGACTTGATAAAGATGCTACAAGACTATTTTGCTCATCGTCCTTTAACTAATTGTCATTCTTACATCAGTAAAAAGAATCCTATATTTGAGGTCAAACAAGATGATGGAATGAAGTTGTCTGTTTTTCAAGTTGAAAAAATACTAAATGAATGCTCTGTAGAGTTTCCTTGAGCATTACAAATACAAAGATGTGAAAATGAAGTGACAGCTTTTGCTCATAATGAATGTATTACCTTCATTATAGAATTTACTCTTCTCTGGTACATGAACACATGCAGATTTCACTGAAGTTCAATGTGTGGCAAATGGATTCCAAGGGAGTAGAGAAAAAAAGACGAAAAATGTAATCATGAAAGACACAAGATAAGTGATAGGATTACTTAATAAATTGCATCCTGTCAAGAAGTCCACTCTCATTGAAACTACTCGTCTTCTTCAGAGAACTATCAAAGAACTTTGCAGCAAAAGCGTTTACAGAAAATGATGCCATGAGCTGTTTTTCCTCAAAACATGAAATGACATTCTTCACTTCTCTTCTGATGCCTGCTTTACGTATAGAAATGACCTGGTACCCTCTTTTAGGTCTAGAAATGCCATCTACCTTGTTCTTTAGAAAGCAAAGCTACTTAAGATAAACATTCATGGGTATTATTTTTGTATTGAAAAATTCTATGCTGTTGTATGGCAGAAATAAAGCCCATTGGCATGAAGTATTTCTAAGAATTCCCTCCCTTTCACAAATTGCTGTTCCTCTGTATTAACTAATGTAACAAGTTTGGGGATTGTACAAGAATATTTTGATGTTTCCTGTGAGGTAGAACTGAAGACTAAGTTGCATTCTTTACTTCAAAGTCTCTGAAATGCTTAAGAATTCAATATATGCTGAAATGTGTTATTCTCTTTTCCACACCTGGGGATTTTATGCATTTGAGGCTAACGTATTTGATTCACATGCTTTGTGTCTCTCATCCATCACTTTGTATCTGCCTACTCCCTACCCGATCCAAACCAAAGTAAAATCAAGATACTTAAACAGGCTGTCAGTTGAGCTATATACTCACCACAGTATTTGTAACCACATGGAAATCATACTATGGACTTAGAGCATCTGCACCTAATGTCATTTTATCCTTATTTCTTTTTTACCCCAGGACAGAACGATTGGCTAAAGATATTATGCAAGACATTGGAGACAATGATATTGTGGTTCTCTGTGTCCTTAAAGGTGGCTACAAGTTCTGTGCTGACCTTGTGGAGCACATTAAAAATCTCAGCAGAAATTCAGAAAGGTTCATCTCCATGAAAGTCGATTTTGTCAGACTGAAAAGTTACCACGTAAGTCAACAACTTATTCGTGTATATTCTAGTTGTATGCTCAGAATAACTAGTGGATTTTTGTAAATGGGAATTTATTCCCTTTTTTTAATCCCCAAACTATAAGAAAAAACATTGTGAAGGATATTTTTGTTTGAAAAACCTGTGAGATTTTGTTTCAGAATATCTGCTTACGTCTCTTTATACTTTATGACTAGTATGAATATGAAGCTTCCTCAAGCTGTATCCTTTTATTTAGTCTGTCTTCACTTATGGATAGAAAATTATTCAAATTTCCATCATGAAAAATGTCAGCATCTTGTTTGTTCTCAAAAGCCTCAACAGATCTGGCAAGTTTATTTCATGTTACTTCATTTTCCACCCCCGCCCCCACAAGGTTTGTCATAACTGCAAGATGAGAAACCTATGTCTTATTCTAAATGTTTCATGCTAAGTAAATGAAATGCTTTCATCTCTGTAACATGCAGTTTGCATAGTTGAAAAATATACCGCTAGATGATGATAGTGTTTTATAAGAAAATTAAGTAAGCCATTGAAGCAAATCCAGTGTTGAAGTAAGGATCAAGACTTCCTGTTATCTTCAGAGGAATTTATGCAATAAGGATTCATTTGTTTCACTGAGGCAGTGATCATGATATGACCGGCTTGGTTTTTAGCATTTGTGGTCACATATTCTGTTTGTGTGGCTGATGTTCATGTTCCACCTTGGAGTGAACACTCCCTAGTGAGGGAGCATTTCTTGAAGAGGTTGTCGTAGAAGTATCTTAGAAAGTACACTAAATAGCTGGAGTGATAATACAGTTTTCTCTCTGAGCACATACACAACTTGAGGAGTTCAGTAGTTCCCACAATAACGTTACATCCTTTGTACAGACAGAGGTTGATTGGCTGGCATTTTGCTCTGACCCCAGTGACCACAAACTTGTCCTAGTTTTCACAAATCCAGTCTAATTTTTTTCCCATCACAGAAGAGAAATAGGTGAGAAACTTTTTTAGCCATTTGATTAGGATTTGGTCCTGAGATTTCTTGTTCAAGAATTAGTCAGATCTATGAAAGACAAGTGCAGTACTTATTTTAGACAATTTCTATCTATTTAGCACTATTACAGATTTAATTAATAAAATAAATATAATGTTTACCTCATACAAAGACACCTAAAAAGTATACCTGATTGCTTTTTTTGTGTAGCAATGATAGCACTTCAGTAATACTGCTTGGTGAATGGTGGAATTACTTACATTGGTTTTCATTTTGCACTTAGCATAAAGGTAACACACATGCTTTTCTTATTGGATTATCTCTTATCTAATATGAAGGTACTTTGGTTGTAAAATTTCTTTCCTTGTTGATAAATCAACTCTGATTAGCCATCCTAACCCATAACCAATGAGTAACAGGAGATGTATATCTCAAAAGCATGGAAATCTTCACATCATTGCTTAGGAAATAAAATGAAAGCAAGTTGTGTCAAGCTGAAACTGCAATACAAATTGTGTTATGTATGGATGCAATTATCAAGACTAAGTACTAGATGATCCTAGTGTTCAATGTCTGTGTATACTTTGGATTTTAACTTTATGATTTAGCAGGAAGGTAGCACCTTCCCTAGATCTAGTGCTTACATCTAATTTTTAGAAAATAAATCCTTTTTTTCTTACAAGTGCTTCGAACAGTTGTATTTAGAGCCTGAAGCTGTGCTTGATTTAGTAGTTGGAAAAGTTCTTGGTATCTGCCTGGTCCTGGGAAGCTGAATGGCACTGAAGCATAAATGGCAATGTTGGTAGATTCATTCCTTGAGATATGCATAAATGTAATACTCACTAAAGTACCAGAACCATTACCTGTTGTCTTGTGCTTTAGGAGTTACTGCTGTGTCCCGTCAAAAGGCAAATTTTGGAGAATATACCCTTGGCAACATAGCCATGGTCAGAACACTTGAGGAACTCGCTGTTTGTAGATTGAGTTATTCTTTATCCCAGCTAAATATGAGACTCACAAATCCCTCATGTCAGTTTATTCTGTAATAACATACCTCTCACAGTGCTTTACACTTTAATCAGAGGCAAATAATCACAGTTTTAGAGGCAGGACTCTGCATGAAGTCTTGGAGCAATCACTGGTTCTACTCCTTCGCTTCCCTTTGCCTTTTCTGTTCCACTTTCTATTGAGACTTATTATTGCTTTCTCTTTTTATCCCTTTTTCATTTTATAAACACTGTTCTTCTCATGTTATTTATTCTACTTCCTTTTGCTAACTATTCTCTGTTTCTCTCCTAAGGGGACTCCTGCCGCTCTCAATATACTTCCTTCAGATATGTCTCCCTTCCCATCTCCGGCTGTTTAAATCCAGCAACTAATTTCAGCTTAAATTCATGAGATTTTTTTTTAATTGTCTCATTCCAACTTCAATGCTGAAAGGTTAGTTGACTTTTAGAGGTTGTAATTTAAAGTGGAATTTCTTATTCTTTGCAACGTGATTAACGTAGGAAAAACAGGCTGTAACTGTGACCCAAAGTCAGACCTTGACATAAGTGAAAGTACACCTTAACTGCAAAGTGTCAGTGGAAAATGTTGTACTCTGGTGTCAGGCATACGGACGTGATTACAGGAAAAGGAGATTGCAAATATGACTGGCTTTACATGCCTCTCTGGTTTTCAAACCTGTCATCATATTCTGGAATTTAGGCAATTAGTATGTTAAGATCTGCTTTCGTGTTGAGTAGCTGAAAGTTGGGCATGTAAATTCTTTTTTAGTCTTCTTCAGATGAGTTCAGGTTTTTTTTTTTTAAAGCATAGTGCATTTAGATTCTCTGATATTAATGAGTGGCTGCTTGTACTTCCGTAATCAGGACGGTTTTATCTGTTTTGCAAAGTATTAACATATGTGTCTAAATCTGGACATTTTTATGAGAAACTTTCCTGTGTCTCACAAGTTGTGTCCTGTTTCATTATCTCAGATTGATATGTCTGGTTACTGAATTTAGTGTATATACAGGTAATGTGGGAAAATACCATTTGATTCTGATTTTCAGAGGAAACAAGGTGAAATCCAATTCGCCACTTAAAAATAACGTGGTTATACTGTTTATATTCTACAGACATCAGTGTTAGTTCTTAGGCTTTTAATAGAATTCCTGCAACTGAAACTGGAGGTGCAATCTTGTCTGAAAGCATATGTGTATTTGCTCTAGAAGTTGAACTATATTCTTCTATTCCTGTAGAATTTCTGTTTTCACTAGAATGCTAAAATCATACAGTAGACAAAGTTAAGGAGTTTAGACATGGTGAACAAAAACTTACAGGCTCAAGTGTAGATCAGGAAACTAAAAATAGGTGTGCTTCATTGCGAACAAGTGTTGTATCTGTAAACCTAGAAGTACACTATTTGCAAAGAAACACGTGATAACATTGTTATAACTGAGATTTTTAACGCTGCTTAATTGGTAAGAATGATATTAGGAATAATTTTGAAATGGGAAAGAATCTTGACTGGAAGATATGTGAGTAGCATTCCTCTGCTAAGATTTTGAGAGAATGCCAATTCTTGTAGACTTACAGGTGATATGATACACTTATTCTCATTTTAATGTTGTGTATTTGAATGAGATCAAATTAAGGAGATTGTTTAAGTAGGGATTTGATTAGAGGTTGTATGATGACTTTAGAAGCTTCTAGCACAGCAGGCGAATTAAAAGAAATCACCAAGGTGAGAGTTAGAAAATAGGATTTCAGAAATAAACAGCAATCAAAGATGGAGAGGAAAATAAATTTTAATGATGGAGATTTGAGTGAGAAGCCTGGGTTTTAAGAGGCAGAGCAGAGAAAACATACTTTTTTGAATGAACTCAGGAGTATTGAGTCAGTGAGTGTAGTGGGTAGACAATGAAACACAAGAATAGTCACATAAAATATGATGCAGGTATGGAAAGCTGCATGCCAAGTTTTAGGGGAAAACAATGTATTCTGAGAACACTGATGTAAGAACTGATAGAATTTGGCAGCTTCTTAGATAATAAGTTCTATGACGTAAGATTTTAATGTAACATGTTACCAACAGTGGAATTGACTGCAGAGATTTTTGAGTTTGGATGAATTAGGTTTGATAAATTCAATTTTCAACATAGTGATTTTTTTCCTGAGTGATTGTTCCTCCACAGGGAATCAGAGCTCTTGAGTTTGAAAAGAGGTGAGAGGTTCAGATTGATAGAAGTCAAAATTGTTTTCAGAAACATGGTAGGTTGAAAGAATAGAAGTAATGGAGGAAGAGGTTTGGCTTGGGAATGTCATTTAATGAGAATATGACACCCAACAGGAGAGATAAGAAATGTTCATGCAGAAATTCTTTAACATGTTTGTGATATTGATAACTTTAGTAGATTAAAGAACTAATTAGGAAGAATCCAGGGGGAAGTACAACAGAGGAAGCAGGAAGGTGTTTTACTAGGGCATTTACAAATTATGGATAGGACTAGGCAAGGATAAATATTGTGAGGATAAACCAAAAGAGAGAATGAGCAAAAGACTAGAAGGACATGGATGTCATGAAGAGAAAGGCTGAGTGTGATATGTTTGGGTGAAGAAGCATGAAAACCATAGCAGTGGAGTGTTCACACTTTTAGAGCTCTAGTCAGGGCTTCTCTTTGTTCAGTGTGGTACAGACAATTTAGGACAAGCTGATAAAGGTAAAGGTGGAATTTGAGCTTCAGACAGAAGAGGATGTTGTGGCTCATCAACTCTAATCCCCTACATGTTGATGCAACAGTATCACCTCATCCTGTTCTGTGGTTATGCTGAATGTTATCTTTAAACCAAAGCTCAATTTTGAAATGGAATCGGAAGAATAAGCTGGAGAAGTAGAGGAAGCATGCAGAGGCTGTAGACTTTTTTGAGATGTTCTCAGCAACCTGTCAATAGAGAAGAAGGTAAATGTGTGTGAATTAAGATTTCTATAGTGGACAGATGATGGAAGCTAAGAACTGTAAGAATCACACTACGTGGGGAAACTGGTGGTGGAGGCTGGCGAAAGAGGGGAAGAACACCATTTACTTTTATTAGGCAGACCAGTGTGCTTTACACATGCAGTGCTACCCATTCTTGTAAAATGTTTTGTATTCCCATACTGTTAGCCATAGATGTATAATTAATTCTCTGAATTACTATGTTTTACAAAGTAAGCACGATAGTAAACTTCACGTTTTGGAGAATGACAAGGGAATCTTGATGGCACAACTTTTTTTTCGCTGTAAACCATGTACAGCTAAACTAGGAGTAAGATTGATTCTTTTCTTTCAGACTCTTGTGATTTCTTTGGTTATTCCCATGTGTGCTAAAGTGACAGAAGACCAGTCATCTCTGTTATTTTGAAAAAACACTGTTATAATGAATTCTGATCTTTTGAACAACTTTGAGACCCCCATCTACAGTACTCCGTCCAGCTCCTCAATACAAGACAGACAATGGACCTGTTGGAGCGGGTCCAGAGGAGGCCACAAAAATGATCAGAGAGCTGGAGTCTCTCCTACGAGAAAAGGCTGAAAGAGTTGGAGTTGTTCATTTTGGAAAAGAGAAGGCTCCAGGGAGACCTTATTGTGGCATTTTAATACTTAAAAGGGCTTATAAGAAAGATAGGGACAGACTTTTTAGCAGGGTCTGTAGTGATGGAACAAGGTTTTAAACTGAAAGAGGGTAGATTTGAGACCAGACGTAAGGAAGACATTTTTTACGCTGAGGGTGAGGAAACACTGGCACAGATTGCCCAGAGAGGTGGTAGATATCCCATGCCTGGAAACATTTCAAGTTCAGGTTGGATGAGGCTCTGAGCAGCCTGAGCTATTTGAAAAATGTCCCTGCTCACTGCAGGGGGGTTTGACTAGGTGACCTTTAATGGGCTCTTCCAACCCAAACTCTTCTATGATTCTGTGAAACAGTACAATGCACTTCTGAAAGAGGATCATAGATGAAATGTTGATAGTCAGATTATACCTCATAATCATTAATTCTGTTTTGAGCACAGATTATTACAGAATATTGATCTGTTTTCCATAAAGAATCCGAATTGCAGATTCTACAAGTGCCTTTTTCATCTTTGGATGTCAGGAAAGTATTGTTGAAAGTTGTGCTGAAAAATATGAATGAACTTCAGAGGTGCTTGCTTAGTCACTTGGAGGAAACTTCTATGTGGATTTGGCCAATTCATGTAATTCTTTAAAAAATAAATGCATTATTTACGGTTTCCAGAACATAACTAATAAAAGTGACCTCTGAATTGTAGTCCATGGACAATGGTTGCATTGAAGTCTGTTCACAAACAAAGCCATTGATATGATCTGTTTCCTCTTCAGCCTCCAGTTGTTTGGAATATATTTACAACTGTTGGTTATTAATCTTGGCATAAACAGGACCATTAGTACTGCAAAATTCTGAAAACAAGCAACAAAACAAGCACTGTTCAGTAGAAATCTGAATGCTTTTGCTATAGGAAACCACTCAGGAAATAGCTCTGCTACATCTCTCTGCTGTAGGAGTAAGGAAACGGGGATTTTGTAATGAGTAAATTGAAAGCTGGTTGGTAAATGTTGTAATACTTTTCTGTCATGTAGCTTTACTTCTCATACATCATTACTAAATACTTATGTCTTAAAAACCACAACTGCATGAGGCATCAGACTATAATGAGAGTGGAGAACAGTGTAAACTGTACGTTCCTGCTATGCATAATAACCTATTCAGTATAATTTTACTGTATGGAACCTGCATTTTAAGATCAGTATGAACTTTACCTCTGAAAACATTACGTTGTAATCCTGACAAGCAAGTAACTTGAAAATGGTTTTATTAATTTAACAACACAAAACAAGGTGCTTGCATTTAATGGTTGATATCTAAACCAGTGTTACCTCCATGCCTGTGTGTCATGAGAGCACGGCTTGTGATGTCCTGAGAAAAACATGTGTCTTGTGATGAAAGAGAATCCACATTAACTTTTGTACTTAGTGTTTTTTTCCTGGGCAGGTTGTGAGTTTACTTTGCTTCATGCACACAGTTTAGGTGATGGCCATGTCATTTTCTTGCGGCTAAGTAGCCAAGAAAGAATTACAAATTGGAGCCTAACTGGAAGAATGGTTTCCTATCAACTTCAAGGCCAAATTGTGTAATAATTTCACAGGATTGAATTCCAAATTATCTGTGAATCATCAATTTGACATGCAAACAAATATCTTCAGTGTAGGCAAAATGTGGCACTGAGCATTTCCTAACCTGTCTCAGCCCACCTCAGACCAATTACTAGAGACTTTCTATTTGAACTGCTTTTGCTGACCCAGATGCACTCATGCATCTCAGCCTGCCAGTACCCTCTGCCAGAGGGAGAGTTACAAACAGCTGGGGCCAGCTTGTGAGCAGTAATTTCTTTAGTCAGAACAACTCTTGCTGGAAAAAGAAGTCTGCCTGTAGTCAAAGAGTCCTGCTTACTGAGTGTGCAAGCCTCTGACTCTCCTTTATCTGAGAGATGCTCCTTAGAGGTATCAGAGGGAGCATGGCTATTTCAACCCTATTTATTTTTGTGAAACAACCTATTTTTAAAGTGTCGTAAGGCAAACTGGAGAAGACTGTGCTATATGTAGTGAGATAAGACCTCAACATTCAGTATTGTGCACCTTCTCAGGTTTGGAGGCAAATGTGCTCCTTTCTAGGCATCTACAGCTTCCATGTAAGGTGATAGCAGAGTTGTGAGATATGATAGCTTAAATTCATCACTCACTTGGGGTTGTCTTGAGTGTAAGGAAGAAGAAAATATTACTGATTTAAGTTATTTTAATTGAACCATACAGTATTTTCCTGTTGGACGCTGCTTAGGGCCTTGGAGTGTTACTAATAATATAAGTAAGTGTTAATTTGTGGACATAGTTCAGGAAAGCCTATCGTACAGTCAGTTTATCAAGTTTATCTGTAATGTAAAACTTACTCATGGAGGGGTGATCTCTTTAACTATGTGCATCAGATAACACACCTACACACCACTTAAATATGTTAGCACCATCTGAATTCTTGGTGTTTTGGGTTTAAGTATGAGTAAGTGTTTCAGTGACTCACATATGAAAGATTGGGGGAACCAAACAGCTCAGCCGGGGGAGAACTGAGTAGGAAGTGGCCTGATTGCCATGGGGACAGAATGAGAACAGATGTGGCAGTGAAGGCAGAGTGGTACTGAGCTGTGCTACAGCTCTTCAGCAATACCAAAATACTGTTTGAAGGCATTTATGGGTCATGTTAAAGCAAGTAATTACTTGGTTTGTCAAGATACTTTTTATCTATTGCTCCTTGCTTAGGTCTTACTTTCCTTTATAGCCATTTGTGATTTTTATCTGTGGAGTTCTTTTTTCTAACTGAAAAAAAAAAAAAACCACAATTTTCTTGTATTGTGGGTTGATACTCCCTTATTCTGGACTTCGGATCTAATGCAAACTCCACAAGAGGTATTTTCTAATCTTTCTGGAGACGTTTGTCTCCCCAAGGGTCACATTTTTTGAACAAGCTGTAATGTTTTCTGTTGAAAAAGCTTTTCCAATTTGAAATAATTGTTTTAAGTTACAGGATGCTACAAAGGGTACAGCTAGTATGTGTAAAAGGGATTTCAGATGTGAAGTTCATTTTTCTTAAGTGGGTTTTTTTTTTTTGTGAGCTTAAATCTTTGGTATTTTTAAGCAATCCAGGTTTCTAGAACATCTTAACATTTGAGACTGTGAGTGTTTTTAAATTTGATCCATTTTAGAATTCAAAACATCAAGGGCTTTCATTGAAAGTGTTCAAGAGATCATCTTTTCAAAGAATTAGATTTTAAAGTTCCCCTGGATACAATATTTGTTGTAAAGCAGTGGTTTGTTACAGAGCCTAAAAAACTGAAGCTTAGTCTTGGTAAAATATTTAGTTCCATATGCTGCCAACAATGCAGCCAGCTACTACTAAATTATGACATTTGCAGCAATACTGTGTGTCATCGTTAGGAGAGACTGTAGTCCATATTTTCAGTCTGCTTCACAGATTTTTACAGTGCCAGGGAGGTTGGCTCTTACGTTTAAGAAAAGTCCAGAGCATAACAGTTGCTAATCCCATGGTACAAATAAGATCTGATGAGTTTCAAACTACCATGACTTCTTTATACGTTGGAAATAGATCACCTTGATTACAGATTTGGATGCTAATAATACCACTTAGTCTATAGGGGTTAAGATCTGAAATACTGTAAAATTAATTAAAAGGAGCTGGAGGGTTCTGACTTTCCCAAGGAATTCTGTGACTCTCTTTTGCTGGCATGTCTTAAATGTTGTTCCTTAAAATAGGTTGTATCATGTGTGATGTTCATGCAGTAGCACACCCCATGGGTGCTGTAAGGAGTAAAACAAAAAGGTTCATTAAAGCAACATAGCAATAACAATAACAAGAAGTACTGTATTGTTGCAGTGCTTATCTGTGTGTCAAATACAAAATTCTCTTCCCTCCTCATTAGAAATTAGAGTATTTAAACAGAGAATGGATATGATAAAACAACCTTGCAAGAAAACTCACAAAGTTAGGTGCGTGGTCCAAGCTGTCGCTAGCCAAGGAGCTAAACACAGTGATATGAAAGAGAGCACTGCTGGGTTGTGAGAGTCAATGATTAGACTCCAGATTGCTGGAAGGGACTAAGCATTTGAGGTTTTTTATCAATCTCATCTTTTGTGAATTTGCTTACAATTAATCTGCCTGTTTTCTTAGCCTCTGGCTATTTGACAGATTTGAAGATTCCTCTACTACCTTTATCATTAAATCCCAGGAACTGCTGATAGTCAGACAGTTAGTGCTTTAGGCTTAATCTAGAGAAAGTTCCTTTCCCTTGTGCTTGCAGAACCCCCAAGGGACAAGGTTTTTATTATGGAGCTACAAATTCATGATACAATTTTTCATGATACTCCTTTACTTTAGTTCATTACTTTACAACACAGTTTTAAAGAAATGGTCGTGTCCCAATTGACATACTGAAGCCCTCTATTGATGCTGGGAAACATGACTTCTAGTTCTGCTGCTGTAATATTCCTGCATCTAATGCTGAACAATAACTGGGTAAGAGGCAGATGCTCTGGTTAACGTGGTCTTGAACCTTCTCCTGGCTGAATCCAATATAGTTGGCCATAGCATGCTTGATGTCCTTTATGATCTTTGCATTACTATAGCATAGTAACAAGAGGAGTAACAGAAACACTCTGTAGATTAAGATGGTCTTCTGAGAGCTGAGGAAGAAAAGAAGCCCAAGTCTCATATTCCTAGAGTGTTGATTTCTGTTACATTATAGTCTTAAAAGATGAACACCCTTAGTAGTCACTGCTGACAGTACAAAATGAGCACCTGAGTTGGGATTATGGCACTTCTGGAGAGCACACTTCCTAAATTGTTCTTTTGCTTGTAAGTTTTCAGTTTTATTTGCCTGCTGTCTCTGAAGACAAAAATGTATGTGGTCTGAACCTCACCTCACACAACTGAACAGCCCTGTGAAATTGTTTCTCATCCCGGAACACATGCAGATTTTATTTCTGTGTTTTAATTAGTATTTTACAGAATAAAAAGAGGTTACAGTACAAGGAACCCTCAGGCTACACTCTGTGGAAACTAACTTGAATTTGGAGGATATATTGTGTTTCTGATTTATATGTGGTTTGAAACTTTTGGTATCACACGTTCTTGATTTTTAGATCATGCTGATCTTTCTAAGTGCACAGGTGCTGTTTGTGCCATATGGTTATGTGGGGTTCTGCAATCTTAGTGCCTCATTCTTAAACAAAATAACCCATTGAACCAATACCAAACAAATATATAAAACTTAATTGCAATACTAGAAGGAAAAATCTGAAACAATTTATTGTCTATAATCTTTATTAGCTAAGTTAACTGGTCTAAATTCTGCTGCAATTTACAACAGTTTGGCCCTTTTCCAGTAGACTTACTTCACGTTTATGCCAATAAAGCTGAAGTCATGTCTCTGTTTAGAGATTTTTAAGGAAATCTTTACCCAAAATAAAACTACAGGAGTAGATGATGTATGCAGTCATGTTTTTAGAAACCTTTACTGATTTGAAAATATTTAAAATATCTTTATTCTGCACAACTTATTAATAGGTGGAAATATAGAGTTGAAAACATGCCTCCAGCAAAATAAAAGAGTTAAAATAATTTACCAGTTGTAATATTTGCCCCTAGCAAATATGTTCTTAGTTGCAGGTATAATCCGTGTTAACCTGTGTTTGCTGCATTAACATTGCATGTGAGTTCATCTTTATTGATGTCTGAGCATACATTCAAGTGAGATCAATTCCAAATGCCTTGACCAAGAATGGGAAAGCTTCAATGGCAGTTTATGCTTCATTAGATATCAGAGAATCTCCATGGAAGCAACTCCTATAGGAGATGAATTTTGTAGTTTAACCCTGGCTGAGTGCCAGGTTTAGTGATTTAACTCTGGCTGACTGCCAGGTGCCCACCAAGTTGTTCTGTCACTCTCTCTCTTAAACTGGACAGAGGAGAGAGAAATATAACAAAAAGATTCTCAAGTTGATATAAAGACAAGGAGATCACTCAGCAATGGGCAAAACAGGCTCAACTTGGGGAGAAGTAGTTTGATTTATTAACAGTCAATTAAACAAAATAGGGAAATGGGAAAGAAAAACTGAATCTTAAAACATCTCCTCCCACCCTTTCTTCTTCCTGAGCGTCTACCTTCTCCCTCCCAGCAGCACAGGAGGACAGGGAATGAGGGCTATGGTCAGTTCATCACAAATGGTCTTTGCTGCTGCTCCCTGTCAGGGGGAGGCCTCATCACGCTTCCTACTGGTACAGTTTGGAGTCCCTCTCATGAGAGATAGTCCTCCCAAAACTTGTCCAATGTGAGTCCATCCCATGGGCTACAGTTCTTTGGGATCTGTGCCAATGTGGGTCTCATCCATGGGGAAGCAGTCCTTCAGGAACAAACTGCTCCAGTGTGGGTCCCCCACAGAGTCACAAGTCCTGCCAGCAAACTTGCTCCGGCGTGGGCTTCTCTCCATGGGTTCCCAGGTCCTGTCAGGAGCCTGCTCCAGCATGGGCTTCACAGCCTCCCTTGGGCATCCACCTGCTGTAGCATGGGGCCATCCCTGGGCTGCTGGTGGATCTCTGCTCCCCTGTGACCTCCATGGCTGCAGGGGCAGGGCCTGTCTCACCTCAGGCCGCACCACTGGTCAGAGAGGAATCTCTGCTCCGATGTTTGGGCATCTCCTTTCCCTCCTTCTCCACTGACCTTGGTGTCTGCAGAGACGTTGGTCTCACATTCTCACTTCCTTCTGCTGCTGCTGCAGTTCAGTGTCTGTGCAGCAACTTCTTCCCCTTCCCTAGTATGTTAATCACAGAGGTGTTACCTCCATCGCTTGTTGGCTCAGCCTTGGCCAGTGGCTTATAGCAGCTTTAGCTTTTTTTTAGTGCCCTGCTAACAAAAGCTGACCACACAAACCCACTACATGTTGCAAGATATCTTCTTTGGATTTAAATACAGAGAAGGTATGCAGGAGTCCTGGTATGCAAGAAATCACTGAATATGTGATCAGATTGTTGTAAACAGTACAATTTATTAAGTTTAATAACTTACTGGTTCCTGGGGATTTGTTTAAGCTGAATGATCTGTCTTGCTTTTACAGCAAGGAAGAAATGTACATATGTGTTACCATAGGTCAGCTGATAAGGAGTACCTTGCTGTCAGTGAGTTTGTTGTTTGTCTTTCTCTGTCCAAAGCCAACTTCCTCATTGCAGAAATCTGGCCATCTCTGCAACTGGATAGACTAGCCTGAACTTGAAGCACTTCCAAACTTGTATGATGGAGCTTTTAATTAAGAAGTAGCAACAAGGGAGAAAAAGAATAAAACAAGAAGTTGAAATCTTCAAATTAGTTATATTGTAGATCTAACAGTAGAGAAGTGAAGTATGTCTTACACTCTAGTAACAAGATCTCTGATAGATGTACCTTCAGTTTGAAATTTGTGGCAGGTTATTGTGGTGATAGCAGTGAAGCAAACCTCAGTGCAGCACAGGCAGTGGTGTGGTTACCAGGCAGCTCAGGAAGGCACCTTTAAAGCTGGCAGAGATTTATGTAACCATTAGTGCTTGGCTGCAAATGTACCTTCACTGACCCTGCAGGACAGGTTATGTTCTGACAGTGGGTGTATGCCAGTTTACTGTATTTGATTTCCAGTTGGTTCAGCATTGTTGGCTTGTTTATAAAGAATTTAAAGCACCTCCTGTGAATATATCAGTTACCTGACACTTGGTTATTTTGAATGTGGGTGTGCCCCAGAGGTTGCAGTCGGCCCTTTGGTTCTGGGCAAGGGAAGGCATGCTTTCCAGTCTTTACTGGGAAGCAATCCATATGGTTCCCACTCATTTGCATGAATCCAGATGAACTTACTACTTGTCCTCTGAATGTTGATACTTAAGCCTGGATAGTCCTTTTCGTTGCCTGCCATGGAAACCATGACAGTCTATGTTCTGATCTGTGCTGTTGAGGTCCTTCGTTTATAGCTGTTCTTTAGAGAAGAAACCCAAAATGGTATCAGTTCAAGAGTATGTTGCTTGTAAGTACAGCACCTTATGTATTACTAGTCCACTGATGTTCTTACTTCTGCTGATATACTAAAGATAATTTCATAGCCTATACTTTATATAACAAATTAACTTTAGTCAAAATAAGTTAATAACAAAATAGATCTAATGATGTAGATGCCATACTGACCTTCTTTTCATATTCAACATATGAATACACTGGGTTCAGGCCCAGCCAACACGGCTTTATGAAGGGCAGATCCTGTTTGACCAATCTGATCTCTTTCTATGACAAGATGACCTGCTTAGTGGATGAGGGAAAGGCTGTGGATATGGTCTTCCTGGACTTTAGTAAGGACTTTAACACAGTTTCCCATAGCATCCCATAGCCCAGAGAGTTGTAATGAATGGAGTTAAATCCAGTTGATGGCTGGTCACCAGTGGTGTTCCCCAGGGCTTGATGCTGGAGTCTGTTTTGTTTAACATCTTTATCAGTGATCTGGTCGAGGAGATCAAGTACACCCTCAGTAAATTTGCAGATGGCACCAAGCTGGATGAGTGTGTAGATCTGCTCGAGGACAAGAGGGCTCTTCAGAGGGACCTGGACAGGCTGGAGCGATGGCCAATTGCATGAGGTTCAACAAGGCCAAGTGCTGGGTCCTGCACTTGGGCCACAACAACCCCAGTAAATGCTACAGGCTTGGGACAAAGTGGCTTGTGAGCTGTCTTGAAGAAAAGGATCTGGGGGTGTTAATCAGCAGCTGGCTGAACATGAGCCAGCAGTGTGCCCAGGTGGCCAAGAAGGCCAATGGCATCCTGGCCTGTATCAAAAATAGTGTGAGCAGCAGGATGAAGGAAGTGATTGTCTCCTTGTACCCACTGCTGATGAGGCTGCACCTCAAATAGTGTGTCCAGTTCTGGGCCCCTCACTACAGGAAGGACTTGGAGGTACTGGAGTGAGTCCGCAGAAGGGCAACAAAGCTGATAAAGGCCCCTGACAACAGTTCTTAATGAGAAGTGGCTGAGGGAGCTGGGGATGTTTAGCCTAGAGAATAGGAGGCTGAGAGGAGACATGATTACTCTCAACAACTACATGAAGGGGAGCTGGAGTGAGGTCAGGGTTGATCTCTCCAATAACAAATAACAGAACACGGGGAACTAGGTTTAAGTTGCACTATGAGAGGTTGATATTGGACATTAGGAAGAACTTTTTCACTGAAAGGGTTATTAAGCATTGGAACGGGCTGCCCAGGGAGGTGGTGGAGTCACCATCCCTAGAGATATTCAAAAGATGTGTAAATTAAGTACTGAGGGATGTGGTTTAGTTTAGTGATGGGCTTGGCACTGTGAGGTGACTGTTTGGACTTGATGATCTTAAAGGTCTTTTCCACTCGTAACTATTCTATAATTGTAAAGAAACCATTGAAGTACTTCTCAGGAGGCAGGCTGAAAGGCAATTCAGTTTCATACTAGTCATCAGCACCCAAACTGGAACATAAACATTTTCATTTTAATTATTATGTTCCAGTTTGGGTGGTAGAGCATGGTCACGTAGCAAAAGATACCATAGTTATTGAACAATATGTAATTTCCAGACAGAAATCTTTATAATTGCAGATACATCTGTCTAAACTCTTTCAACACGTGCAGTTAGTTACTGCAATGCTGCTTTTTCAGTGCAGAAAGCTTGGCCTATATCATAAATCCTTTTGCTGCAGCTCAGTCACATAAGTTCTCTGTTTCAGAGTTGTGTGAGAGACATTGCTTGTGTAGTTTCATTTTTGAAAGATATTAACTGGAAAGTAATTTCTTGTATCTGCTCTGTTTTCATCTGAGCATTATGTTTTTTCCTAACTGAAAGACAGATCTGTAATATGTGTTAATTTGTCTGCCAGAGTATACAGTTCTGCTTGGGTTTTGTGTCATTTTGAATTTCAGTTACAGCAGCATATTGAAGCCATGTCTCTGAAAACGTATCTGTTTCTTAAGTCAGTTGTGTCCATGCGATGGTTCAAAGTCTCAGCTTTACTGTATGAACTACCAAGAATTTTGTTCAAATCCTCATCATTCATTAACTATTTAAATGTCTTCTCCAGTTTGGCTTTAATGCCATGTACCTGTTCTCAATGTCACTCAAAATGCAACTGTTTGGATCACCTTCGAAGTTAACATTAGTGTAGCCTACCCAGTTGCTATACTTCCTCCAGTATCAAATACAATTTACTGATTTATTGAGGTTTGTTGAGACTCCATTCTTGATGCCCATGACCCCTCCACACATGATATCCAATTGTTTTCATTATTCAGTGGGTAAACCCTATAGGTAAATCTGTATTTCTGCTCCATGAAGTTTAGAGTATAGAGCCCTGTTAATCATACAGTGTAATGTCTATGAAGACTGGTTGCTAATGTTTTTTTCCTGACATAAGTTGGAAGAAATATTAGATTACTTGTATCTTTTGAAATCTCTCCTCAAAAATATTTCATCTAGATTAAAATGAAACCTTTTGAGTAAACATGCAAGCAGATCGTCCTGAAGTGGTGCTAGAGGAGAATCATGTTAAACATTTGTGTGAGACGCAGCCTGAGTGGAGAGCTCAGGGTGTTACAAATGGAAAATAGCCAAGTTCATTGTTTCTTATGTGCCTATGGTAAAAATGATTGAAAAGGATTTCTTTCTGAGTGCTCAGTGGGGTTTTTAGGAAGAAAATACTGATCTCATCTCTTAAGCTGGAATTCACACAGAATCACAGAATGGTGGGGGTTGGAAGGGACCTCCAGAGATTATCTAGTCCAACTCCCTCACCTATCTTCAGATTTCTCACAGTTAAACTTCTAAGTGTAAGTTATTTGCTGTAGATTTCCCATATGGTCAGATAGATGATTTACATGATCAGTCCTGGTTTCTTCCTTGATGATGAAGGGAGACCAGGATGCATAGATTTAAACGTCTTAGCTTTTAGATACCTAAATTAGGGACAGAATAATCCTGTCTTTAATGAAAACGTTTTAAGATCTTGGGTCACGCTGTGAGAACAGAAGCAGCACAGATCAGTCTTAATGGAAAATAAACAGGTGAGGCTCAAGTGAATGTGGAGACTGGACTCTTCTTTAGTGGATATGTCACACCAAGTGTATGGGTGAAGCAGGGTTTGACTCTTGCTTTTCAAACTCTGCCAAGTGTGGATATAAGTCAGAAACCTTACAGGCAGTAATTCTGTCCTAACAATTTCACTGAACCATTAGGGAAGGATAAGAGAAGCCTTAGAGATGCTCTGTATTCAACCACTTGAAGTTCTAGGGGACAACTGCAAGTGACACTCTGTCAATAACTTGGTTTTGGTCAAAACCTGTCTGGAAAACCCAGTAGTAGCAGACGGATCGATGATGCAAAGTGAGGGAGCTGTCCTCATGGCAATCCTCAGGTTGGAGATCTGCTGTATCAGCCAAATGTTAGAAAGCAAAGCAGAGCATGCCTGATAGTCACATCCTTCTTTGTTGAGAGTTTCCCTGATAAATTTGGGGGTAAAAAGGTAATAATTTTTCAGAGAAATTCCATATGAACTCTGCAGAGTACAGTAACTAGATGTGTGATAACAACCCACTGTCCATATTTCATAATTTAGTTGTGCACTTAAACTGTTGTGTTAGAGCTACCTTTTTGCTACGATTAAAGAGTCTTTGTTTCCCTGAGCCCACTACTAATGTACTCCAGATTCTGTTTCTGTAGAGGAGTAACAGATGTTCACAGTTTGGTGCAATTTTCAGATGAGCAATGCTGTTTATAATAAATTTTCCCGAGACCACCCAACTCATTTCACTTGTAGCTTGAGCTATGTCCAAGTGTTGATCTCAGGAGATCTAAAAGAGATGCGATAATCCTGTGCCTCACCCAGTTCAAACGACATGACTTAGTATAGATGGAATTTAAATATCTATACTTCCAGTCAGCATAGAAAGTCAAAGTTTCATCTTGCATGCCAAGAATAGTGGATATGGAAATAGCAGCGTTCTTGCTTTCATTCATCAGGGATTCATAGAACCTGAAGATGTCTGTTGACAATGTCTGAATAAAATTAAATCAGAAATGGGAGAGGAACAGGTGAGAAAGCACAACTCAGCAAGTGAAAACAAAGAAATTGAGATTTATCCTGGAAAATGCAGATTTGTTAAACACAGGAAAAAAAAAATCAGCAATGCAGTATGAAATGTCCCTTGGAATGAGGTGTAAGGGTGTGACACAATGCCTCTTGTATTGTTAGAAACAGCTGCAATGAATTTTGTGCTGTACTAACCAAAACTTAGTGGGATTTTCGTATGTCTTTGTCTCAGACATCTTATTTCATGTCAAGCATTAAATAGCAAAAAAAAAAAAAGCGTTGATAGAGTTTAGGGATGTTAGAAAGCAAGTATTGGGTGATGGAAAGTGAAATTTTAATTCACATCTCTTCATTTATATGAAGTCATAGAGACTCAGTCAAATCATTTTTGTCAAAATGTGGAACAACTCCCAGAGAAAAAAAGGAAGCTCTGAATGATATGAGACCATGAAGATTAAACAGCTCTGAATTGACAGTAATGGGTGCTGAATGAAACAGATTTTTTTCTTTCCTGACATTTATTGTACTTTATACTTTGGTGCAGTGTTGTTTTGAGATGACAAATGGAGAACTCAGAAAAATACAGAGAGGTTGCTATGGCAACCATAGTGTGCACCTTATCTATATGACCATCATGATCCTGATCTAGGTGAAGCTGCTTTAGCAGAGGGTTGGACTAAATGATCTTTAGAGGTCCCTTCCAACCCCTACCATTCTGTGATTCTGTGTGTGATTCAGTGTTATTGAGTCTTGCTATTTGGCAGGGGTGTATTTTACAATATCAGTTAATTGATGAATGTAAAGGTGGTTACAAATGGCATTGAAATCAATTATCTGATTTTTTTATTTCTGCAAGAGAATTTCTCTGCAGCATGACAACAGTAATTTCTTTAATTTTCTTAAAAGCACAGTGGCTGGAGAGTTCAGAGCTGCATTTTTCTCTATGGTTTTTAAGCACAGTGAACACTCAGCCTTGTCCTCTGACAGCAACCATTCTTCAGTCAGAACATGAGCATTTCCATTACTGTGTGCAGTTGTGTCACAGCAGCCCATGTGTGAATATGCAGATTGATGGATGCTGGGATCTCCCAGCTTTCAATGGCTTTTGTGTTTGCTTAAACCACTTGCCAGCAATGAAGATGCTATTTCAGCATCTTCCTTTCAGCTGAAGCCAGAAATACCAAATGCAAAGGAAACAGTTCTGCTGTGAAGACTGATGAAAGAGATTTATTCTTTTATTTTAGTTAAAAATAAATTAATTCATTAATCACTGCACCTCAGTCTTTTTTCCCTTCTCTTTTTTGACTAGCAAGGAAGGGCAAAGTGCCTCTTCAGTAATTCCAATATGTTGATTGTGAATGGAATCCTAGACTTTTTCATTTGCAAATAAAGAAATATTTTGTCAGTGTCTTGGTTACACATGCCATGGTAAATATTAGAAACTATCTGCTTTTTACAGTCTTTTAAAAGTCTTGACCTGAATACGTCCCTGACTTTTGAAGAATGGCCTGTCCTGCTCTACAGCAAAAGGCTTATGCTTTTTTAGCTTGAACTTAAAAGTCTTCTCTATCTCCTCTTTTATTTAGTTTTTAAATAGGCTTCTGAGGAAATTGCTTGCTTGCTTTGGTTTGGGTTTTTTGGTGTTTTTTTTTTTTTTTTCTTTCTGTTTTTCTTTACAAAAATAGATGTTGAAACTTATATTGGAAAACATGTGCAATGGCAACCTTCATTCCTGCTCTAGCTCTGTTTCCCAGGAAACGCATCAGAGCAGCATGAAAAGGATCTGAAGCTCCTAGATCCAGTGCAGAAAAAGTGAAGGCAGGTCTAAAAACTGACTTTTAAGGCAGTGACTGCTAAGGACCTCTTACAAAGCTGTGGTATGAGAGTTTTTTGGGGAGTAGAGTCTGAGTAAAAGGGGAGCCATTTGGTGGGTTCACAGAAGGCAAACCTGAAGAAATTGTCACCTGGGTAATACTGCAGCCTTTACTCACTCAGGAAGGCTGTATTCATTTAGACAATCCATCTCTGTGGGAATGGCAAGTAGTTCCTGGGGCTGTCAGATCACTTGTGATCAAGAAGCTGCAAAAGTATCTTGGAAGTCCCTGGACTTGTGCCACCTGGGCAAGCAGCATGGGCAGCTGCAGTTTCCGTCCTCTGCTGGTGCTGCTCTTTGAAGGGAAGAAGAATGATAGACCTCTTGGCTCAGTATGCCTTCACCTGCTTTATAAGACCTGCTGTGCCATTATTAGTTCATGGAAAATCAATTTATTCAAGAGCACTGGATTTATTAAATAAGTATTTAAAAGTTGCATTTTTGTCAGTTGTTTGCAATGGCAAAGCTTCCTGATATTACTAATAAATACAACTAGAGTGTCATGTTGTGGTACTGCATGTTACTGGACTAATGCTGTCTTCCTCTGGATAGGGAAATTAAGAGTAGCACATACACCAAATTGGTAAACACCTCACATTAATTATACTTCGTATTGCCCTTGATTACTCTGGAAA
Organism: Urocolius indicus; assembly: GCA_013401255.1. Taxonomy (NCBI): domain Eukaryota; kingdom Metazoa; phylum Chordata; class Aves; order Coliiformes; family Coliidae; genus Urocolius; species Urocolius indicus. The sequence continues at coordinate 152,357 of WBNH01006209.1, read as the reverse complement.
GTTCATATAGCCGAGTCATGACTGTATGTTATTTAGTTTAATATCTTTTTTATGGCCTCTTTGTCTTCACTTAAAAGTAGGGCTTTCCTATGTGTCCTTTACAGGATCTTAACTTGTGTGCTGCTGGTAGTGAATTTGAACTAGAGCTGGTTGAGAATGTTCCATCAGAATTAATTTCAATTAAAAATGCACAAATTTGTGCAAAAAAAAGGAGTTTTACTGAATCTTTTCTAAAAATACCCCATACCTTTTCTAGTGGGAAAATCAAAGCCAACTATTCTGTTGTGTTTAGTTCAACCTGATTGGCAGTATTTTTTGTTGCAAAATTGACCTCAAGGATTTGTACTTTTGATTACTGGGAAAAACAAAATCAAAACTTTTGAAACTGTTCTTGATAACAAGTGATAATTTTTGCAAAACTTCCTCCCCCTCTCCCCAAAAAAATACTGAGTGAATGTCTTAACAAATAGCCGAGTTCTTGATGTGAGTGACAGATGTAAACACATTTTGCCTGTGTTTCTAAAGACTGTTCCAAAAAAAGAACGTGCTTACAGGTGCTGGTCAAGTGGTGAGATGCTCCTGTCCTGTTGTGAAAGGGACAGTTATTCAACACTTGTCATGTTAGGAAATGACAAGTAAGGGAACAGTATTTCTGTTAAAAGGAAAGAGCTTTTTCTAATTCAGTAAAGTGAACTAGAGCTTGATGTGAGCTTACATAAAACCAGGAACAAGTGAAAGTGTGGTTTCTGTCATATACCAACAGTAACAAGAATTAGAAAAAAAAATTGGAAAACAAGAATGTGAAAGATCAAAAAAAAGTTAACATGTCTATATTTTATTTTATACAGTTACATCCAATTTCAGAGTGTTGTTTTTCTTCTTTCAGAATGACCAGTCTATGCAAGATATGCAGATAATAGGAGGAGAGGATCTTTCGAAGCTTACTGGGAAGGTTTGTTAATTTTAAATTTGAGAAAGCAAATATGTCCACTAAAAACACTGGAGAAGAGCTGTGTAATTTTGTACATGTATTGTCAGGTACTAATGCTGGAATCAAATATCTTTATTGATTTCTGTTGAATTGCTGTAATGCCATTCCTTTCAGATTGCAGCTGCCCCAAAAGTTCCAAATGTAACTTCTCTATCCTAGTGTAGGGATTTCCCTGTAGTTACACACATACCTTCAGCAAGATCATGAGCAAAATTTGTGCTGAAATGCTTCCCCTAAGGTTGTTTATATCTTGGAGTCTTGGGTTTTTTTTGCCTTTTATGGGTACATGCAAGGAAGCTGCACATTGGGGATCCTTGTGGAATTGAGCATATGAAGAATTTCATAGAATCATAGAATGGTAGGGTTGGAAGGCACCTTTAGAGATCATCTGGTCCAACCCCCCTGCAGAAGCAGGTTCACCTAGTTCAGGTCACACAGGAACATGTCCAGGCGGGACTTGAAGACCTCCAAGGAAGGCATTTCATACAATTTTGCCTGCTGCACAAAGCTCAGTTATGGAACCTTTCACTCAGATAATCAAATGGGATTTTTTTATTTCAACATCAGTCTGGCTGTGTGACTGAATTTGCTTTGCACTATGCTTGAACGTTGTGGTAATGAAAGAGAGTGGTTTGAGTCGGTGAAAAGGCTATTTCCATCCAACTGCGGTAATACAAAGCAGTACTTTGAAGAGGAAGGAAGACTGATTTCATTAAGCAAATGGTCTGTGTGGAAAATGGTCAGAAATGGATTCTTTACTTATGCATTATAAGGCAGCATAATACCTTGCTATTTGTACTGTACATGCAGTTGCTTTTTTATTAGCTGGCTCTAAATAATACCAATTTATTCAGAGCACTCAAATGTAGCACTAGCAAACCCATTTGTTTTGCTGTACTACAGCACACAAGTAAAAGAAGAGAAAACCTTAACTTTAAATATTTCATTCATATTAAGTAAGTTTTGATGCAGCTAGAACTTGAATTTTTTAAAATCTGCGGTTAAACACAGAATATTTTAGTGACACATATGTCCTGAATTTGCACTTGTAAATACTCCTGCTGGGTGATGGTTTCCAAATTATTTCCAAAGCATTAATCATGTTCTTGGGAAATATTAATTCATTTGCTGCTTTATAATATACAAACACTGGAGCTACCTGTTTTCCTATAATGATTTCACATATGTTTCTTCACCCCACAAGCAGAACTGGCAGGGCACCTATTAATCTTACTGAATATTTCTCTTTCCCAGGTAGGCCAAACACTTTGTAAGCTTCTAGACCCAGCTCCCCTGCCCTGTCTTCCAGTCCTAATTTGCTTTGAAAATTTTGGTTATTGATATATTTTCCAGGCATAATCTAGTATCATTTGAATTCCACGGGGCAAAACATTGTTTTCTTTTGCAGGACTTTTGTGTATTTGTGTGTGTCCACATGTGTATGAGAGAGAAGGAAAATTTCACCCCAAGTAGTTCTGATCTTTCCAAAAATAAGCAAATCATTTACATACACTGAAATCCTGGTGACCCTTTTTTTTTCATTGGCACAGCCACCCTGTTCTGAAGTATGGGACAGGGTGTAAAATGTGACTGTTGGGAAGCCAGGAGGTGTGTGGGGAGAAGACTGGACAGCAGCGTAGTTTAAGATTGCTGGGTAAGGAGGCTGGGCTCTTGGGTAGGCATGAAGGGGCTGGTTTGTGAATGAAGGCAGTTGCTGATGAGGAGGGGAGCACAGTGCTGGAAGCTGGGTGTGGAGAAGCTGAAGTGGAGCAGGAAAAGGAGGGCGGGACTGCCAGGGGAACAGACTTGCTAAAAGGGCATATTTGGAGGTTGATTGGATGAATGCTTGCCTGTGACAGCTGATGTATGGGTAACTGAATAGCATTTTCACTATAACACATGAGAATGGGGTTTCCTTAAGACTTTATTTGTTGATTGAAAAGCTGAGATGCAAGGCTTGAGCTCAAACGTTCATTCTTACATGTCTAAAGTTGGATATATGAAGGAGTGGCCTTATGTCCACAGATGCCAACTCCTCCATCTGTTGTTGACTTAAGCAATTAGTGCAAGTATTCAGCACATTTTACTAATCAGCCATTTGCAGACTGATTCAGAACCTCCTACAGTCAATGTAAATCTTCCCTTAAAGTGTTTTTTAGTACTTCAGTTTAGCTGCTGGCTTTGGTAACCATTCTGAGTCACTGAGCAATTTGAATGAGTAGAAGACTTAACAGAATTCAACTTCAGAAGAAGCTGAGTGCTTCTTCTACCTGCTTGGAGTACTTATTAAGAAAAGATTGTAATTACATTGAAAAATTAATATGCCAGGGTAAGTCCCATTAACGTAATGATCATGGAAGGTGTTTTCAAAAGTGCCAGCATGGGTTCAAAATGTAAGTTCCGTTATGTTTCTGTGAAGTTCAAAACCATCAATAATGTAAACAGTTTTGAAACCTGTAGACCAAAGATTCTGAGATTTTGATCTTTTAAGTGCTCTTCATTAAGTAATCATACCTGGAACCTTGGCTAGCCTATAATCTTAGTGAACAGCTAAATCATTTCTGTGAGTTGCTTATTGTTGGGAAAAAAAGATTACTGCTTATATTCGTGAACATGCTGTTCAAGAACAATGTGAGGTTTTGAGAGCTTAAAGAACAAAAGAAAAGCTAATTAAAAAGAGGCTGTTAAAGATAGTAGCTCTTCAGATGGAAGAAAATATCCTCTGTACATCTCTACAATATGCTTTTGCTTATAAAAATATTATAAGCCTGGGAAAAATGTTCAATGACCCAAACACTGAAAACCAGAGAGATGAGAGTTAACATACAGACCCAAACTGTTACCTGAAGAATATCATCCACAATTTGAAATTCTTCTTCTGTGAAGAAGGTCAGAGAGGGAAGGATGAACACTTCCATGGCATGAATCATTTATAAAGGTACTTGAAAAATGAGTCCTGATATAGCTTAAGACTCTAATGCTTTGTAACTATTCATTTCTATGCAGAAAAGATATAATTTCCAAATCCATCCTTTAATGATGGAAGTGGTGAACATAAAATTTCTCAGTCGCTGATTTCGCAGTTAAGTAGCTGCTTAGCTTTCAATTACTTTAAACTGAAATGCTACTTTGGCTAGAAATTATCATTAATGTTTGTAAAGAGTAATAAGAAAATGGGAAGGTAATTCATTAGTCCAGAAATTAGGTAATTAATTAATCCAGAAAGCTAGAGGCACTGTTTCAAAGCAAGTTGGCTCTGAAAAATTATGTAGATGAGGTGAAAGACCCTGTTTACTATGAATACTGTAATCATACTGTCTAATATGTAAAAATTTGTGAAGTATTTTAAGGTATTTGTGCCATTTAAGCAAAGTAAACTTTAAATCTACAAAGTTCAGTAGACTCAGCCATACCAGAGTTGTCAGTTACTACTGCCATTTATGATTTTAATACTTGCACGTCCCAAGAGCTTTGCAGCTGGGTGTGTAGTCTGAAGTCTCTACATAACATAGAATGTGAAGAAAATAAAGCATTTTTATTTGCTAGGTTAAAAGAACTTCTATGTAAAACAGTAGTTACGTAGTTAGTACGATACAGTTACAGAGCCAGTGAGTTTCTGATACTCCCATCTGTCTGTGATGTGGATCAGTGCTTATGTCCCTTGTGAAGGACTATTCCCCTTGGCCATAGTAAGTACATATTGTTGTCAGCAGTGGTTTTTGCATCTTCAAAGAAGTGTAGGAGGTAATAAATAATGATCAACAAAACACAGAGTGTAAGCATGTTGCACTCCACCTCTCTGCACTTTATTGCACTCCATCACTATTCTGATGCTCTCGTTAAACGACTGATCAGCTCATATCAAAAAACCTCATACCTGAGTTTTCACTCACTCACCATGCGGTGCTCCTCACTTCCTTCTGGCAGCATTTGTACTATAAAATCTCCAAACTTCCTTTATGTGCCTCACCTAAATCAGTTTTCTGCCATCTACTGTTTTCATGCCCCACTTGTTATATGGGAAGATGTTCCAGGAACATAATGCAATCTCACTTTCTCTTCTTGTGCCTCTCATGTCTTCTGTTACTTCACTGAACCATTTTCTCTGCATGTCATAGGTTCTAAAAACAGTCTGAGAGCTATTTCTCTAGCATTCTCCTTAATATGTTAGTACTTTAGTTTATAATGAACCATACACATGACAGCTGTGTAACACAACATTTTATTCCCCTCTCCCTCACTATTGATTGGCTTCTCAGAGTTCTTTTGGTTCTATACTTAGTATTTTCTCTTTTAGTATCTACTGCTTTAACTAGTGTTGTGCTTTCTCTCCCTGTACATATTTGTTTATGGAATAATGCCCATAAATTTGCAGAAAAAAATAATAGTGTTCCCTTTAGAACATTATGTATCTGAGAGTCTCTTTATATGACAGTAAAGGTACTCTCTATACTCTTCTGCAATAGTCAGTCCTGCACTCATCTCTACATTTTACTGTATTCCTATCAGACAAGCAGCCTTGCCTTTTTCATTTTACAAAGCCTGATTTTTATGTGTCCCGAAGCATTCTACATCTTCAGTACCTCTACTTAACTGCCATCTTTAGTCACTTTTGTTGTCCTGCTTTTTCTTAGTTAGATATTATACTGTCTGCTCTTCTGACAATTGCCATCCTTATCTGCTTTTCCCACAGCCAAAGACATTCTTTTCTTCATAGAATCACAGAATCTTAAGGATTGGAAGGGACCTCAAAAGATCATCTAGGCCAACCCCCCTTTGCTTTTTGTACTTCCTTCTTGGGTAATCTGTTCTACTGCTCATCGTTTTTGTTGTTGTTGTTCTGGAGGAAGGAAAGCACAAAGTAAACTTCTCAGCCTTCATATCCCGTTTTTCATCTGAGCTCTGCTCACCTGATGTCCACCTGCCTCTACATCATATGTGTTCCTAATTCTGTTTGTTTTACCTGTGTCCAGAAAATCCTCTTCCAATTCCAGGTGATCAGAAAATTATAACTTTTCTTTCAAGTAAGAGAATGGAGATAGTGATCCATTCCTACATTACCTTTAGATCCATTGTGGTCGTTTGCTCTACCTCTTGTGCACAACAGACCATGCTGTAAAGATGGCTGCTAGCAGAGCACGTGCATGTACAGCATTCAAGACAATCCTTTCTGAAAGAGAACAAAACATCACTGAGAGATGTCATCGTGCCCTCCATTATGTCCCTCACTCTGTCAGGTCTTGAAGGGCCTTGAACCAGTTTTACAGACTTTTAGGTATCTGGAGTCAATATATGTAGCTTCTTAACACAGGAACCAGGCTGCTCCCATCAGCTGCTGACACTGATCAAATTGAGTGCCTAAATGAGATATGGTATCTGTTCTTTCGGGAATGCCAGAAGATGTGGATCAGCCCTGCAGAAAAGATTAAAATCAGACATTCATCACCTTTTCTAGAACCCTGTAGAAAGCTCCTACTTGCATGTCTAATGCCTGTAAAGTTCTGTATTATCTCCTGACATCTTGATGAAGTGTTAGCGTATGTCGGCTTCATTCCTGTGCATGCTGTAAAATGATTTCATTTCCAGCAGCAGTCCTTGTAGCTTCCTTTGGACCTCTTTGCTGAAAATTGATGAATTATTTATTTAAGCTTTGTTTGCTGATGATTCTTCAGCACTGTGGCATTGCTTTTTCAAGCCTTACTTGGCGTCAAATGTCTTGTTTAACCAGTAGTACCTGAGGTTCCTCAAATACAATGCTAAGAAAGCAAGTGCTGCAGCTGTGATGAATAAGCTGATAATCTATTAACTATTCAGTTTGAAGAGTCTTATTATCAATTTATATATTTGTGTTGGTATGGAGTACACATGAAAAGAAGGTGTCTTTAGAAATAATCTAACTGAAAATGCAGACTTCTGAATGGAAATTGATCTAGAGGGAATGAAAATACACTGTTTTGTAGCCTTTCACCCCCACCTCTAAAGAATTGGATGAATAAAAGAACTGACCTTTGTATATTCATACACACTTTATAAGCTGGTATAACTGACAATATGTTACATGTATCCCCAAAGCGTTTTGGAATAGCTCTGTCCAAGAATGAGAAAGGAAAGAAAGACATCAATCTGGAATCATAGAGAAAAGTATTTCCATCTGTCTATTTTCTCCACTTTTAAGACCACCATTAATCACCATATTAAATAGGGTGAAAGGTCTGTCTAGGCTTGTGTCATGTTTTCCAGCAGCAGACAACTGGCATGTCTTTGGGAAGAGGATATATGAAATAGCAGCAAGAGCAGAGACTTCCAAAATCCCAGTTACATCATTTTGAATGCATCCAGTGCTAGAACTGTTACCCATGTTTGTGTCATCTCCAGTTATACCTCTAGTCCAACGAGATCCTGTAGCAGCGAGTTTCATATCTAAGTACCATGGGAAAAAGTTCTTTCTTACAAGCTTGCAACCTTCTTACCTTCAATGAACCTGATTTTCTCTTCTGAATTGGTGTAGCTTTTTGTCTTTCACTGTTGCCTTTTTTAATACCTTTGCCCACTAGATTGAGCAGCTTGCCAGTATAAAATCTATATTGCCATGTGGTTGCATGCTTGCCTGTCATCCAGTTTGTCTAAACTCCTTTTAGACAAACTAATACATGAGAGCCTGCTATAAAGTACTGGCATACCGTAGGATGTGAATGAGACAAGGTTTGAAGCTACAGTTAATAACAGGAAATTAACACTAGGCAAGTCATGCAGTTGGAAGAAACAAAATTTTGAGCATACACATCCTTCCGTTGGTCTGAATGGAAGCAGCAAACTTCCAAGTACAGATTGGGAGAAACTTAATTTTAACTTAATGTTGTAATCACACAGTTGGGGAGAAAAAAGTGGTTGCCCTACATGATCACCTGCCCTGAGAGCAGGTAGAAAGAGCAGATAAAAATGTTAAGAATTCCTCTAGGCTAAAAAAAAAAAAAAAAAAAGAGAGCAACTTATCAGCTTTGGAACACTGATATAAATGAGTTGGAGGTCAGCTGCAGGGGAAGATTATAATGTGCCATAAAGCCTGTTTTATTGAGTCTATAATTTCTAGTGCATACAGCAGTTCTGAATTTTTGTTCCCAGGCTCAGCTATTGAAGGTATTTTGTGGTCTCTTTGAGGTTGTGGGCTCAAAGGTCAAAGTTCTTTTGTGAAAAATGTTCTCCCACTGGGAACTAGGCTGTTAATTAAATAAAAGCTATTACTTCCTGTTACAAACCTTACTTTGCTGTAAGGTGTTTTTCCAGGTCTCAAATAATTCTTATTTTGTCAGTCTTAAGTTCTTTTTGGTTTGTTTTTTTTTTTGTTTCTTAACAGCTTTTTTAATATAAATGTGTGAGCATGTTGTTCACTGATTTGATGCTGAAACATTAAGCTTTTTGTGTACCTACCTGATTTTTTTTTCTCTACATGCAAAGGCTGTGTTTGTCCTCTTAGCTGTAGTATTGCATTAAATTTGTTGTTTATTTGATTACTTAAGTAGAGCTGCTGCCTTCCAGGAAATACTCCCCTTTTCTATATTTACACCTTAGAATTCTACCTTGTCAATATTCTTGATCTACATGAATTCCGAGACAGCTTTTCCCTCAAACTCTTACTCAGTGCTAATTTCAAAGCACTGCTATTTCACAGCAATTGTTCCTTTGAAATCTGCATTCTCAATGGAAGATATAATCAAAATATAGAGGAAAAAAAAAGTTATTCTTTTCCAGGAAGGTGAAAAATAGTTTCCATAGCACTTACTACTGTCAGGCAGGAGGCACAGATGATCTCATTACTGTGCTTGGTCTTATTAGCTGACATTGTTCCACTTATTACTGACCTATGGGAAGGTAAACAATAGAAATGTATTGACTGAGTGCCAGAGGATTTTTCAGCTTATTACAAGTCAGGATTTTTCTTACATGTGTTATGATAACAACTTACTTTCTTGTTGTGCATAAGTTCATGTGGCTTTGCAAAGCAGTAAACTACAGATTTTCAATTTCTACAGGTTTCCAGTCCTTTACAACAAATCTTTAAATCCACAGATAAATTAAAATGCATTATAAAAGCTAAAATGTCTCTTTAACATGACAGACGACTTCACACGGAATGCAGGGATTAGAAACTATCTCTTCATTTTTACATAGTACCAATAGTGTCTAAAACCTCTGGCTTTTCCCAGATGTCCCCAGACTTGCTGCTATGAACTGTTTCTACTGTTGTCTCAAAACGAATATGAGAGCATAAGTTTTATTTTTATGCAGACCCACTTCACACCACAAATACTGTTTCTGCTCAGCGCAAACGTCTGTGTGCAGAGTCACAAGTTGTGTGTACCCTGATCACACAAAGCTGGAACTTTTTAGGCTTCACAGCACCCCTTTGCATTTAAAACACAGAGTACGGTTGTAGGGCCAGTGCTTTTTGGTGTTGTTATAAATGATCTGGATGCAGGAATCAAATGTTTGCCAGTGACACTAAAGCAGAAGGAGCTGTGTAGCTGTGGACTCGCTCAAGGATAGAAAAGCCTTACAGAGTCTATCTGGATAGACTAGAAAGCTGGGCAATCACCAACCATATACAATGTAATGAGAGCAAGTGTTGAATTCTCCAACTAGGATGGGGTAGTGCTGATTATATGTGCTAGTGGGGGAGCGAGAGGCTGGAGGGCCTTATGGAAAGAGATCTGAGGGGCTGGGTTGATGGCAAGTTGAATGTGAGCCAACAGTGTGCCTTGGCAGCCCAAGGGCCAACTGTGTCCTGGGGCACATCAAGCACATCATAGCTGGATGGCTGAGGGAGGGAATTGTCCCACTCTGCGCTGCATTGGTGCATACTGTGTGCAGTTTTGGGCACCTCAATGTGAGAAGGACATCAGACTATTAGGGTGTGTCCAGAGGAGGGAGACTAAGACGGGGAAAGGTCTGGAGGGTGAGACTTATAAATAGAGGCTGAGGTCACTTGGTTCATTCAAGTTGGAGAAGAGAAGGCTGAGGAGTGACTTCATGGCAGTCTACAACTTCAAAGGGGGGCAGTGGAGGGGGAAGTGTTGATCTCTCTGGTGACCGGTGACAGGACACAAGGAAATAGGACAAGGATGCATCAAGGGAAGTTCAGATTGGATGTTAGGAAAAGGTTCTTCACTCGCTGGAAGAGACTCCTCATGGAAGTGATCAGGGCCCCAAGCCTGTCAGAATTCAAGGAATGTCTGGACAATGCTTAGTCATATGGTTTAGTTTTAAGGGATGAACTCTGATCCTTATGGCTCCCTTCCAACTTGAAATATTCTACGATTCTATCTTGTACCAGTCTACTTCCTGACAGCTACTTGGTAGAAACAGCTGTAAACACAGGATGAATCAGAGTCTTCCATATCTATCACCTCCCAACAGTCATCCATTAAAATTAAGCCATCTTCAGTCTGGTCAATATATCAGAAAATATCCCTATTTCCTGTTCTCCAAGCTCCAAAACCAAATGAATAAATAAATATCAAAATGAATTGAAAATATCAAATGTATGCCAGAAGGCCATATAACTTTTCACATGGTTTCCTCTGCACTTGCCTCAGATATATCTGAAAGGACAAAACAGTCTTGATCTATGTGGTGCAGGACTTTCAAACACATATCCTTCTTCAATGTCCTTTAGTTTCCTGTTGTTTGTTCAGCCTTCAGTTACTGCTGTAGCACCACAAGCTGATGAATTTCACCATTCTCCTGCTCACCAGCTCACAGGTGGATTTCATGCTGAAGCTGAGTAAGGTCTTTCACATAACGTTTTGCAGTGTATGCTGGATGCAGCCCACAGAAGATGATGGTGACATTACTGATAATGCACCGATTTCTTGTATCCATTGCATTCTTCTATCTGTCTGCTAAGCTGTTTTAACCAGGTTTAGTAACACATCACCGTTATCTAGTCTTGAATACTGCGTAGTGTAAGATTGATGCCTTGCTCCCATAGTACGCTACTCTGCCAGCCCTTTTCTGGAACCTTTCCATCAGTAGCCTGCATCAACAAGAGAAGAGTGGGGGATAGGCAGCAGTGCAGTCAAGTTTCCCAGCACATCATGTCATTTTGTAAGAGACAGTTTCTGATACCAGAGGATGGCAAATCATTTTGAATGAAAGTACGATGACTAGTCACAGTAACCCCCTGCCTAATCAAAACAGGGATTAATGTGTCATTCATTTATATACAAAAAATGTTTTCATATCTAAATATTTTGTAGTGTCTTTTCAACTGCAAAGTCCTTGCATCCAGCATTTCTCCATAGGACAAAGTTTCCTTATCAATATTTTGGAAGCAATGGGAATGTGCACAAAACAGCATCTCTGTTTCCTGACCTAGACAACTGCCTGATTAAAGGGTCTTTCAGAGAACCAAGTCTACCAAGCATATCACTCACAACTGTTGGATTCTTTGAGAAGAAGACACAAGGAATAACGTAATGCTGTCAGACAATTTCTGGGTCCTTCCAACTTCCTTCTCAAGTTAGTCAATCACTATGAGATCTTACACTTCAGTTGAAGTCATGCTCAGGTGACTATCAGTCTTGGGGCCAGACAAACCCTTCAGGCATGTCTGGATCCATGTTGATCTTCTTTGCTTATGAGTCATTGTGATAAGGAAATGTAGACAAGATTAAATTCCCATTAGAGAGATGTATAACTGGTTAGAAAGCTGTTCTCAAGAAACAGTTCATTATGCTTCACTGTCAGACTGGGTGCATTAAAGCATGTTCTCCCGGGACTGTACATTATTGAATTCATGATTTTAAAAATGGAATTAACATTTCTTGGAAGTGATGCTACCTGGAAAAATACTCCAAGGTACTATTATGATCTTAAGAAATGATTTAAAGAAATTGGTTCAAAGAATGACACGTAATGGCAATAAAGATGAACACTAACTTCTGTGTTTATATAGAAGTAGTCTTTTACATAAACACAAGAGGAAGGACTGACTTAAGCAACAGTTCTGAACTGGAGACAACGGGTGCATCACAAGTAGTACATGAGACAACAGCATACCTTTATCAAAGATCTAACGCTGGTACTGGAATATATAGAAAGGAGGATTCTTTGTGAATCATACCAAGTGAGTTTTTTATTCTTCTCAACACTGTAGAAGGCACAGCTGGGGCAGCACAGCTGGAGATGGGTTCTGACAGGTTCCAGAGGAGAACAAAAGAGTGACCAGAAAGCTAGAAAATACAACTTGTGAGAAAATACTGAATAAACAGGGGGGTTTTAATCTGAAGAAAAGTGAGGAAATGCATCTGCCTTCAAGTGCAGAAGTTAAAAAGATAATAAAATAAATCTTTTACTATGTCCACTACAAAACAAGTCCAGCTCAAATAGCAACAGAAGTTCTCTAATTATATTTTTGCTCTTAGATAATGAGGCACTGAGACATATTGCCTGGGGAGGTTCTGAGGGCCTCATCACATTCAAGAAGAGGTAAACCAGGTATCTGTGAGGGATAGTTTTAAGTTGATTCTTTGGTCTTGATGACCTTTCATGGTCTCCTCAACCCCTTTTTCCATTAATGTGTATGTTTGGGGTTTTTTCTTCACAAGTTAATTAGTAAGGTCTGCACCTCCGTTTTGGGATAATCCTGATTCCACATCCAGGGAGGCTGCTCTCCCCTCATTCTGTCTAATGCTATGTTTTCCCTTGCAAGTAACCTGCTCATCATAGGGTAGATGAAACAGCAGTGGTGGCAAAGAAACGTATTTGTTTATCAACAAAATGTCCCAGGACTATGCTTTTCTCTCAATTTGTCACGGCCCTGTGTGCAATAGGCTTTAATGGCCACTACTTGTGCTCCTTGGGACCCCTACCCACACCTGTGGGCACAGGAGCCTCATTTCAGCTTAATCCTGGGCTTCTGGTCCATGGCTGAGCTATGCTGTATGGGCACCAATCTGCAGCTCAGGTACAGCCACACCTGCACTTTACTACAGAGCTTGATCCAGACCCTAACTCACAAAACTTCCCAGTTTAACTTCAGGCCTGTCTCATCACTGTGGACCTGCCTGGAGATCAGTGGGCTGTGTTTGATCATGGTTACTCTCATGGGACCCAATCTGAACCTGTGGACTAACACCTCAGCTTGACCTCAGATCCACCTCATCACTATGAACTCACCTGGTGATAGGCACTCGTGGTTGAGCAAGTCTCAGGTCTATCAGTGGCCCCCAGCTCCCAACTCCTCTTTGCTCAGGGATGCCCAGCTTTTGCTGCACCCTCACACAGGCTGCTAACCCAGGACTTTCCAGCCCTCATGGCATAGCTGTGGGATAGGTCTTGTCAGTAATACATCTGTGCTTTTCCTTTGGGAGGAAAGTCCTTGTTGACAGTATGAAGAGCAGGAAGAGATGCGAGAGTGGCAGAATGGGTCAGGATGTCAGGCTGATGTCAGGTCAGCCTCTTTTACCAGAGGCCATTCCCAGTCATCATGGACTGTTTGCTCCTTTAGAGCTCATTTCTGTCTTTAGTTCTGGTGAGGTTAGTTTCATGTCAGCTCCTCTACTCTCTCCCTATATCACACACATATGTAAAATATATAATATTTTATAATTATATATAATATCTCTATTTGGGGGGTGTATGTATATATACACATAAATATTTACATGTATCACTAGTTGTGCAAGCTCCCTGGGAGATGGTTAAACCATTACTCCTTCACTTATCTTCAGATATCTACTGACTGAATCAAGTGATTTGTTTATGCCTCAGACCCAGGTGTCCTGGGCTAGTCTTTGGAAGTGTTTTTCCTAGTTATGATTTCATCCAGGAGGCCAGATGAGAACCAAACACTCTTGAGATCCAAATGGCTTCCTTCAAGAAAATGTGCACACCTCTTGTAAGCTTCTCCTGATCATGATTTTGGTCTCTTCATCATATGTAGAGGACTGGCATACTTCCATTCTTCTTTGAAGGAAGAAATTTCTAGAGGCAAAGTGTCTTTGGACTTTGATTGTTAAGAGGCCTGTGAATTTTACTTCACAGGACTTGGTCTTTCAGAGTTGTTTGTGTCAGCAACTGAGAGGTTGAAAATCAGGAGCGCTGAGCAGTAAAACCACCAGTGAAACCTGTTATGAAAACACCAAAAAAGGAGCCACCCTCCAAGATTAATACCCATTCTGCTGGAGCTCAGTCTAAATTAGTGGCTTTTCTGAGTGATATCTCTGTTGCTGACATCTACTGAACTACTACCAGCAGTTCCCTCCACACCTTTACCAAGTATTGTGCCATTTCAAAAGCATGCAGGTGTAATACAGTGTGTGTGCTAACATGTCTCTTCAGTGGCTGATGCATGAAGTGTGCTGTATCTCCCTACCAAGCATTGTGATTGTTAGCAGGAACTGCACTGTGAATATGAATAGAGATAGTCTAGATAAATAATTTCTGCTTTGAAGATTAAAGAAAATATTTACATGTCAGTTAATGGAACTGTCGAAGGTGTGATGTTTGTGAGCACACTGTCTTCACATGCTCCTCCTTCATGATGTTTAAGGCTTTCTCAGAACTCTCAAGGTCGGGATTCTGTGATGGAAAAGGAAGTTAGACAGTCTCCACATCACGTATATAGCAAAGCCAGCAAGCCTGATAGGAAGGAAATGGAATCTTGACTATTCACATGGATGTGAAACTGTCCCAAGGTTTTGTGGGTCATAACAATATGCACATGCATGTAAGATATATAGATAGATATATAGATACAGGTATTTGGGAAAGAACTTTCCTCTTGCTGTTGCAGGTTTCACCTCAGAAAGTAGCAAGGTTGTAAGAGTGAATGTGCCCACTCATGATAATGCCCACTCATAAATAGATTTTTATTTCTTTTAAGACGACCATTACTTCTTAGTATTGTTTTTAATAGAAGAACAGAAGTCACTTTAGATATTGTGATTCCTGGAACAGTGATGAGCCATTTCAGCAAAAAGTCAGCCTGTGTGATCATGCTGTCACAGGCTTGTCATCACTGCTCTTGACTGGACCCGTCCTCTTCAAGTAATATTACTGATTTTAGCAATGAAGAGAAAGAGAGTGCTTCACAGAGAATGGGTGGTACAACTTGGCCTGTAATCCTTTACTGTGAGGTTTATGGGGAGAAAGTGAGGAGAGGCAAGAACTTTTACTTCAGAATAATGCTGCTGTAGTCTTATATTACCATTGGAAATAAGTCTTTTAGTGAACTATAGGGTACACAGTGGTACGTGGCTAGACACACTGGAATGAAGTGAAGCTCATCCCATTTGGAATTCTTCCATCTAATGTTATTTTCTGGAGCTACATCCATTCTTGCACAAACAGGATAATCTAGATGGAGCTGAATAAAGTCATAGGCCCTGACTGCAGGGCTTGCTTTTATGGCAGGCTCTGTTTCAGGGCATAAAAATGAACTGGGAAACTCCTTGTGTCCTACCGCATTGTACCTATGCACATGGACCTGTCTGTCTTCACTTTTTCAAGCATTTGTTTATTTTTGTTCATGAATATTGTGTAATTGTATTTATTTTTGTTTGTTTCTTACAGAATGTTCTCATTGTGGAGGTAAGTGGGGTGTTCATGTCATGTTATAGTTTGATAAAGTCACATAGTCGAGTCGTGATTTTGTGTTCAGTTCCTAAAACGCATCTGTGTTCACACACCTTTAGCTGGGAGATGATGAAGAGGGAGAGGGGTTAATTTGCTTAATGACCTCTCCATCTTTTGACAATTACGTGATGGATCAAACTGCATTGCTGCCACTCGAATTGCTACTCTGCCTTGTGATACCCGAGAGCCCTTGTTTCTGTGTCATTTGATTTGTTCTTTCTATTATTTCATCAACTCCTGTTTTGCAAGTTGTTCCATTCCTTGGAGTACAACTGCAATGGTGCTCTACACTTGTCAGTTGCGTGGCTGTGAAACAGTAGCATAACCCTTTACATGCTCTGCGACTTCAAGGTTGTTCAGATGGTGGTTGAGAAGGTCCTTCTTTCAAGTTCCTGTGACTCCTGCTCGTTAGCATTACATCCTGCAGTGTCCCCTGGGGAGGGCTTGTCACAGATACGTTGCTGATGTAAATCATCAGTGGTCACTTGTAGAGAAAAAGGGTGTGTGACCTCACTGGTGCTGCAGTTTTTCTTTAAATTAATGCAGGTGGTTCTCCTTTGAAATGTCAGAAAAGCAGCTGGGATGATCAGAGAACACACCAGCATCTGGCTGGCATTTCAGACCCAGTCTGCTTGGGCAAGAAGTGAGCCGGACACTGTACTCAAGGACATCTATAAATGTTGGAATGTCTTTCCGTAGCAAAGGAGGGGGGGAAAAAAAAGGCATCAGCTACAGAGATGGCTGGTTACCTGAATAACTGCTGGGACCTCCACATTTGCTAATGCCAACTGCTGTAACAGAAATGAAAAGCATCCACAGCAAATGTTGTCAATGCTATTAGGTAGCTGGGGAGCAGAGACAAGGTGTTGCTAATAAAAAATCCACACCCACGGAGTTCAAGATCAACAGCTGCTCTCCATGTCATGGGCAGTTTTGTAGCCAGGTACCCACTGATCTCATTCAGGTCAGATTGGGTGCAGCAGCCCTGGAGAATGCTCGTTTGTCCTGGAACATGGGGCAGACAACAAATAGGGCAGATTTAGTCCTGTCATGGAGAGATATTGATATAATATGAAAAGTCTGATCCCTGCATCCTTGCAGTGCCCAATAAACTTATCTCCAGTCCCATGTTTTCTCCAAAGTACTAGAAATACAGCTATTTTCAAGAGGATGTGGGCAGTCCTTTTAATTGGTTAATTTATGAGTAAAAAGAGCTTGCCTTGAATAGTGTGACCTCAGTTATAACCTTTTTTAGATGTGGCTCACAACACACTGGGAAAAGTACATCATTTCCACAAAGTAAGGAGGTGGAACTGTTCGCTCATTGTCCAGATTTCTTCTTGTCAGCTTTCCTTTGTCTTCTATTTACTTACCTTGTTTTTCGTGTTCTGTAAGGATATTGTTGGAACTGGAAGGACTATGAAGGTTCTGCTTAATAATATAGAAAAATATAAGCCAAAAATGATTAAAGTGGCAAGGTGAGTAAAATGATCACAAAACTTAGTAATTAATTCGTCTGGCCCAACCAGTGGAGGTTCCCACTGAGAGATCCTGCTTTCATTCCATGCTGCAGTATCACACGGGGAACTCTGCAGAGGAGCTGCCTGAGTCACTGGGAGGAGGGTGGAGGAGTGGAATTTGTATTGTTCTGCAAGTGGCAATGATCCCTCAGCCAGTTCAAGCCTGGCGCTAGTGGACTTTGAAGAACACACCCATCTCCTCTGTGCCATCAGGTTGTTATTGTCATGAGAAGCAGAAAGAGAAGAGTGATTCACATAGCTGAGAAGTTTTTTGATAAGGGGAACAGGTTTTATGCATGTTATTCAGGTAAATATCTAGACCTACATGGGGTTTATTTTGTTTTTAATTGCAGTTTGTTGGTGAAAAGAACATCTCGGCCTGATGGGTACAGACCAGATTGTAAGTGGTGTTGTGAAAAGCTGTACATGACAGTAGAAGTTACCAGAAGTAGAAGTTGTCAGAAGGAACGCATGAACTTACTGATCCTGTATTGATGGTGTTTGTTGTTTGTCTCAATGCAGATTACGGATTCGAAATTCCAGATTTATTTGTGGTAGGTTATGCCTTAGACTACAATGAGCACTTCAGAGATCTAAATGTAAGTTTATTTAAAAGAAATAGTTTCTTAAAAAAAAAAAAATCACTGGTTTACTTTTCCAAGATGTCTTAAGTATGCCATAATTTGCCCCCTCCCTGAGATCTTGCTGGCATGGTTGGGATCCTTTCAGCAAGTATAGAACTCCCTGCAAAACCTCAAATAATCCAAAGGAGTCACTGCCCAGCTCTCTGAGCAGTTCCTTCCTATTTCTTTGCCCTGAGAGCAGAAGTCACACCGCTGCCATGCTTCCCTCTTCTGTGAGCCCAGAACTTCCCAGGTCCACTCCTCCTCACACATGCAGACAGCAGTGAAAAACGAAACATGGCCACAGCTCAGACAGGGTTGGACTTTTACTGCTATGTTGCCTGCCCTTTTTCTCAGCAAAGCAACGATGGCTAAAAGGTGCAAGCCTTGCTTTTGCTTCCTCTGGTGCTCCCAGGGGTGGACCTCAAAGCTGGGAATTGCAAGTGAAAAAACTTGCTGTAGCTAGAAAGTGAAATCAGAATTCAATTCCAAGTGTCTGGAAAGGAAAAAGTGCTTAGAAGATCACTACTTTGTTTCAAGCAAAAGTATTTCTGACCTATTCATTAATAATCAATAATGTAATCAAGTATGCTGTTGCAATCAGTGTTACACTTTTTTTTTGCAGCACATATGTGTCATCAACGATCATGGCAAAGCAAAATACAGAGTCTGAAAGGTTAACATCCTCACCTGAAGATTTGTGCTCAGTGAAGCAGAAATTTGACCACACTCCATCGAGCATCTCCCAGAGGAGCAGTTCAACTGGCTTGTGTTTCTTTGAACTCACTGTACTAAGGGCCTTACTCTAGATATACTGATTGATACAAAAGTGAGAACTCTTACCTAAAATGTGAAGTAGAGGGCTTTTAAAGTTATTGCCTTTTTTAAAGTATTAAAATTACTGCACAAAATGCCTTTTGACTAATAATTTTTCTGCCTTAGGTCTCACTGTGAATGGATGTTTTCCTCTCCCAGTCCCTCATCCGTACCCATTGCTACTCACGTGCTTCACTGTGTTGCATGAAGTCATTCATAGAATCATACTGTGTATTGAGATGATGTTACAGCATTTTATTGACTTCAGCACCCCTTCTGTCTTGGTCAGATGTGCTGATGCCAAATTGAAAGCGTTTTTTTTGATAGAATTCCACAATTCAAAAGTTTCAGCTGAAGCTGTATGTTGTAGATCACAGGATGGTATTATAGTGCATTTCTAGCAGTTCATTGCTGCCTCTTCTGAACAGAAGTTTTCACTCTCAGAGTGCACCAAACTAGAGTGCTGGTACAAAATGAAGCCTTGCAGGACACTGGTGATCTGAAAATGGAAGATGTTGTTGCTTTGGTATGTCTTATAGTCATAGATCTAACCTGTTTAATGTGCTGAATTCTAATGGAGTGAAAACAATGCCAGGCAGGTTTTGGTGTCTGAATGGTATCCTTTTACTTCCATAGGACAGAAACAAGTAAAAAGCCAAACATAGAGTTCTGTGCATATGTTCTTAATTAAACTTCATTAAGAACACAAGTTTAATGCTCAGCTATGACTTGATTTCTGTAGCATATCTTAAGTTGAGACTTTCCTAACCATTTGCCTGCCTGTAAGAATACAGATCTGACAAAGTTGGAGAAGACTTGTAAAAGAAAAGGGTACAGGTAAACATAGAAAACAAGTTAAGGTGTGAATACTGCAGACTCTAGAGATTCCTTCCATCCCTTATACATCACGTTTGAAGGAGTTTCTTAACTTACATGCTGTATTAAATGTGAACATTTTAACTCTGTACTGTACATGACAGTTCTGAACAACTTTGAGAGAAGCCAATGCAAAGGAAGTAGCTGTATGTCAGTAGCTTTGCTCTGAACTCTTAACAGGCAGATTGTTACTAGTTTTAGGTTCTGTAATAAAGAAAATTGTAAGAATGCACAGTTGTTTATTTTCCTGCTTCACCATATTTCATACATCCCACAAAAGCTCTTAAAAAAACAAGCATTTAGTTGTTAATCCAAACATACCTTATGGATGTATCCTGTGGCTCATAAGCTTATGATCATTGTTGTGGTTTTGGCCCAGGCAGGTACAAGGACCATGCAGCTGCTCACTCCTCCTCTCCACTCTCATGGCTGAATGAGGAAGAAAAAAAGGTACCATAGGCCTCTTGGAGATCCCTGAGGACAGGGAGGGCTCACTCACCAGTTACAGTCCTGGCCAAAACAGACAACACTACTTGACTTGGGGAAGAAAACACAAGTTAATTTAATCCACCAACAACCAAAACCATAACAAACAGAAAACAGTGGCAGGAGATCTCTAGTCCTGCACTCCTTCCTTCCTCCTCCTGTGACTGTGGGGTCTACACGATCACATCTGTCTCGTCCCACCCTTCCACATCCTCTTCCACTGCAGATTCCCCTTCTTATATAGTGACAGCTGAGGCATCAGATTGGCCTGACTGAGCTGGAAGTGAGACCACTTCAGAGCCAGAGGATGTTTCGGTAAGTGTTTACAGGGACCAGCACTGCAGCTCCCTCCTCCTGTCACCAAATGAAAACAGCTCCACACAAACCCATCACATTCATTTGGATAAAATGCATGACATTAATGGCAAGAATAGCTATGATCAAAGAATTATTGTGGCTGCTAGAGAAATGCTTTATCCTTTTTTACTCTTTAACCTGTTGAAAAGCTTTTCTGCATAGAATAACTGTTTTCTGTTACAGAGAAGAAAGCACACTCATACAGCCCCTGGAAGAAACCGGTGAGAAGGGTTTAATCTCCTTTTCTTTTGTGAGGATATTACCTTTTTTTCTCAGTTCTTCTGATTTCTATGAATATATCAGTATTGGCATATTGCATAGGCAGACATTCTTAGGCTTAGTCCAGGAGATCCATTAGGTGATTTCCATATTGTCCCTCTTCTTATAAAGGTACAATCCAATTTGCCTTGCTTCTATGATCGGCCCTCAGCAACAACAACTAAAATGTAACAAGTGAAGCAGTGAGAATTAGTGTGAAACCATGAAGTAATATTAATGCACATAATTCAGGCTGTGTCAAAGTTGTTACATTGAAAGATTCAGGTTATTAAAATCTACCTACTTAATAGAAAATTCCAGAACTGGAATATTTCTTCAAGTTAATATTATTTCCTCCTGTCATTGTACTTTTAACACTGTGATAAAGCACCATCCAGATTTCACTAGTGAATTGACATGTGCAATTACTGTGAATGAGAGGTGGTTTTCTCTTGTAATGTCATATATGTATTTGGTACCTGTGTATATCTGAGCATGTCCACAGGTCTCAGTTCTCATTCCATGTTACTCTTTGCTTGAAGCACTTCCACCTGAAGAATTAGTTTCCATTTCCTTTAATAATCTTGATTCCCAATCATCATTAGTATAACCCAGGGGACAGGTAATTATGTGTATATGTCTGATTATTATTTGAACTAGTTTCTCTAGTGTGCTCAGATAGTTTAACAAAAAAACATTTCTGTAGCTGTCTCCTGATCCAACAATCCTGCTGATTCCCTGTGTTACATGTGCTTTAGCTGAAGGCCACAAAACATTTTCTCACTTGCAGTTGCACCCTTTGACCCACAAAGCAATGTTGTTTGTGGGTTTTGTTTTTAAATCAGTTCAGCAACATCTGTTGCTGAAGAAGAGAGGATGTTCTTTACAGTCAGTTATTTTTCTGGACATTGTGTTTATGTATTTGGCGGGCATCCATTTTTATCTCAGTGTTTCTCCTCATGCACTCTTAACACCAGCATCCTTTCCCTAACTATTGAATCCAAATCAAAATAGGCAGTATGTTCTTTTAGAGTTACATAAATGTTTAGCAGCCATCAAGTTTCTGACTTTATTCAGTTGATTTATGCTTACGTCTGGTCCAGTTCCAAAATACCTGAAAGTGATTTTCTGGAGAGAAAGCCAAAGTAGGAATAATAATTCCTGCAACTCAGTTAACTAAATATCATTTAAGATTTCATGTTACAAACTCTAGATACTGTCTGAATATCTAGTAGCTTCTGCTTAAAAAAATATAGCTTAAATAGTATAAAAGGTCTGTAATGAAAGGATTTTTTTTCAATTCAATTAGCTTCTGCATTCTTGTATTTATAGTCAAAGAAAGCAGAAAATAAGTGTCCATTTTTTCATTGCTTACTGTTACTTTTCCTGACCATATTGTGTTAATCCTCAAAGTTTTATTATTAGGTTTCTATTATGTAAAATTCCAAGATTTCCCTCAGAATACAATATTAGCTGTATGTTGTATTCAGCTGCAGAACAGCTTCTCATCTGTGAAACAGTCAAATCGTCACAGTTTATGCACAGTAAAATGCTTAACTTGGAGATGCAGCTCCAAGATGTCATGAGTTATCAAACAGTCCTGTGGTGAGAATGACATTTATTTCAATGAAAATATTAGAGTTTTAAATGTCAATGTTTCTTTAGACTGAAGAAGATAAAGGCCAAATCAGCTTCTTGTTGCATGTTTGCGTTTAGATTTTCTGAGATAAAATAGCACTGTAATCAAACTTGCTACAGCTGCAGAATGGAATTGCTTCTACCTACCTCTAAACTATTTTTCAGTTAAAAATTAGACTCTCAAAAGAAAATCATTACAAGGGAGTATAGAAGAGCTAGAGGGATGCTTGTGCTTTTGTAAAATCATGACACTTGGGATTTCTTTTTTTGCCTTCTTTTACCTTTTTAAGTGTTTTCCAAAACCTCTGATAGTTTAGCTATAAACTGAGATAGATTAACTATCTAAGTGTACTGTGAAAGGTGTCTTAAATTCTTTTTAGATTGAAAGGAGATATTTACACATGTGAGTTCATGTAAATTGCTTCAGTTCAGAGAACACAAGGTAACTGAAGAGGGTGTCAGCCTCTTTCTGTGCTTACTTCAGAGGTCCCTATTTGCAGCCTCATGGGTGAGAGAAGCAGAGTGTCATTGTCTCAGAAAAAATGAAACTAAAGTGGAGAGAAAAGAAAAGCTTTCATCCTAATTTCATACACCTTTCAACAGTTACTCATTTAATGCTGTGTGCCTTCCTCTGGGAAGTCAGCTGCACACAACTGTCCCAGTTCCTGAACTGTTTGTGTACCACCAGGCCAGGAGCGCTGTGTTTGCCAAGGACGGTCAGAGCAGTGAGAACACCGCAACTGGTGGTTGGAATCTGGCCAGCTGGAAAAGATTGATCACACATCATAAACTGTACCGTGGGATCATTTTGTGGTGTTGATAGTTATTTCTTAACAAAGAGCAATATTCTGCACTTACCATAAATGATGAGGGGAAGGATAACCAAAATAGAGAAGGTAGTGCTAGCCTACTGAGGAAAGGTTGTCATTTATTTTGCAGAAAACACAGAACATTGGAGAAAGGAGACATCAGTTCTGGGTGAGGATCTGGGAGCCCCTTGAAGGTTGTCAGCTGTAGTTGGGATATTTGTGCTGTTACAAAGTACTGGCTGACATTACCTTCCCTTCTGTAGATAAACTAGCGCTTGGTTTCTTTGTACCTTCACAGGAACACACGTGTATCTGCAGCTGAACTTTACACTGTTGCCCGTGGTTGTTTTGGAACACGAAGGAGGTTCTAAATATGCAGAAACTTAGACTCAATTAGTTAAATACTTGCTGTCATGCCTTGTTCCTGCTGCTGCTGCCATGTGGAGCCATGAACTACAGACAAACTACTGGAGTTTGCAGTACAGTGATTTATTTGTAATGCTAAGAGAGAAAAAGGTTTGGATGCCATTCAAAGGCTGACCTTTAGTTTGTTTCAGGAGTAGCATGAAAGATTTCCCCTTTTTTGTCTGTAGCAGAAAGAGAGGAAAAGGACTTGTAGTATTGTGATCTAGCAGTCTCTCTTAGACCTGCAGGATTGGTCCCCTGACAATGGTAAGAAAATCTTGTTTCTAATCATGATGCAAAATTACATTACATTAAATCATTACTCTGCATCTTCCAAAATCCACTGGTCCTACTGTTAGTAGTGTTGTACGTTTGTCAGCACTGTTAAATCATGAGGTTATACAAGGGCCAGCTCTATTGCTGGAAGGTATATGTTATGCATTCATAGCTATTGAATTTGCACAGGAAAAACATTGGAATTTAGCTAAGATGTTTTGGAAGCAATGTCAGAAGAGAGTTATCTTGGTAAGCCTTTTCTCAGTGATTTTCCATTTTCCTAAACTATTAGAAGTATTAATCTCTTTTCTTCAGAGTGCTTTTCTCCAGGTACACACTGTTTTTATCTTCTGTCCTGGTGCCTTTTAGCCAAATTCTTGCCAGTCCTGTAGTTTTTAATGACACTCACAAACATTTGTTGTTTTCTAGGAAAGATAAGCCCTGGTTCTGAAATGTTCAGGGACAGCTTTTCAAAGGTGCTTAATCATCCAGGAAAATGTTACGGGATTTCACCTGCTTGGGTAGATGTCTCACTGCATCCTTCAGTGATTATGTACCTTTGAAAATATGTTTCTTGCCTAATCTGGATAGACTGGGAAAACATGCAATAATATAACTTGCCATGAAAACATGAGGTACCAGAATAAAAAGGAGAGGCAAGTACAATTGTGTCATTCTTTGATGTGGGCATGAATATCTCTTTGTCTCTCTGAATCATGCAAGAGTTGTTTGTTTGATTTATTTGTTTGTTTTTTCATGAGAATTGTTGTAGTGTTTCTGCTTTTTCTTTGGGAATTTGGAATGAGGTGGGAGTCCTCAAAATTTAGCTTTTGGAAATAATAGCTCAGCATAAACTATCACAGAGAGACAAAAAGCAGACCAGATACAAAGGAACCTTCAACAGAAGCATGAGCAGTGGAACAGTCAAGGAGGGTGTAAAATGAAGTCTTATTCAAAACTTTAACTGTATAGTATTGATTGAAATGGATCCACCAGCGAGTGTACAGGAGGGATACTAAAATCAGTTAAGTATGAGCTACTGAATGAGCATGGTTATGGAAGGCTTTATGCTGAGAGCCAGTTTGATCCTGGGCCTATTTGTGCCATATGGGAAAGAAAACCATAGTAAACTGAAATTGTTGATCTTCCTCCAGAAGGCATTTCCCATAACAACAGGATGCTATTAACTGCATTAAAGCTTTTAATCACAAATGCCCAATTTAAGCTTCCAGTACTATTGTGCCTAAGGTACATACAAAACAGTCTCATCTCTGTAAGGTCAATCTGTATCTGTCTTAACTTTAATCAGCCACATTAGACACTAACGTTACTCCATCTGATCAGATCTCAGTGTTGTTCCTAACAGTGTCTCTGTCTTATTTTTTAAGGTTTTCAGGTTTTCCATCTCAGTCTTTATTCCTTAGACCTATATTTCTGTTTCTCCCAGTTCCTCTTAGTCCGTATTGAGCAGAAACTAATTTAGAAGCTCAGTCAGTGCTGGGAGTGACATGTAGGATGATCTGGAGACGTGACACAAACACTAGTGAGTTCTCAGCCCTTACACAAACTCCATGAACCACTGAGATCCTCTACTAGGTGGCAGTTACTGGTGTTTCATGGGGGATTTTAAGCAGAAAATAATTGAAAGAGAGAAAAAAAAAATATCTGGTTTGAGTACAAAAGTAACCGATCGAAGATAACTGTTAATTAATTTAATCCACTACCAACCAAAACCATAAAAAACCAAAAACGTAACAACATAACAAACAGAAAACAACAAAAAGGGGTGGTACAATGATGATGAGCACAACCAGCCCTTGTGACCACATTCCCCCCACTCCTCCCCTCTTCCCGGGCTCAGAGCCCTGATACTGATTTACCTCCTCCCACTCTCAACGGCTCAGGGGGGCAGGGAATGGGGGTTTCAGTCAGTCTTTTCATGATGGCTACTGCCACTTGTCCTCAGTGCCACTCCTCACTGTTCCTCCCTGCTCCAGCTCAGGATCCCTCCCATGCCAGGCAGCCCTGCATGGGCCGCTCCAGGGCGTTTGTCCTGAGGGCTGCAGCTCCTCTCCCCTCCTATGTGTGTCTCTGAGTGCGCAGGCTCTCCAGCATGGCCTGCGTCGTGGCCGCCTCCTCACACAGTCTCTGCCTGCCCAGGCGCACTCACCCAGACCTGCTGGTGACTCTCAGTCCTGCCATTGCTCTCCATAGGCTGCAGAGGGATAGCCAGAGTTCAGGCTGCAGGGAGGTCTCTGGTCAGGCACTCCTTCTTCTCTCCTTTCCTTTCTCCTCTGACAGTAGGGTCTGCGTGGTCACCTCCATCTTGTTCCACTCCTCTACCTCTTCTTCTGCAAATTTCCCTTCTTAAATAGTGATGGTAGAGGCAACAGAGTGGCCCAGCCAGGCTGGAGGTGGGTCCACCTCAGAGCCAGGGGATGTTTGGAGAACTGCTTACTGGGACCAGCCCTGCAGATCCCTCTCGCTGTTACCAAGCAAAGGGCAGCTCCACACGAACCCATGACAGTGTGCCACCACCATCACTCAAGGTGGTTTTGTTTTTTTCCTGGAGCTTAGTCAGCAGCTGTGGCTGGAGGTGGAATCCAGCTATTGAGACACAAATCAGCACAATAAACATCCCACTTTGCTGCAGTGTTTCTAGCTCCAGCACTTGGACAAGCACGGAAGAGGGTTTGTCCCAGTCAGGTCTGGCACACGGTTGATCCTGTCATATCTTCATATGATCCTCAGCCATATCTTGCAGCAGCCCAGCTGAAATGTGCCTCAAAATATTTTGATACTTTCCCCTACACAGGTGATGGAGTCCAGAGCAAGCAGGTGTTTTCCTGATTATGTTCCATTTATTTATAGGAAAATAGTCAAATACAGCAACACATTTCCTGTGCAGAAGGGAAGAAGAAGTCAAGGCACACCGTGCCGCTGCCTCAGGCTGGTCTGAAGTGTTCAGCCACGCATAGATTTACAGTGGGTTATTTTCCATCCCTTAAACTGTGTTTAGACTGTCTCAACTTCAGCAGTCTCTGAGACATGTAAATTATATTATGCAGAAGGACAACAGCATTTTCTGAAGCCAAAATAAGTCGTGAAAACAGTATCTAAAGCTACTCAGAAGAAGGAGGGTATGTTCTCTGTATTTGAGTAGCCAACTAGTGCCACGGTGTACAGGCCCTCTTCCTACAGAGAAACACAGACTATCTGAACACATCTATTCACACACCGCAAGTTAAGCCCCTGCTGAGTCATGGCAAGATTTGGGGCACAGTTTTTAGTTCGTTTCTGGAAAGTATAAAAGAGTAGTAGAATCTCAACTCTTGGCTATGAATCATAACAGCCAGCATGTAGCACAGCTGCTTTTTCCTGCTCTGTAGTTCACCTGCTCATAAGTGCCAGTGCATCCTTCTTGAGAAGCTCCTCAAGACCAAACCTGCAATACCTATAATAATTTCACATTATGTAGTGCTTCATCTGGGGAAGGGCTTCTCTGTACAAATTAAAATAGAAGAATGCAGAAGTTCTATCTGTACTGTCAAAATAATGGCTGCATACAGACATGGATGAAACTACAGGTTTGGCCTTGAGGGTATCATCCAGACCCATGAGGCAGCAGACTTGTGTTGAACTGAGATGGGGATGGTGGTGTTTCAGGCTGTCATTTTTGGCAGAGTTAGGTTGAGAGGGTGAGAAGGACTGCAAGAGGCTGTGATCCATGCAGCAGCCTGAGCACCTCACCAGCAGTTCAGTGCTGCCTTGGGGGCTCTTGTGGCAGACACAAGGCAGCGACACAGCTACTGATGTCAGCCCCAGCATCCCGGTGTTTTCCAAGCTCAGCTCTTTGTGTTACAGCACATGGGATCACAGTTTAGAACTGTAAAGGTGTAGGAGTTAGCTTTTCACTGGAACAAGCTCTAAAAGAAAGATGTCATCCAGTTAACTTTTTTAAACATCCCTGCTCTTCTCCCAGGTGTCCCTGTCAGTGCTACTTTTATTCAGCTTCTTTAAAAAACCAGTTCTTCTCACTGTTCTTCTCTGCTGGCTCTCACTCTTGCCCCCAGGCTGCTTTATAAATGTATATTTTAGAGTCCAAAAATACCATTCCTGACTCACCATTCCCTTGCCAGCCCATGGCTACGACTGAAATAATCTGGTGGGTGTGAAGTTATTTTGGAAATCAAGGAAGTAGGTGATTTCCATGTTTAGATTTAATCAAAATTATATGTGAAATGCTAAGGCAACAAGACCTGACTAATGTCCTCTGCTGCTTGTTGAAAGAAGCTGCTGCTTTCACTCCTTCAGATGGTTTTCGTATACAGGGAAATGCAGTGTTCCAGAACATCATACTGTATTTATCCACAGCACAGCTGACAGCTAACAGATAAAGAGCTGCAAACTTATTATTTAAGAATTTAGAGTTTGGGGAGGTGTGGGCTTTTAAAAGAAGTTTTCCTCTGCCCTGACACATTTTGCAAAAGCCCTTTGCCAGCATATTTTCAAAAGCTTTCTAATTAGTCATTCCAGGAAAACAAGCATTTATGATCTAATCTTTTGTCTATAGGTTCACCTAAGGTGAAAAATCCTGGGAAGTTGCCATCACTCTTCTGAGTTAATCCAATGCAAAGCCATCACACCAAAATTGTTCTAAACCTTCATTTTAAAATATGCAATTAAGCATTCATCTGTCAGCCTCTGCATTAATTACTAGCCAAAAGACAAAAAGTAGTTCTGATGTATAATATTGCTATAATAACAGTCGTTGGGACAAACGTGGACATGGAAAAACAGCTCAAAAATCAGTTACTTTCATCCCTATTTTTAATAAAGTCCCAGCTAAAAGGGTTTTTTTTTCCTCTCTCTCATATTCTCAGGTATTTTCCAGAGTTCTGGAGTTTTCCAGAACTTTTGTGTTCAACCCTTTAAGTCAGTCTCAGGACTCCTGCTTGAATGCCTAATGCGTGGACTTCATTACCCCTATTTTATCTGCCCTAACAGATACAGTTAAGGAAACCTTGACAAGTGTGGTTTAAACCAAGGATGCTCCTTTTCCCTCCTTCCAACCAGGTGGCATCCAGACTGCTCATCCCAATTACATTTCTTTTTGCCTTTCTTTGTGCCTTGGGCAGCAGGTCCTCTCGCCTCATTTCTTCCGATAAATCTTGTGTGTGTTGACAGCACATCACAGAGCTCCCATTTAAATGCTGAATCATTTCAGCAGCTAGGAAATTGTTTTCTCTTGCTCCAGTGATATTTCATGGCACAACAAGGCAGTCTTAAAGTGAGAACCACCGTCTTTCATCATTTGAGCCCTTCTGGCTACAACAATACCATAAAATATAAGCTAGGCCTCATCTTATTTGCTGCCCTGGATTTTTGTGATACTACCAGAGCTTGCTGATCTGCTTTTCTTGGTGCATTGCAACCATCAGTTCCCTCAGCAACCTCACGTTTGGGCTCCCTGACTATCAGTGCTGGGTAGGCCCCTGCACAAGCCTCACATGGTGCCAAGATGCTGTAACCTCACCCTCACTCCCACCCTCGATGTTGGTTTTGTAGGCAGGCATCTTGCAATGCCTGCCTACAGTGGGATGCCTCCTGCCTCTCCTACTATTCTACCTGGAGAAACTTCTAGAAGTCCTACTTCTGCTTTTAGTCTCCTTCACGTGTGCGCCAGCTCACTCCTCTTTGTCTCTAAAGATCCGTCAGTCTCTTCAAAAACAAGAACTTTTTTTTTTCCTGACAAAGCCAGATTCTTGGCAAGTTCTTGCAGCATTCCTTTGAACAGTCAGTCAGCAAACAACAGCGCAAACACTTGCCCGCCCTCTCGTTGTTTCCTGACCCTGATTTACGAGAGGTCGGTGTGATAGATGTTTAAACTAACCACGGGCTCAGTTTGTGCCAGGCCATTCCATCGGAGCTTTCATGTCTTATTAATTACAGTTCCTCTAAATTCTATTGCAATTAAAATCAAAAGCAACAGTTACATATTTTCAGCACCTTCCACCCAAATATTGCCTGTTGTTCAAGGCCAGGTTCTACCTCTCTCCTTTTTTTTTTCCGGATATCACCTTCCTATTATTCATATGTTCAAATCACTCTTCAAAGACATGGAAGTTGGTATAACCGAGTGGCCAGCCAAGCACAGCAACATCCAAGAGCAAGGTGCTGCTTTAGATAAGAGAGCTACAAGCTCAGCCTTTGCAGAAATTTCTAAGCTGTTTTGCACAACATAAACACGTGATGGGGGCAAGCACACAGTCTCAGCTTTTCTGTTTTGAAAACTGAGAAGTTACATCCCCGATTTTAGAGATCCACGCCTGCCCTACTCTCAAGCTATTAGGGAGCGTGCCACAAACAACTAATGAGCACAAGGCACTATAGGAGCCACAGTACCAGTGCTTCTTCATACCCAGCAGCGACACTGCACTTGGCAAAGTGTCCTACTTAGCAGCAGCATCTTGAGGGGATGCCCACATCACTGAACCCAGTTGTGCTGGGGTTTGGCTGCTCAACCCCTTGCCCAGTCAATCAACAGCTAGATCCTACTCTGCCTGCTGCACCTTGGCTTCTTCCTAATATCTCGCTGCATTTCTTTTACTGTCTTCCTTCATCTTTTGATGTTTTTTTAATTCTGCTTTGTCTTAATTTTGCTGGAACTAACAGCCTTCTGCTGGGCTCTCTGAAGGATCTGCTGTACTTCCTTGCTGGTCTCACAGCTCTGCTGCTGAACCTTCTGGTGGAATTTCTTCCATGTAGCTTTTTTTTTCCTCCCCAGACTCGACTGAAATAGCCATTTGACTTTCCAATAAGAGATGCTGCATTACTACTGGGAGCAGGTGGTTCTCATTTCAGACATTTCAGTCAGGAAACTGAAGCATGTGACATCTTGTGAATCACAGATTTCTTGCTTTCTGTTCTGACATTTCTCTTATCTTTTTTTGAGGTCCTTAAAATGGATAACTAAGTGAAATCACACACCACACCACTACAGCCCAGCCAAATAATATCTAGACAAATAGCTTAGGTGGAGTCACTGCAAACTGCAGAATTTACAAAGATCACTGGAGTTTGGCTTACAGATTATTTTTATGTTTGTACTATTGCTTTCCAGATGAAACAAAAATGCCATAACCTGACAACTCCTAAGGCAGTATTTAAAATCTCCCCATATCTTACGGATCGGTAGAACTTTGTATTTATTTTCTCGTTCAAAAAGTTCCACCTGAGATCCAATTTGACATTTTGCAGGCTTTCTTCACTCCTGGCTGAGAACTGGAGTGCTGGCAACCCTGGCCAGCCACCAGGCACTTCAGTTTGTTCCACGCTGTAGGAAGTCAAATTGAAATGTGCCATTTTAAACCTTATGATCTGTCCAATGAGAAAAAATGCACCCAGGGAAAAAGAAAGGCAAGAGGTCATAGAGAGACTTTTTGTTTTCAATGTACATGACAGAAGGTTCATAGAATCACAGAATGGAAGGGATCGGAAGGGACCTTTAGAGATCATCTAGTCCAACCCCCCTGCAGAAGCAGGTCCACCTGGATCAGGTTGCGTAGGAATGTGTCCAGGTGAGTCTTGAAGACCTCCAAGGAAGGAGACTCCACACCCTCCCTGTGCAGCCTGTGCCAGGGCTCCCTCATCTGAACCGTGAAATAGTTTTTTCTTATGTTTAAATGGAACTCCAGCTTCATCCCATTACCCCTTGTCACCACAGAGAAAAGGGATGCCTCAACCTCCAACACCCACCATTTAGATACTTGTAAATATTAATGAGATCCCCCCTCAGTCTCCTCTTCTCTAGACTAGGTTATTTGCAGCAAGAGAGGATATTGAGTTTAAACATCTAAAATGAGAATCTGAATGCCTTACATGTGTTAAAATATGTCTCTGGGTTTGGATGGCTCAGGCTAGCGTCTGTCTCTCCATTTGGTGTTATCTGGATTGAGCTAGTTGAAAGGAGATTCTGCTGTCTCCAGACAAAATTATCCAGTTTCTATCACTAGCTCATCAAATAGTAACAATAACTTTACATTTAGCTCCTGAAGTTATGCCAGGGAATCTTCTCCTGCATCTCGCTGCAGTCCAGATGGGCTGGAAGGCAATGTGGTGTTCTGGGAGTAGCCGTGCCTGAGCCCGTAACAACTAGGGATTTGTCCTACTTAGTATCTGAATGTTCTTTATGTTTTCAGTTGTGTGCAAAGGACAAAAGCCCAGAGCTTGTGCATGTGCTATTTGAGTGGCCCTTGGTAATGTCAGTGCTGCAGAGTTACAGTCATCATGCCTGACAAATGCAGCGTTCTCTTGCTGCCTCCTCAGTGCACTCACTGTGCGAGAGGAAATGGTCTATTTGCAGGTGCAAGGAGCAGTGCTTCCCAAGCATACTTTAGCCTCTCCCACCTTAAGAAACCAATCCTTGACTCCAGCTGCCCCTTCAGGTGCTGTCTCTTTGCTGTGACTCTGCTCCTTGGGCAGCATCTCTACAATTATTGCTCATAGTTTTCTTCTTCAGGTCTGAGCTAGATCTTCCCAGTTTTGGCTTCTTCCACCAGTGCTCCACTGAGTCAGTGTGCTAAGCTCATGACTTCCATGGAGTTCAGAACTGGAGGTAAGGTGAGTCATTCTGCTTTTAAACTGTCACTTTAAAAACATTTTAAACCATTACTTGTAAAACTCAAGTGTTTTAAAGATGGGAGCTTGTGAAGGCAGGAGAAACAACAATGCCTGTCTCTCAGTAGCTTCTGTATGATGGAGACTTACAAGGAACAGACTGTTCACTTGATGCTGCATTTCAGCCCAAGCTTCTGGAAAATCCAGTTATCTCTTAAGGGTCCCACAAAAGCCTCTACTGATTTATTTCCAGCTAGTACTACTGCTCCTTCCTCTGATCTGTCTCCTGCTTTCACAAGGTTTGCTCAGGTTACTCTTTGTGCTTTCATTTGGCTTCCACAGTTCTTTTTCAGCTTCCACATCTTTAATCTTTCTTACAAGGTGTTAAGGGATCCTCATTCTCTTTTCAGCACTTTCTGGGGATTTAAGAAATAGCTGTATTTAGTCACCTTTTCTTCACCCTGTACTTCGCCTCTGAAGGCTCTTCCCATAAATACCATTTCAGCAGCTTTCTCGGTGCTTCTGATTCACCAGCCTTTCTACTTCAGATTTGTCACATTCCTTCCAAGTGAAGATTTTGAGTTGTCTCTCTGGCATTAATTGCCACACTGCTGTCTGGTATTTCCTATGCTGAGCTACTGCAGCACCCACATTGAGATATTTTTTATTATCTTTTTCAACGTCACTCCACTAAACGCATTTTCTTGCAATCCTTCAGCTTCTGTGTCCTCTTATTATAGAAACCCGACTTTGGTTTCCCACATCCTCTACTCCTACTTTGTGTAACTTGCCTTCCCATAGTTCTGGCGCAGGTAGGTAAGAGGTTGTAGGTTTGTGTGGGCTCACCTGTCACTGCACCCTAAAGAACATGAGCAGGTCTCAGGGAGGTTTGGTGACTGGAAGTGGATTAAGTCTGGAAAACATCCTTTAAGATTAATTTATGGGGTGGGGTTTTTTTTACTCTCTGCATTTGAGAAGGTGAATACCACATCATCAAGCCTCCAGATTGTTCTAAAGACAACTGATCTATTCAGCTCTGGAGATGTAAACACAAAAGAGAGAGGCTGGGTGCTTAGCACTGACCTACAGGGAATCAGTGGGAGTAATGAGATTAAAATGAACAAAGGAAAACCACTGAAGGTTGAACATCAGGAAAATATCCTGGCCGTGTCTATCAGACCATGGACTAATTTCCCACGGGAAGTGGTGGAAACTCCATCTCTTGAGTCATTTAAAATTTGACCAGATAAATCACTAAGAAACAAAGGGCTGGGAACAACCCAGTTGGAATGGTGAGGGTCAACTAGATGGTTTCAAAAGACAGTTTTAGTCTCAGTTTCTCTTATTCTGAAATTAAATATCGTGCCTTGTTTAGAGTGTGCTCATGCAGGACTGCCAAACCTGCAGCTGCACTGTGTTCTCTTTCTGGGCAGGTGGAAATGCTAATGTGGCTCCAGCTGATCAGTTTTGCTGTGTCGTGGTAACGTTCCAGCTCAAGCCTGCGAGCGTCAGCAGACACCAGTCACCCCCACAGACCCTCCTCCTCCTCCTCCTCATATCCCAGGCCTGGCTGGGAACTGGTGTAGGATTTTTTCATCCCAAATGATTGGTTTGGATTGATTTCTTGTAATTTCCTCTAGCACACACCCTGTTGAGCTGAGCTTCCCTAGATGGCAGAGCCCAAGTGATTTAAAATCATAGAATTGTGGAATGGAAGGAGTTGGAAGGGACCTTTAGAGATCATCTAGTCCAACCCCCCTGCAGAAGCAGAGTTAAAATGCAGAGCACTTTCTGCAGCCTTGCTGTAACAGGGACTGCCACAGACAGCCCACTCAGTTCTTGAGAGCTATTTGCTAGGAACAGCTTCTGTTGTCCTGCTTTGCTCTTTGCTGCATGTGAGAGAGGATCCAGCTCCATGTACAGTTAATGCAGGTAGGATTTAGCTCCCAAGCGACATCATTTCCCATAAACGATTCAACAAGACAATGGTTCATTTATGGTTCTGTCTTCAGCAAACCCCCATGGTCCAGCTGTGCTGGCTTTTTAAAAGATAATCAGCTTTGATACAGTTGTTCAAATGCTTGGAAAATATGAGGCAAGTTCAGAGAAGCTACAAGTGACCTGCTTGTCCATTTACGCTGTTCAGGCTTTTGGTTACGTAGAACTATGGATTATCCCATTAGCAGTGCTAGTCACCACAGCCTTTCTTTCTGTCCATGCACAGGTGTTTTTCCAGCTTATTCAATTCTGCTGCTATGCATTTTTGGGGGGGTTGAAGTGCTGAAGAAAGCTGAACCCAAACTGGGTCATGTTTAGAGGGAACAAAGGGCACTGCCAGAAGGTTTGCTGATGATACTAAACTGAGGGGAGTGGCTGACACACCAGAGGCTGTGCTGCCATTCAACGAGACCTGGGCAGGCTGGAGGGTTGAGCAGGGAGAAATCTAATGAAATTCAACAAGGGCAAGTGTAGAGTCTTGCATCTGGGAAAGAATCACCCCATGTACCAGTACAGGTTGGGGAATGAACTCAGAGAGTAGGATAGGTGAAAGGGACCTGGGGGTGCTGGTGGGCAGCAGGATGAGCATGAGCCAGCAATGTGCCCTCGTGGCCAAGAAGGCCAGTGGCACCCAGGAGTGTATTAGAAGGGCTGTAGGCAGTAGGTCAAAAGAGGTCCTCCTCCCCCTCTACTCTGCCCTGGTGAGACCACATCTGGAATAGTGTGTCCAGTTCTGGACCCTTCATTTCAAGAAGGACGGGAAGCTGCTGGAGAGAGTTCAGCACAGGGCCACTAAGATGATGAAGAGACTGGAGCATCTCCCTTATGATGAAAGGTGGAGGGAGCTGTGTCTCTTGAGCTTGGAGAAGGAGACTGAGGGGTGACATAATTAATATGTAAAGGGTGGTTGTCAGGAGGATGGAGCCAGGCTGTTCTCAATGATGTCCAATGATAGGACAAGGGCCAATGGGTACAAGCTGGAACAGAAGAGGTTCCAAAGAAACACAAGGAAGAATTTATTCCCTGTTGAGGTGAGGGAGCACTGGAAGGGGCTGTGGAGTCTCCTTTTCTGGGGACATTCCAAACCCACCTGGACGAGTTCCTGTGTGACCTACTCTAGTGGTCCTGCTCTGGCAGGGGGGTTGGACTGGATGAGCTTTTGAGGTCCTTTCCAGCCCTTAAGATTCTGTGATTCTTTCAAAATTATAGACAGAACCTTCTTTCTGTTTAAGGATCTGACAAAAATTATTTGACTGGTTTGATTTTATACAGTTTGCTGAAGAGGACAATAGGTCAGGGGCTTTTTTTTCATGTGCTATTTCTTTTTCAGCTGAGCAGCTCCACATGGTGTGTTGCATTTTTTTTTTTGACCTGTTGTTGCTTTAGCATGAGATGCCTGAAAGTTTGCTGCCTTACAGTCAGAGAGAAGGTCAACAAACTGAACATGGCTGTGGTAGATATATAGAGGGGGAAAAAAAAGAAGTTATTTGGGAAGCAAGAAGACTGACCTGAATTATTTCAAGAGTCGCATTTTCTGACATATCTGAGCATGTAAGTTCAGGTAAGTAACACAGTCCAAATCAAGAGTTATAAGTAGATAAAAGAACATTAGTTTCCCTGTGTTGGTAACTCATTGGTTCAGAATCAGATCTTTGCTCCAAATTTGTTTAGATTTACAGTTTGTTCCTGAAGAAATTTCCTCTTATATAATGGTTATTCTGCTTGCAAACAGTCTTTTACTGACCATTTCCTTTTTATTTCTTCTATCTGTTATACTTCATGCTCTTTCATCTCTTTTTTTGCTAAGAGTTTTTGCCATTTCTAATTTCTTACTCATCTTTGATTGTCTCCAGCTCATTTTACATTCGCTCTACCTATTTGGTCAGCTTTTGTTTCCTTCTTCTTGCTTCTTTTATCTGTTTTATCTTTTGTGATTACAGTATATCTTTTCTGGTTTTCCACAGCACAGCTTCACAGTATCAAGTACTCGTGTTGCAAAATTTCCCCTCATTTAAAGATCAACAATAAGTTAGCTGGAAGTCATCCTTATTTCATTATATTTGGCACTGAGAAGTGCAGCTTTTAAAGAGCCTCCACCCTGCAGCTGCATCTCATCATTGATCCATTTAAACACAGTAATCTAGCCAAAAAGCAAATGTTTCCCATTACAACCTGTCTCTAAGTGACATCTATGTGCTAGTTTAGGAATAGATCTTTATAACAGAACTACTTTGGAGGTAAAACAGGAAAAGATATTCTTCTGGTTCGGTGCTTTTTAGCCTGAAATAAGTATAGAGCCATGTACTTCCATCCAGTTATGGATCACTTCATACAGATTCTGTAATTACAAGTTCTGTGTATGACCAGTTAGGTGACTAGAAATTGCCTTCTCCGTTTGTGGGAGTTTCTCCTCAGAACAGAAAAGTTGTGAGAACCTCTGAAGTTCACAGGGAACATAGGGTAGGATACGTAACTTGCTACAAATATCCCAAAGGCCCTCAGGTCTTAATAATGTTGATCTTGTAGCTTCATGAAAGGAGTAAGGAGTAGTCTGCCCACAGCCTAATACAAGAGTGGATGAGCTGGCTTTCTCATTTGTTTTGCTTCAGTGACATAGTTATACCACTGGAAATCCTGCTAATTGAGATGAATCATAGAATGGTAGAGGTTGGAAGGGACCTTTAGAAATCATTTAGTCCAGCCCCCCTGAAGTGTCTTAAAAAAAACCCAAACCATGGCATTTGCAGGTCCTGGGACACAGGAGCATTTTGGTGTCAACTTCACAGCTGAAAAAGGGGTTTCTTACAATTAAGGAATAGGCCCAGTGTATTCAGTACTATTTTACTTATTTGCGTATGATGAAATAACAATCAGTATCCTGTACAGATTATCTTTCAGTCCTCATGCTGTCTTCACACTTCTCGGCTGTTGGTGGGCTGCAGGACTCTCCCTCAATACTGGTTGGTTCCAACAGCTTTCACAGAACTAGAATGTTTTATAACAAGAGAGTGGGTAGCTGTAATTTTGGTACTAAGGAACCTGGGGGAGTCTGTTCCTCAACATCAAAGGCAAGAGATAACTGAAGACATAGAATCATAGAATGGCAGGGTTGGAAGGGACCTTTGGAAATCATCCAATCCAACACCCCTGCAGAAGCAGGTTCACCTAGGTCAGGTGACATAGGAATGTGTCCAGGTGGGTCTTGAAGACCTCCAAGGAAGGAGACTCCACAACCCCTCAGCAAGAGATGCGCAGGCTTTGGAGTATGTTGCAGGAGCTGCTACCAAGTGATGCACAGAGGCAGAACCCAGCCACTGAGGCATTCTGGCACCTTTTGAAATACTGTGGTTTCTCCTGAAGGCCCTTCTCACTGTCAAATGCTTTTTGCATGTGCTAAACAGGTCCTTGAATCATAGTTTCTGCAGTGGTAATGCTCACAAAATTAAGTCTATTATTGATCACAGTGGCATCTTCTCT
This sequence comes from Urocolius indicus, assembly GCA_013401255.1. Taxonomy (NCBI): domain Eukaryota; kingdom Metazoa; phylum Chordata; class Aves; order Coliiformes; family Coliidae; genus Urocolius; species Urocolius indicus. The sequence continues at coordinate 114,571 of WBNH01006209.1, read as the reverse complement.
CCAAAACTTCTTTTCTAACCCTCAACTGTAGTCAACAGCACCTTTGACCTTTGGAATGCCCTCCCATACACTCAGCCTTATGATTCACACTCTGTTAAAATCCTGAGTTGGATTTGCTTTCTGAATTAACATCCTGGCTGTGATGAATGTGGCCGTTCAAAGTTATTGTTTCATGCTGTTTGCTGGCAGCATCAGGAGGATAATTGCAGGGGTCTCAGTTCAAGTCACACACCAAAGGCTGTCTTTACAGCCACAAGGACTGAAAAATAACCTGCTGCAGGGAGGCTTTGGGTCAGTCCCAGCTCTACAAAGGAGACACAGCTCCAGCTACTGTTTTATCTGTCATAGAATCATAGAATGGCAGGGTTGGGAGGGACCTTTAGAGACTGTCTGGCCCAACTCCCCTGCAGAAGCAGGTCAACCTAGATCAGGTTGCATAGGAACGTGTCCAGGTGGGTCTTGAAGACCTCCAAGGAAGGAGACTCCACGTCCTGATTCTATGATTCAAGAGAGGTCAATTATATAAAGTCTCAATATTTTACTTTTCTCTAGACTTACACACAAGCCAGTTGTGAAACAGATCTTCTAATAACTTCTTATGGTATTTGACATCCCTGCTCAATGCTTTATTATTATTAAATGGGCCCATTTTCTATGTCAATAAAAATGATATGTGCCAGGCATATAGTTTCCAGGGTCACAACCATTTCTGGTATAGTCTGTGACAGATAGACTGCTAAGTTTTGTAACATGATGAATGAAACTAAACTGAAAAATCAATATTTTCTTTCACAGAAGCTTTCAAATACAAGCCCTGGTGCCTTTGCTCAGAATAAAAACTACTTCCTTACTAAAGGCAAACCCCCAGTAATACAGATCCTGCAGCACAGTCACACTGTTGCTCTTGCTTCACAAAACAGCGTGGCAATTTACAGAGTGATAAGCCAAAGAATAAGGAAAGAAGAAATCAACATAAATGATGAGTTTCAGCTAATATACTTAGTTAACAGCAATGCTACCAGGAGAAGAGTTTCCCTACATGCTTGGTTAAAATCCTTAATGTTATGTTGTACTTATTTCTTAATACAGAAGTAATTAGTATTTGGATGTGAGTGATTATACAGAGCAGAACTGTACAGCTGTCCCCTGCCAGTCATCAAAGGGATGCTGGTTTATGGAGAGGAATGAACCATTACTTTCATTGTAATTTTCACAATACAAGGGTGAACTGAAAGGGAAAGGGCTAAGAACATTACAGCTGCGTAGTCTGGGCTCTCCTGGAAGTGAGTGAAATGTGAACCCCAAGAAGCTGATGGAAGACGTCTGAAGTGGTGGTATGAATGTGTGTGTTCAGCCGCTGTGTCTCTTCATTGACTATGGAGAGAGCCTTGCTGATTAGCCCAAAGCAAATGAATCATTTATAGATGAGTAAAATCAGGTGTCATGAATAGCATCCTCGGTGGCTAATGCACTTGGAGAGCACAAGGCAGGCAGAACATTTCTCTTGCCTCAGGATGTTAGGGGGCTGTATTTTTAAGATCCTTATTTGCCCAGAAAGAGAGTCCTACTGCAGCCAGATTTGCTCACACCTGGAGTTAGCAACAGCATCTGTGCTGGGACACCTTCACCTGCAACAGGAGCCCCTCATTCTTGTCTATGTGGTGAGCTAAACTAAAGGTGGAAAAAGAAGACACTTAAATGTCTGAGAGTACCCAGCGTGCACTTTGCCCATCCATTAACGTTTTCAGTATTTCAGTAGTGCTCCTGCTCTGAATTGGAACCAAAAGCAAGTCTTTTCATTAAAAGCCAGAAAGAGAGAGGGAGCATGAAATCCATTTAATTAAACCATTTCCAGCCAATATGCTAAGGAACATTTAGATTCTGCACGTATCTTATGCATAGTCAATGGCAACTGCATGAGCAGAGGCTGAAAACGCTTGGAGGGAGCTAATGTAAAATGAGCAACGACTACAATAGTCTAGACCGTAGACTGTTGACAACAATAAGGCTCTGGCATTTACCAGAGAAGAGTCAAAAGATGTGGCTGACTCTTGGAGCTGTGGGTGAGCCCTGCCGGGGTGCAGAGTAGTGTAAAAGGTGGGACACTGTTTCTTTAGACCAGCAGTCTGTGAAATAACCATTTGGCTCTGGGTGTAGCTAAAGTAGTCAGCTGTTTGAGGTAGCTGTCAGCAGGAGACACTAACCTGGACCCTCCTTTCCCAAGCAGCGTGCTTCATTCTCTGCCCTCATCTTTGCTCCTGTTAAAACAATATTGTCATGATTAGGAAGAGCTCAGTCCTCTGAGCTGCAGTCAGAAAACATCTTGGAGGAGGAAAAGCCAAAAGATGACCGTTGCAGTGTTTCCACTCAGTTCATCTCCTTCTCTAAGGCAGCTAACTATTGGAAAGGGACTTGAGCTCTGCACAGCTGTTATTTACCTCTGTTTTGAAATGCAGAAAGTTGCAGTAATCTGTTTATTTTGCTTTAACTCTTCTGTGCTTTGTAAGTATCACACGGTTCAAAAGGCAATGTTACTAAATGTTCAGAAAATTATTGTGCTGGCAATGTTTTAACAACTGCTGCTTTGTGAAAGAAAAGCAATGAATAAGGGAAAGCAGATTAAATAAACATAGAAGCTATCAACAGCACAAAAAAAAGGTCTTAGTGAACAGAGAGGTTTGACAATTGATCACTAGTGCAAATCTTCTCTTTTTCTCTGGCTTTCATCAAGATTTCTCCAAGACTCAAGGATGTCTCCAAAAGAGGAGCCCTGGTGTGCGTTCTCCCACAAGCTGCCAGCAGTTCTCACCTTCACCATTGCCCTCCATGAGTTGCAGGGGAACAGCTGCCATCTCACCATGGGATGCAGAGGAGTCTCTGCTCCAGCATACCTCCTCATCTCCTTCCTTGCTGTCCTGGGCATCTGCATGCTTGCTTCTCTCATCCCACTTCTTCTACCACCTCCTGGAACAGAAAGAATCCTCCTCTTCCAGCTGCTTCTTAGTAAGGGATCACAGAGTTGCTCAATTGGCTCAGCCCCAGAGATGGGTCTAACTTAGATACAAGGAAAGTTTTGAACAACTTCTGACAGGAGCCATCTTTACATTCCCATTACCAGAAACAGCACCACACAAACCCAAGACAACATATCATAAATGGAACTGAACTTGTTGCTCCTGCAGCTGGTCCTACAGGTCTGGGACTGAGAAGAGCCAACAGGAATACAGCATATCAAGGAAGAGGGTTTTTGCTTTAGATTTGGTATTATATTAATCAGGCACAGTAATTAAGGCTAATTACCTTTAGAGAAGTTGCCAAATATTTGTGGCCTTCAATTCAAGTAGTTGTATAGTCCTGATCAAAAAGGGAGACCACTCTTACTGTATCAAAATGATTAAGCCCTGCCCTTAGACCTTGGGGAAAAAAATGCTCTGCATTGATGTTCTCAGTTTGTTCTGTCTTTTGCTTAAACCTTAAGGATCGTCTTGAGAATTGAATGAACTTGGACCGTTTCCCCACGCCTCCTTTGTAACGCTTTGGTCTATCGCTGCAAATGACCTTTGTGTGGACAAAGTTTGCATCCACGTGGAGCCATTTGGAGTCTACTGCATGTGAAACAGCACAACGCTGCAGCAAAGAGCTCGAGTATATCTAATGAGTTAAAATATTTGGCTGCTGCTTTCTTCTGGGAAAGCAGCTCTGAAATGAACATCTGAGGGTGTCTCAGCAAAAGGCTGGGCTGAAAATATTCTGTAAACGTGGCTTTGTTCCTTAGCTCTTTAGCTTCACTTCAACTTCTCCCAGAACTCTGGCTGTGATGATCAGATTTCTGGATTGATCTTTGTCTGGATCTACTACTCTGAAGTCCATTGCCAAATAGGGACAAACTGGTGGAGGGTGCTAGCAGTTACTTTAGTCACACTACAAACATGTTCTATTGAATGCTTCCTTCAGTAAGTTCAGAAGCATCTTTCTGCTTTTATCATACGGTTTGCATAGGCAGCCAATGTAGCCTATTAGCTGAGAATCTTCCTGTTGCATATAATACAGTTTGCATAGGCAGCCAATGTGGCCTTTTTACAGAAAATGAATGAGCATTTCTGTTCATTAGTTGCAGTAATTTACATGGCTGAGTCTCTATGGGTTTCTTTTTTTCCCATACAGGCAGATGAGTTACTTGGAACCTGAGCACAAGCCCCAGTGTCCATAGTTCCCACAGCTGTCTCAGTACCTAAAACTAGAGCAGAATCACTCATTAGATAGTACTTCTAACTTTAATCTGTAGCAGTTGACATTTGTCCAAATGATTTGTAAAACAATGAACGAGAATGAATCCAATATTTCCCTCTCCTTGAATGCAGCATTCAAAGACAATCCCGTCTCTGGAAGTAGGATGTAGCTTGCTGAGTATTTATAACCCTTCTTCCAGGGAGCTATGGTGACCATTTAGCTCTGTTAAAATACCAAATCCATCTCCTTCTGGAAAATTCGTACCATACAGACATAAAGACATAAATACCATCCAGCCTGCCTCACAGATCACTTTGTTTGGGGGGTGGGGGTCATGCTTTCCTGGATACCGTCTCCCCATTTTTTTATTTCACTATTTAAAAGCCAGAGCAAGAGGATGGGTGGTGGCAAAGTGGAGGGGGAAAATAAAAGCCTCAACCCTCTATTGTGTAGTATCACTTTCAGAGCCTAGTCTCCATAAATAGTAATCAGCTTACAGGTTTAGAGACTTTCTGACCTTTAGATGGCTCCTGCTCTCAGAGAGCATCTCTTGTGTGTCTCCGGTGACAAGAGAGCTGAGCAGCAGTCAGTCAGCATAAGTTGCAGCACGTGAAGGCAGGTTTAGAAGACAGTTAAGAGCTGAGTACCTGGTTTCTACAAGGTATCTGGCAGTGAGGTTCTGATGAGCTCAAAGTGAAATAACAGCTCTTTGGACAGAGTAGCCAAAATAAGAGGGCAGCAACTGGTACATTGTCTTTGGGTGGAGCACATCATTGTTGGAAGGAGAGAGGGTTCTGATGAAATCAATAATATTTGTATGATATAAATGTATCATTTTTACTCCTGAGCTTTTCCCCAATGCCTGAAAGCTATCTTGGTCCAGCCTCATCTGGAAAAGCAGATCTGTTAAAAGGCAGGGCTCAGGAGAAAGCTGTCACACGTCGTCCATCTAGGAGGGAGCTGTGGATTGTCAGAAGAAACACAAGACGGGTAGCCTGGATTTTGGAGATGGCTGTCAGCAGGTAAAACAAGGTTTCACTCATCAGCGGATCAAACTGCTGATTATGTGATAAAGCAAGGAGAGAGTGATAACACTGTTGTCAATTCATCGGCAGCTACTTCCACCTAAACTGTCAGTTCAGTAGTTAAACTAAACATTTTACGAAGTAGGGCTGATTTATCACCTCCCAGTCGACAGCACAGAACCAAACACAGAGCTGTTATTTCTGTAGAGAAGCTAAGGCAACCCAAACTGTCATTTCACTTTTCCCTGCCATTCAAGCACTTCAACTTTTCCTGTCACGGCCAATTTTAAATAGATTGGATATTTATTGTGTTGAGCTCTTTTAAGCTGTGTGTATGTGTGGGAGGGGAGGCTTTCTGAGGGAAAATGCTGCACATCTAATGGTCCCTGCTGGCTTTCTAAAACAAGTTAACATTGTTTGACCTAAAGTGAATAAACCCTCAACAGAACTGAGGCTGATGACTCTATCCGTTAGACTCTGGCTCCACTAATTTAAAACAAATGAAAGAATGCAGATAGTTTTAAGTGAATACAGAAGAGATAGGAGTGATGTTTTTTTTCCCCTAGACCTTTACAAAATTAGGCATGGCATTTTCAGAAACAAGTTGTTATTCCACAGCGACAGTTTCCAACAGCAAAACATAAAAACACAAGAGCTTTTGCTTTGCTTATGGTTTCAGAGTGTTTCAGCAGATTTCCATTGCTAGGAACCGAGTTAAAAGTGAAGTGAGTTCTGCTGAGCTCCTCCTAGTCATAATCTTGCTTGCTCAAATTTTACACTGCAACCCATTCCCTTGGGCTCACTGAATTATACTTGAAATTGTTTTTGTCTCTGGCTGGATGATGGTAAATTCCTGCAGGCTTGAACAATTTTGTGTTTCTGTACAGAGTACAGAGTTTGCTGTTGGAGCTGAAATACTAATGCCCCCAACCCACTAAAATGTGTCAAATCCCAGACTCAGAATAGCAGAGATGGTTGGTGTGAACAACTGAGGCTTGTTGCTGTAAAAGTCGTGCATCAACCTGCCTTGGCACACGGCAGTAGCCTCACACAAACACCTCCAGGTCCAGTTCAGGGAGATTACATGCAGACACACATGGGACCATTAATAAGTGCCAAGTTAGGCTGTGAATTCACAAAGCACCTGAAACTTTTCACAATCTCTCTTTTGAACGCATTTCTCATGGAAGAAGAACCTGCCTCACAGTTTGGCCATCCGTGCTCTGAGGGAATGTGAAGTGACAATGAGCCTCTCACGTGAACACAACTTCTTCCCTGGCAATGGATCAGTGATGTTGGCCAGCAGGAACAGTCATCTCGCCGTCCACTCCTGCCTTCTTTTTGTGCCTTAGACATTGTCACCCTGACTGCATGAGGAGCAGCATCCTGATAGACACAGGTGTCCCTTCACACCTCAGCTTTGTTACCTGAGCAGATGAAACTGAAGAGTGGAAGATACATCAGCTGACACAGTGATTTTCATAGGGTAGCTAGCTGGTTCTCAAAAGCAGACAACTGCCTGAAGCCAAACGGCTCCTTTCTGCCTAAAATCCAGCAGGAGGAGGACTAGATGCCTAAACACCCTCCCAGGCTATAACAGTACTCTCTGTCGGTACCCTCAACCTGTGAAGTATTTTGAGAGTATGCAGTTCATTGCCTCCTCTTCCAAACCCTGGATTTTTTGTTTTTTACACAGACACACTCCTCTGTTGTGGTCATGTCACACCTTGTCTTTGCAAAGATGTGTATGTAGGTGAGTGCATATCCCCCTCCATTTTATTCCAAATGGTCAATCCTTCCTTGGATGTCCAAATTGCACATAGTTCCCTCGTGTTCTATCTCATTTCTTGTGCCTTGATGGTCACCTCCTGCTAGGTCTGGTGCTTTCTGTTGCTACCTCTGTGTTCATAGGATCTTTGGATGTATCTGATCAGTGTATCTGATCAGTCCTCAGCTGACCACTGTTCCAAGCTCATGGATGACACCTTAACACTCTCAAGACGCACACCCCACCACACTTCTCAAGCACCTTCTTTGGTTTTCCAGTGGGAAAATTTATCTTTTTCATCACAACTTTAGGTGGGCAGAGATTTTCCCTGAGGGCTAAATCTTGCAGAATACTGTATGTGCTTAAAATGGTGTTAACTTCTAGGGAAAAGTACCTAGCAGCCTGTGACTGGTGGAGGTGGCATGACTGAAGCTTCAGGATGCCAAAATCCTCTTTTGCCATGGACCCAGCAGCAGGGCTGCGTGTGATTCTCTCTGGCAGTGTTCTGGAGGACTTGAAAAGCATCCTGGGGTCACGGCAGGTGTGATCTCTTGTGAAGAGAAGATTGAAAGAGAAGAGACACTTTGGTCAGAGTTCAGTGCGTACCTGGAAGCCAAGACACAGGCATGGCAGTGGTGACATTTATTACTGTTGCTGGTGTAGGCGATAGGAGTGCCCAAAGAGTGAAAAGGGAACCTTGTGGTACAGTTACCAAGAAAACAGCCACCACTGGTGATGTATAGGATGTATCCTGTACGAGTACTGGACAGGAAAACAGCTGCCTGTATCGTGACTGAATCACAGGAATCTCCACGCAGAAAGCTGTAAACCAAATACAATACCTTGTAGACAATGGTCATAATACTGTGCAGCTCGAGTCTGTGAGGGACTGTCTACTAGCTGCAGTATCTTGGAAATATCAATGAATGAGAAATGTATGTGTCATCCACTTCTCCATCTCCCACGCTGGGACAACTTAGTAAATTTCTCTCACACAGGGCACCTGCCAGCATCCTCCAGAGCAGGGAAGCTGTTAGACTGATGTCCAGAAGTGCTCTGGCCACGTGCTGCTATGTCTGTAGCCAGGGTGCTCACAGCAGTGCCCACAAATGCTTTCAGAGAGGTAGTAGCATTTGTTACCTCCAAACCAGAGGAAACTGCAGAGGTGTCCACATTCAGCCTGACCCTCTCAAAGCAAGCCCTGACTGTGAGACAGAAGCAGCTGGGGTCTATGGTGGAAAGTGTTATCCCTGGCCTCAGTAGCTCCTACAAGTGACAATTTCTGAGAGCAAACATCAGTACAAACACCTACTTGCTTAGAAGTGTACCTCCTCCAACTCACTTTTCCTTTCATCCCCAAAGTCAGCCCCTGTTAAACTCAGACCTTTTCCTACTTAATTTTTCAGGCCTTTTAGTCTTCTCCTTATCCCAGCACAAGATACCCAAGGTTTACTGCTATCTCTCACTACTGCCTATCTAATCAGGTACTCACACTAATCTAATCTAAGTCCCATAAAAAACCTGCTCTCACTTCTGTTTGTCTCCATTCATGCTGTTTTGTAACCAAAGGGAGAGCATTTGAGACTGGCAGTGGCTGAACCTCCTCACTGCTCATGGCACCTCAGGTCTGGCACATCATGGTGGGAAAAGAGAGGGCCTTCAAGGTAGCAAGGACAGTGTAATTGTTTGGGAAGGGAGTTGCTTCATGCTGGTCTGGGTGCAGGTTAGATGTCTGAACACATTGGACATGGGAGAGAAAGGCATGCCCTGAGGGCCTGCTAGCAGCAGATGTTAAGCACCATGTGGGAAGGAGGCAGGTACCTAAAATGTATTTTAGGTAATGCATTTCAGCCCTCCAGACTACCAAGCCAAGTGAATTTTGATGCCCCCAGTTCAGCTTCTAGGATTTCTGTATTCTCATGACATCAACACGTTCATTCAGCCAATGGCAGTTTAAGATAAAGCCTCGTTATTGTGCCACCACCGATGGGCAGAGCAGAATGACACCTCAGCCCCTGGACTGCAGGGCAGGCTTAACTCTGCCTACCTCAGCAATTTGAACTCAGCTGCCAGACTTTGCACTGAAGTGGCTGAGATGTGCTCAAAGATGTCTGCACTAACTCTCCTGTGGGGATGATGCTCTTTTGCAAGGAGTGATAATAAACAGTAGGACGGTGCTAACACTTTAAGCTGCTGCAGCTGTCTGCTAAGTGACTATGTGTCAACACCTTCAGACTGGAAGGTGAGAAAGTGAAATTATAGGTTTCAGTTACCCTAAATCTGCTTTTGCAATGTCTTTTATTAAATCAGATTTGAGGGTGATCAAGGGACTCTGAGATTTTCCCTTGTGTGTTATGGGTCCGAGATCACACACGTCTCAGAAGGCTTGCCTCCTTCTTTAAGTTCTTCTGTTGGAACTAAGACCCCACATTTAGAATGACAAATTACAGCAGCATGAAAGTCCCCAAATCAGCCCAGCATCTCAAACAAAAGCATCTGCCACCAAAATACAGAACAGTGTGATTGAGAGGAAGAAAATGAAGTACACAGCTTAATAAAGATTTCCTAGTGTAAATATTCTGTTGATAATCACACAAATATAACCTCAGTTAATAATAAGATCTATTTCCTCAGCTTAGCTTGGCTAGGAAGTAATTTGTGATTCTAGATCACATTTTCCTCTGGGATATTTTCATCTCCCCATTGTAGTTTGAAAGCTAAAGCTAGAAAAAAATTGATTGGCAATGTAAGAAAAGAAAAATTGGAAGATTTGTCACCATACTGATGTAGCAGTGCTGATATAAATAGAGACTTGATAGATACTAAACCATCACTCAGAGTCTAATTGTGGTTTAATCTCTGAGACATTCTATGAATCTGTAAACTTTCTACATAGGTGTTAGTTATGATGCTTATTTTAGATTCGGAGTCAGCACTGTGGCTGCTGGAGCGAAAGTGATTCTTATGAATACATGAAGCAGATCTTCTATACATTCGTGGAGTTTTGAAGGTGTTCTGCAGATTGACACGATGACCACAGAGCAGCTGAGCACACAGCCACACTCTTGCCCAGGTCAGGTTCAACCACAAAGGAGTCATTAACATCAGAAATTTATGAGGAACTCATGTTCTTTGGAACCTACAACAGGTTTTTAACTGTAAATATACCTAACGAAGTCGATAGCAGCGCACAGAACTGTACGTGAGAAGGTGAATCGGTCTTCCAGGCCCCGAGTTGTAACACCCTTTTAAACTTGATAGACGTGACCTTGCTTGAGAAGAATCAGCATCAGACTTTTCCTCCAGCTACTGGACTTAAGCTCTTTGTTTGGTTCTCTAGATGCCAATACTCATACCTGCTGTGAGCTGCTGACAGGTAACCAGGGAGTCGCCTCCTTTCAGAGATCACTGAGGAGTAACGTGGTGAAAAGACCCACTACAACCCAATACATGACTATTGTTTTGAGACCACAGACATGACGCGACCTTTCGTTTCACAAAAGAACTTTGCTGTTTTCTTAGAAATGCTTTTTCTTTGTTCTCTGTCAGAGACCTCACTTGTCCAGCCTCTGTGAGGGAAATCATCATTCTAGAAAAGAAAGGAATAAATAGATTAACAAATCACACACTTCGATAACGACTGCTGAAGCGCAGACAATGTTTACATCTACCACCTTCACGGAGACAACGAAAACCAACCCATCCCCCCGCCGAGAGGCTGCACCTCAGCCTGGCCCCGTCCCTGAGCCCCCCGAGGGGCGGCCGTGGCCGTGACCGCCCTGCCGGCGGAGCCCGCACGAAACCCGGTGCGGGTCGAGGCTGGCGACAGAAGCGTCGAATTCTGAGTTAAAGCGGAAAAAAACTCAGCTTCATCCCGTGTTTTTCCTCCCCTCCTAACAACGCTCGGCGAGGGGAGAAAAAGACGCCGGCGGCCGCCGCCGGGCTGAGGAGCCGGAGCCCCGCGGGTCGCCGAGCTCAGCTGGCTGCGGGCGGGTGCGGGTGCGGGAGCGGGTGCGGGTGCGGGAGCGGGTGCGGGTGCTGGAGCGGGAGCGGGTGCTGGAGCGGGTGCGGGTGCTGCCCCTGCGGGTTCCAGCGTGAGGCGCTGCGGCGCACCCGCGGCCTCCCCAGGGCGGCAGGTACGGCGCGGTGTAAGGAGACGAGGGAAAGGGAGAACGGCGCTCGGGCGCGGGGCTTGCAGCGCCGGCCCCGGGGAAGAGGTGGCGGTGGCCGGCGCTGCGCGAGCCCGCGCCTTCGGGAGCGCGCTGCTTGATGCTCGCCGGCGCGCCCGCGCCTCCCCGCTCCCGCCNAGCGCGGCGGGCGCAGCCGGCGCGGAGCGATGGCCCCCAGCGCCCAGACGCCCTAATTGACGGCAGCGCGGGGAGGGGAGGGGAGGGGGGAGGCAGGGCCGGCCCGAGCCGGGGCAGCCGCTTCTGTGCGGAGGGAGGGGCGGCGGGCGGGGCGCGCTCGGCTGATCGCGAGCGGCTGCGGCTACGTAGACGGAGGGACGGAGCCGCCCCGCCAGCGCCGGGGGCTCGCGCGAGAGACAAAAGCGTGTCTCGGCCGCGCCGCTGCCGGGAGGGCTCTTTTGTTGCCGTTTCCTCAGCGCAGTTCGTGCGTTTCCCGCCGCCGCTCCACAGCCCGCTGCAGCCCGCTGGCTCCGTGCAGGGCCGAGGAGCGCGGACAGGCGGCGGCTTCCGCGCGGCAAAGGGAACCGGCGGCCTCTCGGCTTTCCCTGCCCCGTCCTCCGCCAGTTGATCAAAGTTCGTCTGGGCGTCGGCGAGGAGCGAGCGGCCGGTTTTATCCGCGCCGGCCGGGGCTGCCGCTCCCCGCCCCGCGCTCCCGCGGCTCCGGGCGCCGCGTGTAGCGAAGCCGGAGGGAGCGGTGCCCGCGCCCGCCTGCCCCTCTCTCTTCCCCGCGGCTGGGGCTCGGGATAGGAGGAGCCGGAGGAAGAGGAAGATGACGAGCGGCTGCAATTAGCGAGGGACGGGTGGCGGAGGAGGCGGCGGCGGCAGCGGCCCCGCAACGAAGACTGACACATCTGCGTTGTGTTTCTCTGTCTCTCCCCTCCTCCAGCCATGAAGGCAGAAGCCGGGCAGCGCAGCTGAAGCCCAGGGCCGTCCCGGCGCTCTTCCCCATGGCAGCTGCGTGAAGGGGCCGAGCCCCCCTCCCCCGGCGGCGGGGCTGGGCTGTGCTGGGCTGGCCTCGCCTCGCCTCGCCTCGTCGCGTCGGGTGCGCGCGCGAGTGGCTCTGGCATTGGTTCTCCCCTCCCCTCCCTTTCCCGATGTGGGCTCCAGAGGATTTGCGCCTCCTTTGTAACCGGGAATGAAATAATGGCGACCCGGTGGGCAGCGGGGCCACCCGGCGGAGATGGAGACAACGAGCCCCCCCCGGGCGGCGGCGGCGGCCAGGTACGAGCGGCGGGGGCGGGCAGGGCAGGGCAGGGCAGGGCCGCCTCCCGCTGCGGGGAACGGCTTGGCTGCAGCGGGCTTAATGGCCGCCCCCCTCTCTCCCTCCTTCGCTTCCTCCCTCCGCTCTCTCTTCCTGCCCACCCGCCCTGAAGTTGCCGGGAGTTGGGCGGCGGGAGCGGTGCGGGAGGGGCGGCGGCTCCTGCGCTTCCTCCCCGCTTCGGGCCGCCCCTGTCCGTGGGGGCGCGCTCGTAGCCCCGGCCCCGCGCTCAGCCTCGCCGCCACGTCCCGGCGCCCGTCTGCCCCGTCCGCGAGGGACGGGAGCGCCGCGCTGGGCTGCGGATTCCTCCTCCTCCTCCTCCTCCTCCTCCTTGTACGCTCGGACCCTGCTGTTTTTAGTAAAAATACAGGCCTGGCCTCTGGCGCCTTGCAGCTAGTACTTGCTGCCCTCCCGCTTCTACCCGGCAGCTTATAGTAAATGTCTTTCTAGCCGTAACATTCGTTGCTGGAGAGGTCCTCTCGGTGTTCAGCTTCAAAACTTCACAGCGTACCCTGTGGTGGCACCGTTGCATGTTTGGACTCGCAGACGAGGAGTTTTTAACACAGAACCCTGTCTGATGCTTCCTTCTGTGCTCCCTGTTAGTCGTGATAAACGTCTGTGAAACAACTGTGACTCCAGTTCCAACAAAATGTGTCAGTGGAGTTTTCTGAGACCTGCCTTAGACTGTACTTACAGGGACTGGCTTGTGTTTGTGTCTCTCAAAGTTAGAGAGCGTGGTGTGCCCGAGACAGGGGCTGTGAAACAGAGGCTTTTTTAATATAGATATTCCCCTTTTGTTTGTGGAAGTTGAAACACAGAAGAGTGATTCTAAACCTACAGAACTTAAACATTGTCTGTGGGTTTGGTTTGGTTTTGTGGTTTTTTTTTTTTTTTTTTTTTTTTTTGGTATGTGTGTTCTTGGTTTTTCTTTTTTCCCCCTAAGACACCAGGTTTTAGTTTACTGCTATCCTCAGTTCACCCTTCTGCCTTGCTTTAAAAGTGGCACATATGGTATGGTAGGATTTTCTTTTCTGCCATCACCTCAATTTTCCAGTGGTCTCTTAAGTCAGGTGGGTTAGGTGAGGACATAATGTGCCTGTTAAATCTTAACATCTTCTGTTTTCATATTAAGACTTTGTGATGAATTATGGTTCTCAATTTGCATATAGGCTTAATAATGCATCATCCTTGTTGATGTCCCTTTTAAAAATGGAACTGAAAACAAGGCCGTTTTGGGAGCTTGTATCCTTGAATACTGTTCATATAGTGTGGGAAGAGGGAGGAAACCACATGTCTAAGTGTAAAAGTGAAAATCTGCTTTATAATTCTATGGTATTGAGACCGCTGGTCTTTTGGCACTGGCACTTGTCATATTCCATCTATCCCTACTGTGGTAAGCCCTAGCAAGGCCTGTGGTGCTTTTGGAGCTCATCGTGTTAAAGTTGTCTAATTGGGGACTACTGATAGGTGTGGAATTGTGAATTGGACTGCTCTGCCTGTTGTTTTGGCCAGTACTTACATGCTGCAGTTAAAATGGGACTGGTAGAAAACATGCACTTGCACTGGCGATTGCCTTAATCAGCACGCCTGACATAATCTTTGCTTGAACATAGATCGCCCTCATGAATGCTTAATCAAAGTTGAGATGCTTTTGAAGTTGTTGCTGCGTGATTTTAAGTTCAACTTATTTTCTTGTAACTTTTTTTTTCCTGGATTGATGCAAAATTCTGAGAGGGGGAGAGGATTTGTGGCTTAGGTTCTGCTGCTGCAGTTCAGTTGATGGAGCAGTTGCTGCGTACAGTGCTTGATAATGCTGGATAGTGGATGCTGTGGTGGAAGGTGTCTCTGCCCATGGCAGGAGGGTTAGAACTACATGATCTTGAAGGTCCCTTCTAATCCAAAGCATTCTATGATTCTGTATGTAAACATATCCCTTTAACTGAATTGTTTCCTGTGTTGAACAGTAAGAACAGTTCTTCTGTTGGGGAAAAAAAAAACCAGAAAACACCTTTTGAACCTCAGTTAGTGTAAAGCAGGATTTTTAAGTTTGTAAAAAAAAAAGTGCTGCTAATACTGACATGCAAGGTGGTGTCAGTGTGGGGCAATGATTTGTGGATTTGGGGCACAGTATCCCGTATGGTGCTTGCATCATGATGCAGCGTTAACTCACCCACATTTACGGTTTAACTGTAGGCCTAGAAGCACAGCAAGCTGTCCCAGGGAAGGCTCCAAGTGTAGCCTGTCTTCATCGTGGGCAAGGGAGTTGCAACAGAAATTAGGATTTTCAGCCAGATGAAGGTTTTTGTAAATATACAGCCATCAGTCACCAATGCTTGATCAAGAACTGAAAAACTTGTCAGTGGGTAGACAAAGAAGGGGAATGTCTGACTGAGCAGCTAGTGCTTCTGTGTGTCTTTGCTTACCGAGGTGGGAGAAATGAGGACATGTGATTTGACTTCTTCAGGTAACGCATATGTTGGTTGATACTTGGCTTTGTTTTGGATGCCTATCTACCCTGATACTATGTTCCATTTGGTCATGCCTTGCCTTGACTTTGTTTTTCGTTACACTGTATTTTTTTTTTTCCTTTTCCCTTTTGACACTGTACCTGGTGGTCTTTCTCCCTTCAGAGCCCCTTCACTGAAATGATTGCTGAGAACAAAGATTGCGCACTCAGGCTTGCAGGCTCTGGTCTGAGCACACAGAGCCTGTTCAAAGGGACAGATCACATATTCTGGGCTCTTGGGGGAGCTGGCAGAGAGGGCCGACGGGGACTCTCAGGGCTGTTTGCCATTCTGTTTGAAATCTGACACACATTTGCAAAGGAGTGCAAGAATTGCTGAGCTTATGTTCATAAGGACAGATAAGTGAAAGCGTGTTCTTTCTGGCTTTTAGATTAATAGGCATATACTGTCTCTATTCCATCAGGCTGTAGCAGTGTTTTGCTGGAGTGATTAAGCCTGGTTGAGGTACAGGCAGTACTACTTGAGTCACAACATCTCATCTACAGGCCTGTCCAGATTGGAGGCTGGAGCTGGTTTCTTCCTTAGTGTAAATTAACTCTCCCTTCCTCTGCCTAGAAAGGCACAACAAAAAGTGCTTTTCATTCTTTTCTGTTCTGCCTGGTTTGCATTTACTTGAAAAGAATTGCTCAATCTGTTGGAGGGGTATATTTACTGTTAATCTATATTAAAATTACATTCAAAATATTAAATGTAGGATGAAAACACATTAACCACTGCGTGTGTGTGGCTTCAAAGTCGAATTTGTATTGTATACAATACTATTTCCTCAGTTTATGAATACTAAAAATACTTCATAACAAATTTATGAAGAGTGTTTGATATTTTGCTCTTGGAACTCATTTAGAGCACACACACATCTAGATAGTTATTGCAAGCTAATAATACTTCACTGCAAATTTGCATTTAGAGTGTGGGGATATGGGGGTGGTTTGTTTTGTTTGTTTTTGTGGTGGTGGGGTTTTTTTTTTTCTTTGCTTAACAGATGATTTGTTAGGACTGTTGACTGTCTTCAGAGATTCCTGAGACATTTCTGTGTTTGGGAATAATTAGGAAATACATTTCCAAAGACTTCTGTAAAAGAAAAGTCAGAGGTTATTTCAGTATTTGCTTTGTAACCACAAATACGTAATTTCAGAAAGGAGGAGAAAACCCCACAGTGTTCTCAACTCCTACACCTTATCAGAGAGAGTATACTGAAGAGAAGCCTGTGCTGGAAGGGTCAGGAACCAGAGAAGGGCAATGATGACGCTAAAAATAGAAAATGATTGGCGTTCCCACTAACAATAATTAATAGATTGTTTACTATTTTAACAACTCGGTTGGGATGACATTGGTAAACTCTGAGTGGTGGCTTCTGGGTGTTACGTGTCACTATTATAGGGACACAAGTGCTGAAGGGCTGTATTTTGATCCTGCATTTCAATCTTTATGTAATTACGCCTGTAAACATGTAAACTCTTCTGGAATTCGGTATTGTCTTTCTCTGTCTGATGCTTACAGTCCATGAGCTTTAACCGTGATGTTAAAATCAAGAGTTAGAGAAATGCCTTTGTTAGATTTTTATGTATCAAATAATACGCAATACCAAGACCAAAAGGAGTTGTTGGAATTCAGTATAAGTACCAGCCTTACCAGGAGCTGTAGCAGCAACGGTTCAGAAAGCTTGATTTAAATCCTGTTTAATCAAGCAAACATAACAGTGACTTCTGCTCTTATTTATGTTGGAGTAAGCCTAAGATAGTTTGACAGAACATGAATCTCTTCCATGAGGAAATATTTATGTATTTGATCAAAGTGACAATAGTGACAATATAAAGCAGCAAACAGTTGCTTGGAGAAAAGGAAAGGATCTACCTTCAAGTGTAGCTGCAACTGATAGTTTTTAAAGTGACTTTGCTTCCGAAATACACACCTTTAGTGATTGTACCACTTCAGTAGTTATCTGAAAAAGCCCAATTTTTGAGAGAGAAACCTGGTGGATTGAAGAATACCTTGAACTGTGTCTGTACAAAAGGGTTGCATTTATTGCACGTGGTGTATGTGTTATGAGAGTGAATTTTTGTTTTTAATAGGTTTAGCAAACATAAAAGCACTTTTGTTGACTTTTTTCTCTTTACAAGCAATTTGTAAGGATTTCTATTATTAAAATGTGAAAATAACATCTCCTTCAGATGTATTGATTCTTGTCATATTTACTTGCCTACACAAAACCACTTGAGGGAACAGTTAGAGAAGCGGAGGTATTTCATCTTGCGTGCTCCATGCATTTGTGATCTTGTCCCTCTGGAATGTATGGAAGTGCCTTCCTACGGGTGGGCAACTGAATTCTAGCTCAGCAGAAGAGTATGGACTCTGCAAAGACTAAAAGCTGGGGGGTTTGTTTGGGTTTTTTTTTGTTAGTATTTTGTGAATATGTGTTTGTGTTTCTGTGTAGATGATGAGAACATAAACAAATGTAACCAGTGAGCCTTACTAAAATAAAAACTTTATGTATCTCTTCCGAAGGAGGACTCTGGATCAGTGTTAGACTAACCTTTTAGGAATATATACTGATGGTTTGTAGTTGGTGAGCTTTTTGGCTAATCACTAAGAAGAAAAATTAAGGTGTTTCAGCATTCAGAGGTTTGACAATGTTGCTCCCTGCAGTTGTTTTAATGTTAAAACTGCACAGGATAGGAAGTAGATATAAACCATTAGGAAATGATGTTAAATGAAAACATATTTATTTCCTGTAGTTAACAGGGCTCATTGCTCTTAAAAAGCACCAGTTAGCTCTAGTATATATGGAGAGGCTTCTAAATTGGTGTTGAAACAGTTTGAATTATCAACACTCCAGAGGTCAGCCTGATGAGCTGTTAGGCTCTGACACTTTCTACAACCATGGAGTTATGCCTGTGAACTCGTCAGATCCTTGAATTTAGGGCCTTGCTCCAGAGGAAGTGTCTGTGTGCCTACACACAAACAAATGTATGTGTATAAGCTAAATAATATGTTGTGTCAAGCACAGTAGATAAGTGGATGAGACTTACACTGTCTGGTCAGATTGATGTGTGAATGGGGATAATCATGTCATGCTTTGCCTGTTTACTATACAGAATACAGATTAATGTAAATGCTGTTCACATCCTTATGCATTGTCATTTGTAGTATTTTGTGTAAAGTCACTTCTGTGGGACTTTATCCTTGTCACCCTGTAGTAGGTACATAACAGTAGAAGTGCAGCTGATGGGTAGGAACAATGACAGCAACCAGACTTTGACTGTGTTCATACCCAGAGGCTCGACACGTCTTGTGAACCTGGAAGTGCCCAGTCTTACAGTTGGAAGGTAGGATGAGCTGTTGTATGCATACAGATCTTAAATACATGAAGATCACTTAACAGGAAGGCTTCCTCTGTGATTTTTCTTTCTTTAAGCCAGAGTGAAATGTGCTTTTCTGTTACTCCAGTTACAAGGGAACTCTAGCCTACTCCCTGACATTGTTGTTTATTGTCTTCTGTCAGTAATGCTGAACCAATATTCTGAATGTAGTGTTCCATCATTGCTGTTAGTTGAAGAGAACTCTTCTGGGGAGAAGATACTGGAGTTTTGAGATGGAATCACTTGGTAATAGGAAATTAAACCCTAGGCACAGCTGTGTGCTTTGTTCTCTGACTCTTTGTATTGGGGGACTAGAAGTACTGCATCCTAATTGATGTACACTGTTACTGTTTTGTATGTCATCAGTGAATTGCGTTCAGTGTGAAATGTTGCTGCTGTGTTTTTCTGTTCTTAATTTTTGCATTGAAAACTTGTAGTTTAGAAAGTATTTATGAATGAAGCATCGGGAGCTTTTGCTGCAGTTCTCTGAACAGCACAATGTTTGAGAGAGCCTGATATGAATCATTTTAGTAAATATTGGGCACTGGATATGAGAGGTTCTGTGTGGGCATCACAGAAAAAATCCAGATAGCTGTTTAGATTTTGACTCTGCTTGAAACCATGAGCATACACTTCAGGGAGTGTAGGTGGAAGGCTTATTTTTGTTCTAAATTTCTTTATTTCCCTCTGCCAGCAGCTGCTGCTTTGCTGAGAGTGAATGAGGTGGCTCCTTAGAGGACATGGCTAATTACAGATCAGCTGTTGGTGGAGGGGTGCACTTTGAGATAGACATTTTCTTTTATGTATGTGTCATTTGCATAATGTGTTAGGACACACAGTATGGACTGCATTAAGCACTAGCAAATGCACTGTAGGGAATAATCTTGCACTGGCATCGTGTAGCTGGCTGAATGACATGATCTTTCTTTTAAATTTTGAGGTTTGTGCCTGTTTTCTTGGAGAGATGGGGAGGAGAAATCAAATAGAAAGCGATAAATTGTCTTGAGGAGAGAGATTTTAAGCACTTCTGAGAAACAGTTGCATTTGGTGCAGATCAGTTGAAAAGAGAAACCTGAGTCTGATTCTGAAATAATCTTTTTTTAACTAGTAGTATGGTAGTATGCCCTTGTACTTAGATCTGTGTATGCTTCATTGTGTACTTTAATGGAATACTGTGTCTTATTGGAACTTAATTACTAATCAGCATTTAAAGGACTGTATTTTGTTTTAATTTTTCAAGTAAGTATAGGAGGCTTTTTATATTACAAACTTGATGAAAATGTGAGAAAATGAACATTCCTGTAATTAAAAAATGCTAAAGCGTCAAAGCTTCTTCAACTGCCTTAAAGTTGATGTTGAATATATTGATGTTTTCTACTTCAGATATCTGTGGTTGGGGTGTTTTTGTTTTTTTTAAGTGTGAGGACAGAGAAGGCTAAAATAGAAATATTTTATTGGGATGTGATTTAACCCTTTGAGGTGAAGAGATGTCTTGGGTACTACCAGTTCTGGACCATGCAATGAGCTAAAGGAGAGTCTTTAAATTCTCAGAAGTCCTGCAGTCCATCCAGTGATTCCTTCATGGCATTAAGGTGAACTTAACTGTGAGAACTAAAACTGAGCTCAATCTACAACTTCAGTTGCATTTTTGCACTGGAAAATTTCACGTGCAGAGGCATTGTTCAAAACCTAGATTTTGAAGTTTCAAAACCTTAAGACAGTTCCAGTTGTTTTTGAGGAAAACACATTTTAACTTGTCCAAGGGCTGCCCTGTTGGAATGGAATGTGGAAGTGGTTGATTTCCTAAGAAACTTGGCTGATATTTAAATACAATTCTTTAATTAAACTTATAGTCGATTATAGTTTAGACATGTTTAAACTCGTATGTCCTCAGTTTAATAACGTTTAAAAGGGCTAAAGTTCAGCTGGTGCTTGCAGGGGTACACAAAACTGTCAAAATTTCCTTGTGATGCAAGCATCAAGAACCAAAACTGTTCTCTAGTTGTTTTGGCCAGCAAAAGCAGCAGCAAATCAAGTACGTGCACCTCAAGCAGGTGGCTCTTAGTACCTGTAGGCTCTGACCTGTTTTTGTAAGATAAAGATCTGGTTAGAGTTATCTCTGTGAAAGGAATACCGCAGTTTTCATGTAAAGAGCTGTCCCATTGTGGTTCCTGCTTTGTTGTTGTTGTGCTTTTCTTCTTAGCTCTCCAGTTTTGATGCAGCTTTAATAGGGAGCCTGTTCTCTGAGTGAAAAGTATTCCCATGTGTAGCCACAAACATTTCTTATTCATCAATGGCTGTAAAATCTGACTTGTTCCTTCTTGTATGCATTTAAAAATTTTATTGTCCTCAGTCACCATGGTAAAAGGTAGGTAAACTTTGCCCAGAGTAATCAATTTGCATGGCAATTTTACAGGCCTTCTGCTCTATTCTTTGTATTTCTGCTGGTTTTGTATGGATCTGGCTGAATATAGTCTCACATTTTCTGTTTGCTTTAGTTATTTCAAACTAAAATATTGGAGAAGTTGTTTTGGAGCTGCCTATGAGGTAGGATTGGAACATGATATCATCTGAATGGTGCTTGTACTGCTCTTGGGGTATTAAAGTACTCTATGTTGCCAAATTTGCATTAATAGGAAAGTTTAAAGAGTGAAACAAGCTTAGTCTCCAACGTTTCTTGCAATCTGTGCATTTGAATCAGATGCTGGAGTAATTCAGTAGCCATAAATAGTTTGGCAAGCTATCTGTTCTGATCCTGATGTCACAGAGGTAAATCCTACAAGTTTGTTAATTGCATCTCTTCTGTTAGCACTTCAATTAAAAACAACAAAAAAGTCAGCATTGCTACTTCTTAAAAGTATTGCATACCTGACCAGAATGGTCTGTGCAGCTGAGTTTGTGGAACACAGGATTTTTCTGTGTGCAAGTGTTATGTAACATGACGTCGTATAATGGATGCAGGCCAATACCGGTAGCATTTCATAGCCTGTGCCCTTTAGGGTTGTTTTTCATGACTTCTTTATAGACGGGTTTGAGTAGTTTTCTTTCCATTTGCACTGAGACTGAGAATATGATTCAGCTGTATATCTAAGGAGGTCTGATAGCTCTCTGTTGTTTTCGTCGGTTAAATGGCAACAGAGAGGCTAAAATGCTTTTTTTTTCCTATCTTTGTACAGAATTTTTGCTTGCTGATGTTGTTATTCAGATTATTGAAGATGGATTGGCTGTGAGGAAATGCAGAAGGGCCTTTTCATGTTGTTGATGAAAAAAAAAATAAGATGAAAACTCAGTGTGCATAAATGTCAAGTAATATATCACATATAAAATACTGAGAGGTAATGATTAACAAGGAGCTCGTGGGTTAGGCCTGAAAGTTGCGATAGGTAGCTGTAAGGATTAATCGGCGGCTTAATGCTTGCTGTTGGTCAAAAAAGCAAACTGTCATCTATTTCCTAACATTTTTAAACAGTTAATGCACTCTGTCACGCCTTAATGTGTAAATCTTCAGTGCACATTGATTGGTGTGTCTAGGTCTTGTTGTGTCCCTTTCCCCCTTCGTTTTTTTTCCCCCCCCATCTCAGAAACAATACAGTAGAAAAGTCAGAGAAAGAATGGCTGTGATGATTAGACATGTGGAGCTGTTTCTGTACCAAAACCAGAATAGGAAGCGAGGACTTGGATGGCTTTGGAAAGAAGAGACTGTGGAGATAGAGATGACTTTGATATGTAGTAGTTTTCTCCATCTGTCTTGAATTTCTATAGATGATTTTTTTACTATCTAATCCAAGAACTTGGAGGTGTCGGATGAGCATGGTTGAGTGAGAACAAGCTAAAGGAGATGAGCCTTTGCATAAAAATTGAAGCTTGTTGCTTTATACTATAACATTTTGGAAGCTAAAGGTGTGTGTGTAAGCCAAAGGATAATGTGGATACATTTTTGTATGCCTATAAAATTACTAAATACCCTTGTAGTGGAATAAAGTAAAGATTTGGGAGTAATTGAAGCTGGGAGGATATTCTAGTGGTGCCTGCTCTTGTGCTCTTTCCTAATCAGCTGCAACTATCTGCATTTGGTCACTGTTGGAGTTGAGATAGGTGGACCTTTGATCTGATTTACAAACATTCTTACATGTTATGATACCAATTCCATGATAGCTCCATCAGTGTTCCTCCTGCTTTTGGGAGGCAGCTGTTAGTGATCAGCAACAGGAAAATGCAGTTTTTCACATGTTCAGGACCTTGACCTATTTTTGCTCTTGAAGGCTCAGGCTAGGTATCAAACTTAGTCTTTGTTTTTGGTAGCTTTTGTAAAAATGTCTACTAATGTTGCATCATAAAGGGTTAATGGTCTCTGGCTTTGATAAGTTAAAATAAAATGCACGATTACCTGCTTTTCTGTTCACCTCATCTCTTCCTCCAACTTCCTTCCTAGTTGAGGGAGATAAGGTGATTGTGTGACTTGTACACAGAACTTAAGTATGCTGTTGTAGTTCTCATTTGTTTTCTGCTTATGTGGAATCAGGCAAGTAGGTGTGTTTTTTTTTCTGTTGAATTGTTTTCTGCATTACTTCTTTCAGTGACTGCATTATATTGCAAGACTTCATTCTTGATTCCAAGTCTCATAAATACTGCAGCAGCAAAACCAGTAAATCCTTAAGAGCCATGGGAAAGCTCCTTTCTCCTTCTTTGGTGGATGGTGCTACTGGATCTTTTTTGCTGTAAAATAGTCACTCCTCTTCAGTTCTGTGGTACCAGCTTAAGGAAAGGAAGTGGCACTTTGAGGGGCTGTGCAGCAAACTTGAGTAGCTTGAAAGGCTCCTACGTGGGACTGAGTGGTGTACAGCTGAGGAAAATACTGGAGGCAAAGCCCAAGCTCCCTGGCAGAAGAATCTTCTGCTTTAAACTAGTCCTGAAAATCAATTATTAAGAAGTTGTATGGGTTTTTTGTTTTGTGGGCTGTGCTTGTACCTAATGAGCTGTGAAATCAAGTGGCTACAAAATAATTTTTGGGGGGCTTTGTCTTTAGTGGCTGGACAGACCAACAATCTCCATCCTACAAAACTATTTTTGAAGCTGAATCTAAAATTTTAAATGCATGTGTGACTATGATGGTTTCTGCTCTTATGGTCAGTGATTCATGACTCTGAAAAACTAAATTCTTTAAGGTGAGTGAGTAGAGATAGTGGTAATATTAGACAGTTACTCAGCAAGGTGTGTTCAGGGTAAACAGCTCTCAGTGAGCTGGTATGTAGAGAATATTTTTGTCCTCATTTCATTTTAACTGGGGAGTTGTATTGATGTATGGGGGAGGGAAAAAAATCTTGCATTCTGTTAAAGGCTTACTTCTTAGAATTCAGTGATGCCTGTTTTTCACAGTATTTGATCTCAGTTTATATGGGAAAAAGATTCTCCCCTCCTAACTCTCTTGGCATGTTAACCTTTATCCATTTCATAGTCAGTGGCTTAAATTGTGGATGATGCAACATCAGTTAGTGAGGTAATGGTTGTCTGTAGGCTTCCTTGCAGCTCATAATGGGAACCTGAAGTTTAGAAACAGAATTTCATCTGTGTATTATATTCTGTGTCTAATGTGAGGGAGGTGAAGCACAAACACTGCAATCATCTCTGTCTCATTTTGGATAGTGCCAGAAGGATGAATCATAATGTTTTAGCATGGGGTTTTTGGTTGTGGTTTTAGACTTTTTTGGGTGTGGGATGGTTTTTTTTGGTGTTTTTTTTTTTGGTTGTGTGCTCTATGTGGGTTTCTTCTTATTTTTGCTCTTTTTTTTTTAATTCAAGCCACTAATGCCACCGGATGAGTTGAGGGGAAGGTATTATGTGTGAGATTAAGAACAGGATTTGTGGGAGTGACTTGACCTTCAGTTAATACTGTAGTCACTTCCCCCACTTAGATAATCTGGCCTGGCAGATTTCTCTTTTCTTCTTAGGACCCAAGATACCATGAACTTTCATTTTTTGGCAGGCTCTTCTAGTCTTCCCTACTTTTGTGAGAAAGCAGGGATTACAAGAATATGTCCTTAACTGAGTATTACTAGCTTTTACAGCCCCTGAGAAGCAATGGTTGTTCTTCCCACCTTTCTTTATCCTATGGTGCAGTTGTTTATTGAAGAACTTGGCTTCTTCCGTCTAGAGACTCCTCTCATTTGAGAAGGGAGTAGAAGTAGCTGCACTTTCAAATGACTTCTACAAGTGGATCTAATTCGTTTTTATACCTTAATAAAGCCTTTCTGGTTTAGTTGCACTTTATTTCACAAGCCCTGTTTTTCCACTGTCACCTGATTTTACGTATTGCTGTTAGAGTGGTAGTAGAGGCTTTACTGTTCCATTACACTATTTTGTAGTTTGAGTTCCATCCAATTCCCAGAAGTTCCATCGTGTTCCTTAAAATGATTGCAGTCCAGACTACTTTTCTTTTTAAATTCCAAAGTGTAGATTTAGGAGAGATGGTTTCAGAAATTACAAACATTTATGTGTGTAGGAATACCTTTTGTGATGACTTACATTAATTAAAGGTTTTTCTAATAACTGCCACAACAAGTATGCTGAAATGGGGGAATAATCACATTGTTCTTGCTTCATAAAATAGCCTGTGCAAGTCATTCAGCTGAAGATCCTCGTGGCCTAAAGCTTACTTTGGATCAGCAATTGTAGTAAATGAACTTTTTGAGGAAAAAAAAAAGTCTTTAATTCTTGACATTTGTACCTATTCCATTGCTGTTCTTTATTGAGGACTGCTTTGTTGTATGATGTCCCAGAATATAAGTAAATAAGTGGCATTGTATACTTTCTGCAAAGCTTCTTTTGTAAATCAGTGCCAGATTTAAGCACAGGTTCTGTTGCTTTTGTAAATAAACTATATAATATTCTAAAACCTGATGTGCTGTTACCTGTGAAGTCACCATGGAAGTGTGGAAAATGTTCTAGAAATAACAGTATTCTGAAGTTAAAGACGGTAGAAATAGATGCAAATC
The DNA here is from genome assembly GCA_013401255.1 of Urocolius indicus. Lineage (NCBI taxonomy): Eukaryota > Metazoa > Chordata > Aves > Coliiformes > Coliidae > Urocolius > Urocolius indicus. The sequence continues at coordinate 89,227 of WBNH01006209.1, read as the reverse complement.
TTCTATTCTTCGGCAAATTTCGACAGGGAGGGAAAAGCTTGTCTCTTGAAAGGAGATCCAGGAAGAATAAGGACTCTTTTTGATTGTCTACAACTTGAAGGTGATGTAGATATTTCTCCAAAACCAGGCAAATAAAACTTCTTGCTCTAAACGTAGTACAAATTGTGGAGTGTTTAAACTGTAAATTTAAGCTTTAAAAAAGGAAAGTGTTGAATATCTTTCTATGGACTGAAGTATAACTATACTGTACCTCCTGTCTCCGTCCAGCATTAACAGAGTCTGCTTGTAAGAGAATTCAGTCATTGCAGTTTTGACTTGTTTATTTATTTTTTTTTAAGCTATGAAATCAAGGTTCTAATCTTGTCAAAGCAAAGCTCATAGAAGCCTTATGTGTGAAGGGCATAGGTATCTCACTTGGAAATAACAAATTGGATGGTTAAATATACTGACAAATCACTGAGCTGGGGAAATAGTAAGAACATGATGATCTGTTAAGAAACACTACTCTTAGAGGTTTTTTTTTCATTACACTTGAATTTTGTCTGTTCTTCTGTATGATCCTTCTTTGTAGTCAGCTGTGGTTATTTGAAGCATTTATTTCCTCCCTCCTGTTGAGCTCTGGATAATAAGGTAGATGAATGTGAAAATACACCTTATTAAAGAACGTAGTCATGAATTTAAGTGGATTTTTTGTATACCCTGAACTTGAAGTAAGAGGTAGTCAGAAGACTGCCCACAATGGCAAAATATAAGGATCAGCTCATACTAGATGATCTCTAAAGGTCCTTTCCAACCACGATTCTGTATGTGGTAGCTAGCTAGGGTGCAAAGAAAAGGCTTTTGTGTAGTATTCACTGGATTTCATGTGGAGCCAGGACACCACTGCTCTACCTACTGCAATTAGTCTTTGGTATTAGATCTTTCTGTGACCCAGGAGTTGATGGCTTTCCTAACCCCTTTGCTGCATGCTCAGACAGTGTCACTGTTGCTCCTGGATCATGTGGGTCTTGTTTGTGATCCTTGTATGCTTCCCCTTTACATATAAGTTCAGTCAGAAGCTACTTCATCTATGCATGCCTCTTGCCACCTTTACTAGTGTGGACCGTTCTTGAGCCTGGAGGAAGAAATCCATGAAAAGCAACCAGCTCTCCTGGTTCTTTTTTCTCCAGGACGGTTCTGTGAGCTGATCCCTGAATAGTCTCATTTTGCCTGAAGTCCAGGGCAGTGATGCTGCTACTTGGTTTTATTCTGTTCTATCAGGATGCTGAACTTCACCATTCATGGTCACTGCAGCCAAGGTTGCCCTTGAACTTGACACTCCCAATAGTGAGGTCCAGCAGATTGCCACTTCCTTTTTGGATCCTTAGTCAGCAGTGTCAGGAAGTACCTGTCAGCACATTCCAATAGATTGCTTATGTCCTGCTGTGATATTAATCAGTTTGTTTAAAAAAACGGTGTTTTTATTACATGCATTTTTTGTGGATATTTTCTGAACTGTTTTTGTACAAGGTAAAATAGGAAGTGCTCGGACAGGATGTTGGCCAGGAACTTGTACAGGGGAATTAAATGCAGAGAAGTAGTAGTTTTGTTAGAGGACTAATCTGTTTTGTCATACAAGAAAATTAAAATGCCAGGTTATAAAATTGGTGAGGAAACCAGTGAAGAGGTTTGGTAAAGGACTGTCAAAACTGAATCAATAGCTTTCATTCCTACTAGTCAGCTTATAGTTCTTGTTTTATGTTGTGTATTCAAACGCTGATTGAAAACAGGTCGGTAAAGGGTACTGTTGTCATGTCTTGCTGCATGTTAGTGGTGAGTGTGTCTTATATCGCTGTTTGACATACAATATTTGTGCAAAAACCTTTGTTTGGTTTTAGATCTGGAAGCTTCTGCCATTTGATCTGAAGTTGCAGTGTGGTGGTGGTGTTTCTCATTTGGAACACATGGTTAGAAAATACATTGTCCTTTTACAGACATAGTAAAAAAGTGAAAACGTAAGCCTCCAGAAGCGAGCCACTTCTCTAGTACCAGATATTTTTGCACAGTCCTATCCCTGTCCCATATGTAATGAAGAGCTTGGCATGTACGTAGTAGAGTTTCATGATTGATAGGTCACAGTGTGCATTCTCACGCTTGGGACAAGGCTGATAAAAGGCAGTCCTAAGATACACTGTGAACTTAATATGACACTTAAGTGACTTTTTTTTTTTAAAGGATCAAGATCTGCTGTTGACTGCAAAGAAGGTTATGGTGATACAAGACAGACTTTGTGCTGAAATATAAACAACTCTGTATTTGATTCATGTGACTTGCTGTTACGTAGTCAACCTGTAGTCTTCCACTTGCTGCTGCTTTCTCGATTTCTGCTAGTGTGGTTGTGCTTTTTTTCTATATTCCACACAATCAATTATGCTTGTTTTTCTTTAAATTCTTTTTGAATGTTGGAGTTTTCGATGACTTGTTCTATAGCATTTTTTGGCTATCCAACCCCTATCATTCTATGATTCTATGATAATATGAGTACTCCCCTCAGCACTGACAGAAGTCTGATGACCGATACATCATGATTGGTTTAGGACTTGCTTGTTAAAATGTGTGTTTTTTCTTGAAACTCTAATTTCATTGAGTTTTACTGACAAGTGAATTCCACTCTTTGAATGTAGTTCTTGTAGACTGTCTAGAGCTTTTTCGTAGTGTTTTCTGTATGTTCCTTCACATACAGAAAATCTATTGGACTGAACATCTCTTTAGTTTGTTAAAGTATGTTGGTTCAGGTCATTTTATGTGCTTTTTCCTGGGTTTGTACACTTGAGTTTTGTTTTGTTCTTATTTTTCAAGTCTTTTTCATTTATTCTGCATTGCAGCCCTGAACTTCTCAGTTAACAAAATAATAAAGCTTTGACCCTTAACTCTCTCCATCTTTTGTACAAAGGGATATTTGTTACCTGTATCTTTTGGTTTGTATTCAGTACAGAGGGAGAGTTTAACATGTGACATATATTATAGATTTGATCTTTCATGTTCTGTTGAGTTTTTGTGTGCCTTTGGATGTTGTCAATCACGCTGTGCAGCCTTGAAGGTCCAGTTATTGTCCTCTTTCACCCTACTCATTGTGTCCTTTTCCTACTGAACTGTTAGTTCTTCTATTGTTAGTGTTTCTTTCTGTTATTTAGTGTGTGACAAAGACTTTCAATGGCTAAAAGATTTGAGAAAGGCCACGTGATTGCATGCCAGTGTTGCAGCTTTGGAAGGGATAGTTAAACAATTAAGTGAAGAAAAAGATCAGTACTTACTACTACTAAGAATAATGCTGGTGACATAATTGTTGTTGCCTGTGTAGCTTAGTAAATATGTTGTTCATATTCACATTTGTGTTCTGTTCTCTTCAAAGCATGTTGGTATCATTTCCCTATCTTTTTGACTCTGTTCAGGTTCATCACACAAGACAGTGCCCAATTTTTGGCTCTTCCGCAGGATAGGATGAAGTGGAGAAAGTAGAGACATTTAAGAACTGGAGTGCACACAAGTGGCACCAGCTTTCCTCAGCCTGGAGCAGAGAAAGCTGAGGAGGCAGCTGGCTGGAGTCTACAGCTGCTTGAAAGTGAAAGGACAAGAGGACATAGTTGCAATAAGCGAAACTCCAGCTGAATACAAGGAGAAAACATTCACTTTGATGGTGGTCAGGCATTAGAACAAGTTGTGAGAGGTCCTGGAATCTTCCTCTTTGGAGACTTTAAGGTCTTTACTGGGGAAGGACTACAACAGCCTTTTCATCAGGAGTCTCCAGTGACAGTCATTAGAGCTCCTGTATTCTTTCTCTAAATAACCTTCTGTTCTGTTACATGCCAATAAGGTTTTTACAATGTGCTTTCTGACAAATATCAGAAGTATGTCTGTGTACCTATCTGAGCTTGTAGAGTCCTTTCAAAGGACAGGGCACTTCTCTGTTGCTGTCACAGGTAGAATGTTATGTCTGAGTCCCAGCTGTATAGTACTTCATGAAGATTAAATTTTCAGTATAACATAAAACTCATCAGAATGGTGGTGTTCTGGACTAGTGAAGGCCATGTGTAATTTAGATTGTGATGTTTTCAGGCATAATTAAGAAAAACCCCAACATGATTAATTTTGATCTTAAGTCTGTCTCAAACTTCATTGTGATGACTGAAGAGGAGATGGCTTTTCCTCATCCAGCATGAGTTTTAACTAGGCGACGATTAGGTCAAATTTATGGATTCTCTATCACCTAACTTTGGAGGATGAAGTTTTGGTAAAGAAAACTAGAATCAGGTTGACTTTTTTTGGAAGCTATCTTCTCTGTATGGCTCTGGTATTAACTTTTTGCAGGACCAGTGCTCAAGTAAAATGAAGATGTCTTACCTTTGAGGCTACGCTGAGTTTTTGTATAAAATTTTTGGATAGATAAATTGTGCCAGCAGCATAGTGAGGTTTAAAAGTATAATTCTAAGTGACACATTATTCGTAAGATCTGCTTAGATACCATCCCTGCGGAGCTACATGTGTTGAGTCTGTGGTTTTTTGCAATCATTGTATTTCCCTTTAGTGGTAACCACTAAAAATTGCCCTGGGTTCACAGTGTAATTGAAATTTTGAGGCCAGAGGGTGAAGCCATTGACTTCCTCTGTAAATGTAATGGGGCAGTGCTTCTAGTTGAAGAAAAACAGGTCTTTAGCAGTGCTACAGTAGTATTGTTGCATGCTATTTGTTTTAGTCATAAAAAGTTTCTTTTACCCAGTGGTTAAGAAATAAAAAAGCTTTAGATTGTAGCATATGAATGAATGAAGCATCATGTTAAGTCTCCTCCATGCCACAAGTAACTGCTTGTTACGTACAGACAAATTCAGACACCTGACTTGTGTGTGATCAATTAGACACACATTACAGTAATGATTTATTTTACCCAGTGCTTTTCACATTCTAAATATTCAGTTCAGTTGTTTGAACTGTAGAAATAAGTGTGGTTTTTTTTGGATGTGCTCATTTCTTCAGGATAGTGTATTGCTGCTTTTAGCATCTTTCTGGTCCATACACTGTTTTAAATTTTCTTAGTAGATGCTCAGAAGAGAATCTGGTCTCCTCATGTTGTAAATGCCACTGCAGGTGCTGTACCCCATAAAATGAAGTGCAACACCATCTGTACTATGTCCATGCTTCGTGAATTTGAGCTTTTGCTGTCTAGAAAAGCAGACTTTCTTCAACTCTTCTGTCTTCTTTCCTTACAGACATACAGCAAACGGGGAAAGTATAATTTCAACTACTAGAAAGTGAATGTTCAGCAAAGAGTTTATTGTTCCACCTGTACTCATTAAAAAAAATCTGTATGAGAATATGGTTACAGTCCTTTTCTGACTTAATTTTCAGTTTCTATGTGGATTTTTTTCCCTTGAGAAGTCACATGAGTGTTACAGGATTAAAATGTATTAAAAGCACTAGGGTATGGTTCTGGAGGTTTCTATTTAATTATGAAGAGGAGTTCACTGTCTCTTTCTGTAGGACTAATAGAGAATTGTAACCCTATGGGATTATGGAAAATATGAACGGATTGGGAAATTGGTTCATTGTAAAAAAAAAAAAAAAAAGTGATGGAATGTAGCTTGTGCAATAACAGCAGCCTGCACAAGTGGAAGGTGGCACTATTGAAAATAACAGGACATGTTCTTCAGGCAAAAGATGGTGGGAAGCAAATGATGTAATGGAGTAAAATGAAAATTCCTGAATCTTATTTGTTTGTGCATGCCATCAGCCTGCAGTTGCACTGCAGTTCATTTTACAGTTGTTGTTGAGCTTGTTGGTCAATTTTTGTCAAGTTTCAAGACAGGAAGAAAGTGTCAAGAGGTGACAAAGTGCTTGGAAGTTTAGAGCAACTGAGTAGCTAGGTGGAAGAGAAGCCTAGGTTAATGATTGCCACTGAAGGTTAGATGGGGGAGCTCTGGTGTCCAGTCAGCACATGTGACTGCTGTCTGGCCAAAACCCTCATTCTTTCCTTTATAGGGGATATGACAGGAGGAAAGAAGATGAGGAGGAGATACAAGATGTGTGAGACCAAAGTCAGTTCTACTACTTATGTAGCAACTTGATACATTTAATTTGTTTCTAAAATAAACCGTAGGCCTTCTCAGAATACCAAAGCTCACTGGAAAATGTGTTAACTTTTAAAAGCGTATTTCTTCCCAGTCAATCCACCTGTGGATGAAGGAAGGCTTTAGTGAAAGGACAGAAACTTGCACAATGGTAGGGAAGAGCTCTGACTGAGTGCATGTATTTTATGCAACAAAAAATACTGAAAGTGATTAAAGTTAGTTTCAGGGTGTCAGATGAGTGATCTGGTGACAGTGTGCAAAACTGGGCATGATCTACATGGAAAAAATACTGGACAAATTGAAAGAGAACTTTGGTGTGTAGAGTTTATAAAGCTTAATCTTTTAAGTTATAACCTAGAGTTTGAAAACACAGCATATGTAAGCAAATCTATAGAGTCAATACTAAAAATGTTACTTTTCAATTTGATGTACAGGGGCAGAGGGTGTGCATGATTTTTGAGGTGTTTTGTTTGTTTGTTTGATGTTGATTTGTTGGTTTGTGGTGTTTTTTGAGATACCTCAGCTTCATCTGAAGGGATTTATGATGATGAATTCAATCAAAATTTGTTAGACGAGCCTCTGGCACTGTGTAACATAGTAAAATTTGGGGACAGTCAGAATAGAAAGCTAGACACAACAGTCACCAAGCTGTTACAGATAACAAGCTGTTTTTATTTAGTTTTTCTTCACTTAGGAATGACAAGTGGTGATACTTGTTCCTCTGCTGGGTTCTGTATCTGGAGTGTGATAGGAGTTCTCTGTACTGTATTATGTTGCCTGTAATCAATACAACAAGTTGTCTGACAAGTTTGAAAATATAACCTGTAGTAGCTTGATTTGGTAGCATGTAAGCCACTGTATTTACACTTTATCCCCCTACAAAAGAAAAGCAGACATGCAGATGTGAAGAATGTTGCTCATTAGTAATCTGATGTCATTGAATCTACATCCCCTGTCTATACATCTACAGGAAAAAATGTGCTAATCAATTAATCTTGTTTCCTCCTTGGTGAGCTGTAGGTTTCCAGTCAATGGCATCCTATTAACAGCCCTCTTTCCCTATTTACAGAGAGGCAGTTTTTAAATGTCATGTTTTCAGAATTTTCTTGAAAGCAAGGATGCTGCTGTAATATTTAACAAGCGTTGGGCTTCAAACTGCAATGAGTAATTCAGTGATAATAATGCTTCCAGGTGGCACCTTTCTCTGTGGCATCTGCATAGACGTTAAAAAAAGTGAGTTCTTCTCCAGCACTAAATTTATGAGACCACAGGTGGGAACAGGAGAAAGGCATTTGGAAAGGCTCCTGTGAAGAGTACTTTGAGATCTCTTTTGGTATGGAAGTGAAGTGGCCAAGGAGGATGTTCAGCATGTCTGGGCCTTGTCAGCTGGCGTGTAGTTAATTTCAAGGAGTTGCTGTATGAACTCGGAGCTCCTGCTGCTGTGGGAAACCTCCAGTAAGGTGTTAAGGAATGTACACACTGATTGTTCATAATATTCATGTACATTTTTTTTTCCCCTAGGCTTTTTAGGACTTATGTATCATGACTCTGATCATTAGCTGAATTTCAAGAGAGCTATTCTAAAACAAGCTGATGTTTTCGTTCTGAAGTCTTAACACTTTAAACTAGTGCTCAGTGTGAAGTTTTGCACTCGAGCTTGAGTCTTTCTGACCCAGCTAGTGTTCTTAGTTGAAATTGAAGCAGGACAGACAAGTAACATCTTGTCTTTTCTTGACATGAAAATGGTGTATGTTTAATCATTATGGCATTAAAATTCCAGTCTCTTCTTCTGCCTCTTTCTTTCTTTCTTTCTTTCTCTCTCTCTCTCTCTCTCTCTCTCTCTCTCTCTCTCTCTCTCTCCATGGCTACATGAGGAGCAACAAGGGAATTTAAAATGCTAAGGATACTATAAAGATATGAGGGAAAGGTGAGACTGTAGATAAATAGTGCAAAAATACACTGTGAACTAAAATAACATAGGCAGTGCAGATGGCAAAGCTTAAAATTAGAGATTGACTGTCAGCAAGGGTAAATTATTTCACATAAACATGCCTTTCTTACTCCAGGACACTTAGAAAAAAACCTTGTATGTTTAGAGCAGCAAAATGAAGATGTTGAATGAAAAACAAGATTAATAATACTATGTAGTATGTTTTCCAGCATGCCAAACCAGCATTTATATTTTTGTAGTTCAGTGATATTAGGTAACTGAAAAAATGCTAAGAAACTAACTGTAGTGAAGATTAGACATCAGCTTTGTATGATTGCTTTTTTGCTCCACCAGCTGAGGGAAGAAAAAGGGAAAACACAGGAGATGGTATTTTGCTAGCTGAGAAACTCGAGTGGCTTCACATGTGGTCTAGTAATTTTATTTTAATGAGGATTTTATTGCCTCATTTTAGCTGGCTTCAGGAGGAGCTCAGCTAGTTAATGGCCTATTAAGTGAGGCCTTTTTTTGACTTCAAAATCTGCCCTTGGTGTTGGAGGACAGTCTGCTGTTATCCCCTATGGAATGTCAAAATTGTATTTTGAAGTAGACTGTCTAATCAAGTCCTGTGAATCCACTGTACTAACTTAAATATGAATATTTCATTGAGAATGGCTGTGGTGAATAGTTCTTATTTGCCAACAGGAATAATTTTAAATGTTGTCATCTTCTTACAGTCTTTGTTCAGAGAAAGCAGGAATACACCTTTGTTCTGATCAGGCTGGTAATGACTTCCTGTGCAGAGTGACACAAGTGTTGCTTTCTGGGATTGTCTTGCAAGAAGCTCAGGCAGTTCTCAGTATACAAACAGTACAGTCTTCTGAGCACCCCCTGGTCTCAGTAAGAGGATATTAGGCTGCAAATTAAGGTGCTTCAGTGTGGTCACACTTGGAGATTAGCTTTATCCAAATCTTGTGTTTAGAGATTGCTAGATCATTGAGAAGATTTAACTATATTATAATAGATTTGCTACATCAACATCCTATTGAAAAGATTTTCTTTATAATCACTAGAGCTAGCACTGGATTTTCTTATGTATTTCTAGATAAATGTATATATACATTATATAGAAATTTTTTTTATATATATATGTATGTATATAACATGGAAGCTTTAGTGTTCTGAATCCATATCTTGAGCAGATAAATAACTCGGTTCTGGCTTTGGGCTCAGATCAGAATATAGCAGAGCTGATCACACAGCACTACAGCATAGTGAAGAATATGAAAGCAAGAGAAAGTACTTAGAATTACCCCTGTGGTGTGGCTTAAGCCATTTGTGGACCCATGTGTGATTCAGATAGGATCACTAGCACTGTAAGTAGAAAATCTCCTCTGAAAGAGTGTGCTTTTGATACCAAAGGCATTAAATTTCACGTCATTTTTTACATGCTTTTACCGTCATTCCTGAGGGAGGAGGAAGAAAACCTCCCTGCTCTCTAATCTGACCGTGACTGTTATTGTTACCATTGCAAACAGCATGTATTCTAGAGACACATGTCATTTACACACGGTTAGTAATATAGCTTATAGCTGTTTTTATGATGACAAATTCAGTGATGGTGTGTTAGTATGGTAGCAATAAACATTGCAGTGTTTTATTTTTTTTTTTTTTATGTTTTGGTTGGAAATGAAAAAATTACCATGGAGAGAAAGTTCAAATTAAGTCAAGTTGCATTTTTTTTTTTAATAGAGATGATGTAAAATAACCAGGTGAATAGAACTAATGTGATTTAAAATGCATTTAACAAATATACTTGGTTTTCATTTTTCTTTATTTTTACTTTTTAGTCTTCTGTTGATGCAAAAAATTCAGAATAGCATGAATAAGTGAACACTGAAACAAAACTGATACAATTGTGCAGACACTGGGTTAGACAAACAGGGATTTCCACAGGAACACGCCATCTTTTGTCATCCAAGAGCCTGCAGGTGGAAAGCAGGTAATCTGTACTTAATGACAGCACAGAAGTATACTTTGCATAAGAGTACGTATAGCTTGTATTTCTTACTCAGTCCCTACCAAATTTGACTGTCCAAATGTAGTAATGGCAGAACCTTATTTCCAGTTTCTAAAGACTGACAGCTGCCTTTTTAGAGTTCAGTTTGGTGACTCATGTTCTGTTTTTTTTTCTGTATTATATTAATTTTTGAGAATAACATGCAAAATTATACTTTCCTCTAGCTGAACTTAGTAAAAAGATTTCTTTCTTACTTTGACACCAGATCATCCTCTGAAACAAGGGAAGAAACCTGTAACTGAATAGGTGAGATAGAGGAATACAAAATGCATTTTGTATAACTTCCTGAATAGAAGTTGGTTAGAGTAAGGAAACACCAAACTAGTCCACTGAAGACGGCTGAGGCTAAAGTCCAAGGAAGTGGGCAGTGCTTCTGCTTAACTGCACTGGTAATTTAAAAGAAGTTTTCTTTGTTAGGATTCAAACTAACTCTTGACTGATAAATGTGGCTATCCTGTGTCTTTCTTGGAGGCAAACAGGAAGATAGCAAAGCCACCTGAGAGGGGATGCAGGAGTATTTTTGAAGAGTTAGAGAACCAAACTGATGAGTCTGCGTGAGTCTTTGAAACTACTAGAAAAAATACTGTGGATTGTTTGTGGGGGTGGGTAGGGTAATTAAAAACTTAATCATAAAATACATTGTTTGATTCATCTAATGAGTTTACATGTTGATTAAAAATAGAAGTTGCCATCATGCCGAAGAAAACGGGCAGTTAGGCTAATCTGTTTTTTTCTTTTGCCCTTAATTTTTGATGGAAGAGTGGTAAGTCTTGTACACTTCCTTGTTTTTTTAGTACTTGAACTGCCAGGACAGTTGTAGCAGACTGATATGAACGTGTTAAACAGCCTGCAGTGGTACTGTGCCAGCTGTTCTACAGCTGCATTTTTTTTTTTCCCCCTAAGGATATCTCTTGTATTTCTAATTCTGTGAACTGTATTACATCTTAAAATGAAGTTGATACAGGGGAAACGCTGCAGATTTTGTTTCAACGTGGAGAGATGTTTTTTTTTCATTTTTTAATGTTCATGGCTTTTTGTATGAATTTCAATTATAGGAAAGAATTCAGAATGGAAATCATACTTCAGCCTCTTCCTGCTCTTGACTTGGTTTGAAGGAACTTTTCTCATTGTCGATCTTGGGAGCTGAGCAATGGAAATACTCTTGTTTTTTGAGACATGCATTTCCTTTTTGTTCTTACGCACTTCTCAATTTCATTTACTAAATCAAGCCAAACTTCCTTTGAAGCTTTCACCATCACATCTATTAGTCTACACTGTGTTGGTAACCTCTGACATATAGTTCAGTTGCTTTCAAAATTCTTTTAATCACTGTGTACAACTGTGGTTAATGGTAGCAAAAGAGGTTGGGAGTTACTGAAAAAGGCTTTTATCTCTTGTATATTTGGGATGAGTGAACAAGTCTTGTCTTTCCTAGGACTTTGTAAGTTCTGGTGGAAAATAACTGCTTTCCAGTTTTTAAAAAACATCTTGCTTGATGTGGAACAACACTTGTTGCTTTTATGTGTGCACACTTTGTGAAGTAATTAAAATCTAAGTACAGGGAAGAAAACATTTAGTTGCTCTGTGTAGAGGCAGTAAAAGTCTTTGTTATGTTGGACAATAGTGCCACTGAAATTCCTGTTACTGTTTCCAAGTGTGTGGATTTCTTGAGTAGATGACGTAGGAACTAGGTTTGCTTGCACTAGGACTTCCTCAGTTCACTTGTGTTCAGTCCATCGTTTACTGAAGTATGTTTTCCGTTTCGGACTCTTAAAATATAACATGAAGAGAATAATTTTTATTCATTATAACATATAAAGATTCACAGTGCCTTCTTACACAGAAATGTTGTCTAATAATAGCTTGACTAGAATTAGCTTCATGGAAAAACAAAAGGTATCTGAACATCTTCTTGGGACATATTTCAGTGTGTGCTGACAATGTGGATGACCCTTTTGTGTGGCTTGCATATTTGCTCATGTACAAAAAGTATCCAGAGTCATTAAGAAATGGAAGCCTTTGAAATGAAAGCTCACTGCAGTTTTTAGATGTTTCTCTGGTAGATACCGAGTGCCATAATTTTAGGAAAATCTTGCCTCTTTTCTACTGTTTCTTTTTAGCCCTCTAGAGTTTGCATACAAGACTGACAGATTCTGAGGAGTAAGGAGTTGAAGTTAGGCTTCTGACCTGTTTTTTAATTTAATTACCTCAAAATACTGAGATCCTAAACCTGCAGTTTTTTGACACCATGAGAAAGCATTAGACTTTGTGACAGACGGTCCTTGAGAGAACATGATGCTTTGGATAGACTCTTAGTTTTTTAGTTAATAAACTGTCCAAGTGAGCTTCAACTTCATTGTATTCTTAGATTTTTAATAGTACCTTTATTATTATTATAGGAGAAGGAAAACTGGTGGAAGAACTGAGAAGCCTTGATGTTGTCATTGTCGTCCTTCAGTTAGAGTCAGTGTATGACAAGAAGCTCTTTAGACATTTGGACATTTAGACTTTTGAAGCCTGCTAATGTTTATGTATATCCTCATTCTCTAGTTATGCAATGACTGCATCTTCAAATACTCTGGATTGTTATCATGGAATCATAGAATGGTAGGGGTTGGGAGGAACCTTTAGAGATCATCTAGTCCAACCCCCCCTGCAGAAACAGGTTCACCTCTGTTGACCTTTTCTTAATCCAAATGGGAAATTCGGTGTGGAAGCCTTGCTTTTAAATTTGCTCAAAACTGCTTAAGCTTCTTAAATGTTTATAATATTTACAACAAAAATAATTCTGATTTTGTTTTTGCATTAAACTTTTTGCAGGAGGTCATGAGTAAATTGAGTGTTGAAGGCAAAAAGGGAAGCTGTCTGTTTTGTGTATGCCTATTTTAAGGAGGTTTCACCAATTTTTATGTACTTGCAGAAGCCTCTTGCAAGCAGAATCTCTGAAGCTTGGTAACTATGCTTAGAAGAAACAAATAAGGTCTTCAGAAAAACATTATTAACAGTAAGGAAAGTAAGGTCAGAACACAGGCGTGCTAATTTGATTTAACATTGTACCAGGAAGGAGACTGTCTCCTGTAAATGAGAACACAATTCAGGCTAGCTGAAGATTATTTCAGTAATGGCAGATCAAATTCGCAAGCACACAGGATGACTTTAAAGGAGAATTTTGAGAAGCAGCTGATTTTAAGCAATAAGTGCAATTACTGTTGAAGGTGATGTTCTTACAGTAGCTCCTCCTTTTATCTAAGGCACTTCAGTAAAAACTCAGGCTTGAAAAAACTTTGGTCCTCACCTGAATCTATGGCTAATTGAATGTACAGGCATTTTGACACTGATTTTTGGTGGCAACTGTCAGGCTAGTACTGATTGTTTCTGAAAATGTTGTCATACTGCTCTATATTGCTATTTATGCTTTCATCTGTAGCATTTAGACACTTTTGCATGATTTACAGTGATACATAAGCAGTGACCAAACTGGAGGGGAAAAAAATGAATTTTGTTTTAAATGAGATTTGAAAACGAATGCCAAAAAGTAACAGGTCAGTAATGGGTGCTGGGTTTGAGTAATTGAACAGATTCGATAAGGTTTAACTGCCTTTTTTCCTATCATACTGTACAGTAGGAAACACTATGTTGATATTAACAGTTTCAGTGCTTTATAGGGAGTAATACTTTATGGATCTTAAAGTAGGGAAATGATAATAAAACAAATGACTGCAGAGTTATACTGAATACTGTTTAAGATCACTCCTGTTGATGTTTTTTAGTACAGAACAGCAATCTTGTCCTAATTTTACAGCTCTCTATTCCCTTCTTTCCTCCACCTTATTTAGTTGGTGACAGCATTTTTCCACAGTGCAGTTAATGTGCAGCAGACCTCTATTCCAGCCATGTGTAAGCTGCCCTTCACTTTCTGCCAGCATCCCTGCTGCTGGTTCTGCGGGGTGCTGCATCCTTCCTCATTCCAGCATTCCTGTTCTAGAGACTTCACTGCCTCACTTTGCTCCCCCATCTCTGCAATAACCCCCCTGTTCCATAAGACTTTACCAAACCTCCTCCCTCTACAAGGCTTCTTGATAGTTACGATATCTGTTGTGAGGAAGTGTATATGTTCCACCCAGTGATAGTTGCTAAGGAGGACATTTCTCTAGCCCCTCGTCAGCACAGGCTTCTTTAGTGCAGACCATTTGACTGGTATGAGGAGATTTTATTGTTTTAGTGTCTCAAGCTCTTTCAATCTCCAAGTTCTTTCTCTGAGGCCATATTTATTTTGTGCCATGTTGCACTGATACTACTCTTACCCCTTTTTCATAATTAGATATAGTAAAGATAATGGACAATCTCTGCCATGTACATATTAAAATGAACCAGGATAGATTTGTTGTACACAGCTGTGTTTTGGAATTTTGCAGACTGCTCGCACTGAAAACAGAAGAGATTGAACTCTGGCATTATTTCCCAGGGCTCTTGGGATGAGAAATTAGAATGAGATTTTTTTTTTTTTGGTTTAGTCTGGTTAAAACAAACAAGGCCTAATTTGTATGAAGTTTGAAGCTGCTATTTGGCCACACCATTTGTTTGACCCTTATGTACAAGTTTGATTTAGTTCCAGGATGCTTTTATAGCACAGATTTTCTTTCACATTTGAAGTACTTCTCTGTTGTTTGTCAGTTACTGAACCAAAGGGTGAATTGGCCACCTGTTCCTGAAGCGATTCCTCTCTGCTGTCTGAAGATAGAAATGTCTTTTGCATCTCACAGATGTTCTTCCTTGAGGCAGAGCATGAGTACTGATTGAAACAGAAGGCTGCCCTTCTCATCCTTGTCCTTTCTCCTGTATTGTCCTGATCCTGCCATTACTGAAGGAGTAGCTGAGCCTGGGAAGGGGCGGACCTTGAGGCCCACTTTCTGCGGGGCTGTTTATGCTTGGTCCTTGGCTTCAGGTCAGAAGGGTTGGGTTCCTTCTGTCAGCAGAGAGATGCTTGGGATCTCAGACACCCCTTCAGCAAACAACACAGCCTAGTTTTACATTAGTTTGAGCTACATCTGGTAGATAAAGCCTTGTCAGTCCGTTTCTGAAGCATTTGTTAGTTAATCGTGGTGTTTAAACTGCAGATTATTGTAAGTTATGTAACTAGTAGTAGTTAATGTAACTATCAGATAACGTGTATGTTTCTGTGGAAATGTATTTCCTCTATTTCTGAATCTTACCTTTGAAGGGGAAGGAGGAAGAATACAAGGTGGGAAGTCAACACACAGAAGGTGAAGTGCACACTGAAATAGGGTGGTTGGTTGTAGACCACAGAAAAGAAATACACAAAGGAAGAAAGAAACTTTTCCAGTATTTCTGCAGTTTCTCAGGATCCCTCTGGTGTTGCATCTTCCATTTCCCTGAATAGGGCCTGTCATCCTTCATTACAAAAGGCAGACATTGTTTCTGTGCAATGCTGACAGTATAACTGCTAGCAGTACTCTCTAAGTTTAAAGGGGAGGCTGACAGAGAAGAACCTGAAGTGGAGGAACCTTTTTTAAAATTAATAAATTAAATTTAAATTATTTGAAAAGTTGCTCGTACTGTGCTTTTAAAATTGGAGCCCTGAGCTTTTGGATCTGAGGAATACACAAAGGCCGTCACCACAACTGAACAAACTTAAGATTCAAATTAATTATTGCTTTAAGTAGTTGATATTCAGACTGGTTTCAGCAGCAGCAGAAATGAAGGGTGAGAGAACAAGCAGAGTTTGAGTGCCTTTCTGTGTTTGCGTTAGTGAGATTTCTTAGGATGTTCATAGTTGTTTTTTTTTTTTTCCTCAACAATGCATAATCTGGCAGCTTCGGAAGTACTATTTTGAACAATGTTATGCAGTTCTGTCAGTTTATCTTGTTGAGTTGACACATGGTTGGTTGCGGTGGGAAGGGAGACTGAATAGGAAGGAAGGTCCTTGTTCCTGAATGTCATTACTGCATAGCTCTCATATCCTCGAGGATCACCCGGACAAAAGCTGAGTCAGAGCACAGCAGCAGTCTGCGCTGCAGCAAGATATGGCCCAGTTCAGGATTTTGGACTGCATGATAAATCACAACTGGAGTTTTATATGTAACCTGTATTGTGCATGGAGCGATCAGGTTTGTTATTTGCTTATCCTTCTATATTTTAATATGCTGATAACAATTTTGCATAAGGGGAAAAAAAGGGCTCTGGTTGATCTCTTCTCCCCACCCCCAGTCCTATTGAGGATGTTGTATTAGCAATGTTGGCATTTACTAAGGAGTTTTCTAGGGTTATTAAGGATACAAAGCATGCTTTGACTATATAGTTGCCTTTTTAACACTTTGAGTACTTCACATTGTTCTCTTAGTTTCAAGCTTTGAGGGGTTTTACTTCTTGACCTGCACAAAAATAACTATCAGATACAGGAGAAGGGAGACATGCCAGGATAAACTGCATTGTTAATAAATACTAAGCTGATTTGTTTATTTTCTTTAAAAAGACTCAAACATCTTGTCTATTTCAAAATACTTGATAATGAATATGACTTCTAAACAGCAGTGTCAGCAGAAGTTGTTACACTTTTTTAACATGCAAGATAAAATTGCCATAGGATATTATTCAGTCCTTAGTATGGAGAGATTTAAGTCTTATTGATTGACCTAATGCGTAATGGAAGAGCTGAAAAAATACAGTTACTAAAGGACTTAAAACAGTGTATGCAGTTGTAGTACTACCTTCAAGATACTCTAGAGAATATTACCTGTATTTCTCTTATAGCGTTCAGCCAATTACTGAAGAATATTTTTGTTCTTTTATGGTGTAAGGGAAAGGTAAGGAGTTCTTAGAAAGTTGCAGTTTCACTGCAGTAACTAGAGGCAGGTGATTTGGAAATATGCTCACCATACATAGAAATCCTTGGAAGCAATATACATTTAAAATACAAACAATGTCATGTCTGTACTGAAACTTCTTAATCAGGAAAATACATCACTGAGTGGTGGTGGTGTTTTTTTAAATGATGCAAAAGCTGATTCACAATGTCTGGGTGTTTTGAGTCATCTTAATGTTACAAGTTAAAGAAGTCTCTTCTGTCGAATTTGAAAAAATACAGAGGAAACTTAAGGCATTCTCTTAGAGTTTTAATTTTCACAGATGCTTAACTTTAATCTACTTTGGTTACACATGTGTAAGAATTCACTTGTATAGGCAAATTCAATATGACAGCTGCTTCAGAGAAATAAAGAAACAAGAAAAGGCTTGGTTCATGATGTGACTAGTCCTGTGAAATTGTAAAATGAGTTTGATATAAGTGGGGGTATGGTTTTTGAGCAGACTGAGGTGTTTAACATACTGCAGACTGTCCCCTCAACAAAATTCCAAACAGAGTTCTCATAACCTAAAAACTGTTTCTTAGCAAGCTGGAAAGAAAAAACAAGCCTTATACCAATACTCATCACGTTACTTGCATGTTTGAGGTAGGAATGTTGCTAAACTACTAGATCTTGCTAGATTTTATGATTTAAGTAGAATATGCAATTACTGTGTTTGGAGGAGGTTGGTTGATTTTTTTTTTTCCCTGAAGTCTATACATGTTAATACATGTTAACTATACATGTTAATGAATGGCTGCAGATATTTCTCTTTGAATTGAAGCTGAAAGTTCATCTATTAGATATCGTAGCACAGCAGCTCTCTTCCTACTGCATCAAAATGCTATGGCAGAAGTGGAGAACGTCAGGCTTAGTGAGAGATGTGCATACAGCTTTGTATAACAGTGTTACTCCACATTCTCCACCTAGCAGTCTCCAAGCAGGCTGCTGGTGAGAGAGCTCATGGGTAACCTGTGAAGTCTAAGACAAACGGCTCTTTCTCAAGTGTAACCTCAAGTGTAAGCTCTGCTTGACTCATGCTGTCCTTGAATTAGCAAAAGTTAAAGACCTTTTTTTGGCGATTTCCATCCATCCTGGCCCCAGTAAAACAGCAGAGGATGAATTACTACATGTGATCCAAGAACTGAGTTGAAGCATTGCTTAGAAGAAAACAAATATTCTTCTAAAAACCATCAGAAATAAATATTTAAGAACAAAACACAAACCTACTTAATTGTCTGAATGTGATACTTAGATTTTTCTCAAATCACGTTACAGAGTTCTGCTAAGGATTTCCTTTGGTTTTACTGCTCTCCCCTCCCAGCATACAGTTCTCAGTGTGGTTTTTAAAACAGGAAGCAAACAAGTATTAAATAGGCAGGAATATTTTCTTCTGTCTACCTTGATGTGGTGATTTAACCCTGGCTGGGTGCCAGGTGCCCACCAAGTCGTTGTGTCACTCGCTCTCCTAAAATGGACAGGACAGAAAGAAATATAACAAAAAGACAGAAATATAATGAAGAAATATAACAAAGAGTCAAGATAAGGACAGGATAATTGCTGTGTGATCTCAATCATGGGCAAAACAGACTTGGAGAGAAATGGTTTGATTTATTAACAAACAACAAAAACAGAGTGGGGAAATGAGAAGTAAAAACCCCAAATCTTAAAATGCCTCCCTCCACCCTTCCTTCTTTCTGGGACTTTTCCCTCCTCCCTCTGAGTGACACAGGGGACAGGGATTGGAGGTTACACTGAGTTCATTACCAATGGTCTTTGCTGCTGCGTGCTCTCAGGGGGAGGCCTCCTCACACTTCCCACTGCTACATTGTGCGGTCGCTCCCACAGGCGACAGCCCCTCACAAACTTCTTCAATGTGAGTTCTTCCTATGGGCTACAGATCCTCACAAACTACTCCAGCATGAGCCCTTCCCATGTGCAGTTCTTCACAGACTGCCCCAACTGGGGAAACAGTCATTCAGGAAGAGACTGCTCCAGCGTGGGTCCCCCATGGGGTCACAAGTCCTGACAGCAAACCTGCTCCAACCAGGGCTCCTCTCTCCATGAGTTCCCGGTCCTGCCAGGAACTTGCTCTGTTGTGGGCTTTCATGAACTCAAAGCCTCCCTCAGACATCCGCCTGCTCTGCTCCGGCGTGCGGTCCTCTGTGGGCTGTGAGAGAATCTCTGCTCCTCCATGGACTGCAGGGGCACAGCTGCCTCACCATGAGCTGCACCTCAGGTCACAGGGAAATCTATTTCAGTACCTGGACACTTTCTTCCCCCTCCTTCACTGACCTTGGTATCTGCAGAGATGTTGTTCTTACATCCTCATTCCTTTTCTGCTGCAGTTTAGCACTTGCACAGCAACTTCTTCCCCTTCTCAAATATGTTAATCACAGAAGTGTTACCTCCATCACTAATTGGCCAGGCCTTGGTCAACTGTGGGTCCGTCTTAGAGCTGACCAGCACTGGCCCTGTGAGATACAAGGGAAGCTTCTAGCAGCTCTTTTTAAAAGAGACCCCAGTACCCAAACCGGCCACACAAACCCATTACACACGAAAATTTAGATTTTTAAAAAAATACTTTCACTGTGCAGCATGAAAATGAGTGGAGATAGTTGCTCTCTGCTCTCTGATACAACAATCTGTTGTCTTAGAACGCTTTCAAAGAATATACAGTGTTCTGTACTAAATCAGAAACTTCTGAAATTGAATTATAGATGACTCAAATCAGTGCAGTCCTGTTGGCGTCAATGAATTAGTTTTTGTTCCAGACCTTGGATGAGATTGGCAGCTATCACGTGGTGATGGGTGAATAATCACTCAGAAACCTTCTGTGATAATCTGACTACAAAAATAAACCAGCTGCTTGCAATTTTTCATCTTTCAATATTTGTTCATGGGACAATGTGACTACTTCTAATCTTTCTTAAAATGAGTTACTGTAAAGTACAGAAGTATCTTGTTGGGGTTTTTTTGTGTGATCTATCATTGTTGTGTGGTGGGACATGGGGTAGATTGAAGTGTGGGAGTCTTACAGCCAATTCAGAACTTCAGCATGATTTCAGGTGTAGGGTTAGTGAAGGAGAGTAGCAGGTAAAAAAACTTACATCATGTGGGAGGACACTGTAAATATATTTATTTGTAGAACTTAGCCAGGCTACTCCAAGAGAATCATAGATGACTAAATAATATAAACAGGTCTTGGTAAACACTGATTTTTAAATTATTTTTTTAGTGCTTTTTCTGTAACAAAAAAAAAGTCTTTGAAATAAAGCTAAGGCATTTTATTTTCCTTTTAATAGTCTGATGTTTATGGAGTTGTCTCAGAATCGCAACTTAGCCAACTAACTGTGATCCAAGTAAGAGTTCCTCAACAAATATATAGCAAATATATATAGCTAAGTAGTATTTTTACTCAGTAACATAAGAACTAAGCACATTTTAAGTAAAATGCAGAAGAAGCTATCTCCTCTGTCCTTCTAAGGACATGCCTTCAGCATGCATGTCAGCTCTTGAGATATTCTGTATGTGTATTCACTTTGTGGATATGGTGAGACGTAGTGGTGAGACATATTAGAGCAAGTATGTGTAAATAAATACAATTTCTTCAGAGGTTTGGAAGAATTACTGGTAGACAGTATAAGGTAGATGATATAACACATTAATTATCCTTGGATGGTGGTTTAGTTCTGGGTGCCAGATGTCCAGCAAGTCATTCTGTCACTCCCCCACCTAATCTGGGCATAGGAGAGAGAACAAAAGATATACTAGTTGAGATTCAGACAGAGATCAGTCAGCCGAACTGGTTTGATTATTAATAAACAATCAAAACTGAGTAGGGAAAATGAGAAGTAAAAACCCCAAATCTTAAAACACCTCTCCTCACCCCCGTTCATCCCAAGACTCTCCCTCCTACCATCAGCAGTGCAGGTGGACGGGGAATGGAGGTTGTGGTCAGTTCATTACAGACGGTCTTCGCCACTGCTTCTTCTCAGGGGTAGGACTTACACTTCTCACTGCTACAGTGTGGGATCCCTCCCATGAGAGATAGTCCTCCACAAACTTCTCCACCACGCATCCTTCCCCTGGGGTTCAGCTGTTCACAAACTTCCCCAACATGGGTCTCATCCATAAGGAAAACAGTCCTTCAGGGAATTAACTGCTCTAGCATGGGTTCCCCGTGGCATGAGTCCTGCCAGCAAACCTGGTCCATCATGTGCATCTCTTTCCATGAATTCCCAGGTCTTGCCAAAAAATTGCTCCAGCATAGGCTTCCCATGGAGTCACAGACTCCTTTGAGCATCCACCCACTGAAATGTGGAGTCCTCTACAGACTGCAGGTAGATCTTTGCTCCCTGGTGGCCTCCATGGTTGTAGGGGCAGGGCCTCACCTTGGGCTGTGTTACAGGTCACAGGGGAATCTCTGTTCCAGTTAGATTATCTGACTGTACTGCTACTCCTGTTAATATGCTGCATTGGGAAAGGAGGGAAGGAATATCATAAAAATCTTGACTTTCACAGTGCAAGGTGTGTTATTTTTAGCTTTATTGAGTAAAAGGTATAAAATCATCACAGGAAATAGCTAGTGGCTTTACTCAGTGTGAGAATTCATATTACATCTTGTAATGTTCAGAAGTAGTACAGGGAAGTAACTCAGTAACAATGAGCAATTCAAGCCATAGCAATAGTCACGCGAAGACAAATACTTCTTAAAAAAGCAAATAGGTTTGTATTAAAATAGATTTCTTCTCTTTCCCCACCTCAACCTCCAGAGATAAAAATGTAGACCTAGTCATCCATACTAGTCATTACTGACGTGCCCAGTGCAAACTGTGAGGAAATGCACGTCACATACGATCGCATAATGAGTCGACACTCAAAAGCTTCTGGATTTTCAGTTTAGCTGAAAATCCTGTGGGCAACTTTCTCCTCTTTAATCCTCTTAGTGACACCTCATCTCTGGACATAAAGATTTAAGAGTTGTTTTTCAGGTTAATGACTTCACAGTCCTTTTTTCTTGTAACTGAATTTGTTAACTGAAAACGCTGCTCCTCTGTTGTATGTGCACAATATAGAGTCTTGAAATAATTGGAACTTGAGTGTTTAAATATGTGGCTTTGCATCTGTGTAGGTTTTATTTTTTAGTACAAAGTCCTAAGCCTTTTTCCCTTGTGAGTGTAAGGTTCTTAAAACTTTTAGTGGTTTGGTTGGTACATTATATAGTGTGAAACACAGAGCCAGAATCATATTTAAGTGGTGACTTTATTGATCTCTGTATTAGAAAGCTTTAACGCAAAGTATCTCAAGCTGTATATTTAGAGATTATTTTTGAGGAAGGAAGCTATGTATGTGGGGGTGTAAAGAATCTTGACACAGTTGTCTTCCAGGTTTCATGGTGTTTTGAGCCATGTTCTCAGTGTTAAACTTACTAAGTAGCTTAGGCTTGATAGGAATAGTTCTCCTCTCAAGTCTGTTCTCAAAACACTCTCTATGGTTGATCTTTTGCAAACAGTTGGACTCTGGACTAACCATATTTTTAGCATAATCATTTGGATTTTGACATTGATGGTCAATTCTTAGATCTTCCAAAGGCTTCTATTTGGCTTTGGGCATTTCTGCAGTACGTGAAGTAAAATTTTAGTTAAAGCTGCAGCATTGGAAAATTGAATGATCTTAAATCATAACAGCTTGAATTATCAGCAGATATGATGATGTATTTATGCAGATGAAGTGGTGTGGCTAATATCTAAATGATCTCATTTTCTTGGTTTTAGAACAGGAATGAGCATATTCTGTTTATGTTGAAAAGTTCAGTAGCTTCAGTAGAAGATCAACCTTATACATTAGATAGAGAGTATGTGTAAGTATTTCTGTCCCGTTGCTGAGCCCACAAAGTAAGGTCCTTACTCAGTGTTGTAGCTTCATCATGGAGTAGCCTAGTGCAAGCACCAAGGTTTGCCATAGGGACAAAGAGGTTATGGAAAACCTGGTGCTCTCTTGGGTGATTTGTCCTACTTGAACTATGGTTCTTCTAGAGTCGATAGTTATTGGAACCAAGCCGTAGCCTCTGACTGTGGTGGAGAGAAACGGTATGAACTGAAGGAAATTTGTAGGCAGTTTCAAAGTTGACATTAGTTTAAAGCTGTGTTGCATCTGGTCTGTGCAAGTCAGACTTCGTTTTTCTTAATAGCTTCTGCAAAAGTGGAAATAAGAAATAATGGAAAAAATGGAAATAGGTATAATAGTCTGGTGATAGTGTAGTGGGAGCTATCTGGTATGTTGTGTGTTTGATAAAGTCCACGTTATTTCAGAAAACAAACCAGTACAAACTTCATTGAAGCCCATTCCTGTTTTTGCAGTAGTGTACTTAGCTGGGGACATGGGTGGTGTTTCGTACTGTTCTCTCCCTCTTTCTCAGAGGTAGAGTGGGTCATGGGCCAGTTTCTATTCTTGGGTCTATCAAAAAGTTTTCATAGGCTGTGAAGCAGAGGATGGCAGCCCTTGACAGGCAGTGACTATGCAAACCACTCTTTATCACTTCTGTAAGACTGCTGAGAAGGTTCTTTTATCATGCATGGAGTAACCTCAAACATTTCTTCAGTGCTGAGGGGCACAAGCTTACTTTCTTCATCTCCTGTTTCTGATATTTCCAGATTAGACTGTAAGGTGAGGACAAAGCATTTCCTATTCTTAACAAGCAATGACAGAACAAGCAGAGAAGGAAAAGCTTCAATTTAGCTAAATTAAGATCACATGACATTTTGCTGTTATGCTACCAGCCCTGCAGATGTTTCCTTTCTTTCCAGTTTAAGGATGTAGCTGTTAAGAGGGGAGGCTTTTACTAATGAGCCTATAAGAAAACAAGGAAGCTCTCAATTTCTTCTTGTTTTCAGCATTTTTCTGACTAAATTTAATGCTATGAGCTCTGTGTTTATTATTGTAAATACTAAAATGCAAGATATAAACAAAAACACATTGTGAAAAGATTTTGCATCTTTGTCTTAGGAAGGCTGGATGCTTTTTACTCTTGTTTCTTGGTCCCATTGCTTGAAATAGGCTGTTAACTGTGGAAGTCTGTAGGAGGATTGGACTAGATGATCTCTAAAGGTCCCTTCTAACCCCTACCATTCTATGATTCTGTGATCTACACTGAAGTGCACGTAATCAGCTTTGAAAATAATCTTGGTAAAATAATACAGGTTTTGGTTGTGAACGAGCTGCTACTAATATATGCACACACAAAATACAGTACACTTTTTGTGTGTGTATATATATGTGTGTATAAAAATGAAATAGACGTTTATATGGTAGATTAGGATCATTTTAATGATTGAGGTATGCTAAACTTGCTATTATCTGGTCTTTAAAGGCAGATCTGGTAAGTTAGTTTATGTTTACATCTGGGTAATTTGGGGGTCAGATGCTAAGTCTGGAGAAGTCCTGTTTGAGCTGTTGTGGAGCACTAGTCATGCCAGAGCTGATTTTGGCATGATCTGGTGAAGTTACATAGTGCAGAAAGTCCAAGTACCAGAAATGCAGCATAAGAAAACCAGAGCTTGCTCAGGATGGGATGACACATACACACAGAGCTCTTTCAAGTCTAAGCAGATTTAGTAGGCTGGGATTCCCTGTTTAAAAGTAGAAAAGCTCTTCTGGACCTCCTCTGGCCTGGCCTGGGGAGCTGCATGCTCCTTTCATTCAAGCAAGTGGGTCTAGCTAGGCTCAGTTTACAGACACAGTTGTTACATGACACAGCTGTCATTGCATTTAATCTCGAGGCAGGTAACCTGACGAGTTTTCAGTTGAGCAGACACATGGAAGTCAAAGTTTTTAGATTATCTTTTTTTCAGACAGTTGCATGTCCTTGAGTAGTTTGCCAGTCTAAACCAGCTAGTTACTCGAGGGACTTGATTTCAAATCAAGATGAATGAGTTTTTCAAGTATAGTCTTTCTCTAACCCAGCTTGCTTTTCTGTATTTGAGTTCATGGAGGAAAATGCAATATGTGAGGGAGGAAAGTAAGGGAATCCATAGATAACCTTCGGCTTTACTTGCCATCTTGTGGAGTGGTGATGAGACTGACATAGGCATCAACTGCTGTGCATTATAGAGAAGCCTTTTATGAACAATAGAGCACAGTAAGGAGAGTTTAAACTGTGTAATAAGCTGCCTGTGTGGAGGTTTTTCTAGTTTGTTTTCTGCATGTGCCTTGATATTTTGAGTACTGAAGTACTTTATCTTGAAAACGTTTCTTCTTTGAGCGTTTACTACAACAGTATTGACAAAAGTACACAGAAACATGTGTCCCTCTGTCCTCCTTCCACCCCCAATCTGCATGGTGCAGTCTCCTTCCTTGTGCCTCCCAGCCATCTGCCACGCTGGCACGGATGCTTTGTTTTGAAAAGATGCAGGTTTCCCACTTAATTTTTGTACATTTAAAGTAGTCATACATTGTTTTCATGAGCCTTTCTCCTTGTGTGGACATGATTTAAGTATTTTATTGAGTTGGGTTATTAAATTCTGAGATGCATTTCAAAATCTGCTTTGGTGTCCTCATGGATCTCTGCAGCCACTGCCTTTTGTTTATTGAATTAAAAGAACAATCAAGGCTTGTATTCCATCTGAGTGGGATGTACAGTCTTAAAAGAAAGTGGTAGGTTTGCTGCCAGGGCCATCTCATAGCAAATACCTGAATTGACTTCAGTTAGTCCCCCAAAAAGAACTTGCTGCCGTGGCCAACTGGGCTTAGTGTCATAACAGTGCATTAAAATAATAAAAAGCAGGCTTCTGTGAGCAAAAAACCTTGGTCTATGGGCATACCACTGAGTGATGCTCATGTCTTTATTGCCTTACACTTGCTCTGAAATGTCATTGTGGGACTATTGGCAAGACCATTGTCAAGATCCATGAGAGGACTAACTGAGGGAGAGCTGCCCATAGAGACAGTGTTGGTGCTGCTGCTGGTGGCTGCTCAGGGCCCACCTGACCAACCAACAAAGGTGGGCAGCAAATAGGAGAGATGGCATTGCCCATCTTTAGTCTTAAGCAGTCACTAATAATTTCTGTGTTCCTTTGGTTTGATACTGAAACCACTCATTGTAGTAACTTAGTCTCCATCCAGAGTCATAAAGGATTTGGCTCTTGTTCTAGAGAGGTAGCTGAGTGCTTCAGTTTGTTTATCTTGATTGTCCTTTCCAGTTACTGCATCCTCAGCTGCAATTGAAGACAAATGTTAGTGTTGGGGAGTCTCAGCAAATATCCTGCACTTCATGTACACATAACAGCTGCTCCTTAAGGGATCAGTGGGGTCTCCTGGTGATTCAGTGCAGACACTCTCCATGAGTTGGAGAAATCTTCCTCTGGAGATTAATAATTATATTTTTTTAAAAAACATTTTCTTCCCGCCCACCACTTTCACGAAGAGCTGTTGCCTGGAAGAAGACTTGTGCCTTCCAATTTCAGAAGCAGACTTGTCTGCTGTTGGCAGTGGCCCCAGAGAGAGGGCCCTGACTAGACTAGTTTTATCTGTCTCTATGAGTGCTACCAACCAATAGTTACATATATGAGGACTCATGCTCCATTTGTCTTTGTATCTCAACTTTCTTGTGTGGTAAGAGTGGTTCTGTAGCGGTTTGATCTTTTGAGCTTTGAGGGCTTGTTTACGTCTTCATTTCCAGTTTCAGGTGCTTCATGGCAAGACAACCTCCTCTAGATAACTGAAAAGAGGCTCAGCAGTTACTAGCACTGGGCAATCAAATGCTTCCTGCGGCTTTCTTAAATATGTAGCACAAAGTAGACAGGACAGAGACTATTCAGTGTCATGCGCTGAGGATTTTGCTACCAGTCAGTAAGTCCAGCATGGTCTGTTGCTTGGGATCTTCTTTATCTGTGGTCCATTTTGCAAAAGAATGGAGGAATACGTAGGGATGTTCTGAGTTAGGAAACACTTTCCTCTTCTGTGCCCCATGTCTCTGAATGCCTGATTCTTCTGTTTAGGGTGTGATCCTACAGCGTCACTCTGCACATAAAGGCTTGTTAGTCCTGAACTACACTCACTCCAGTCTGCTACATTGTGGTCATGTCTAGTTTTATTGAAGTGCTGCTAATAAAAAGTATGTCAGCACATATTAAATGTCAGCAATTATATATTGTACTGTTAATTTGTATTGCCTGTAAGTTATATATTGAGAGCTGAACTTATTATTGGATAGAGGGAATCCTTTACTATTATAGTGGCTTTTAGTTCTACTTAAAGTTCAGTTTGACATGGGAATGGGAGGTGTTTACACTTGTCTGTGCACAAGTAATGTTTGCAGTTCTAGAAGGAAGATGAGCAAAAAGATGTATTTTCTGATTAAACTAGAAATCACAGGAATGCCTACTGTCAGGATTTGAACATGATGAGAATTCAGCTTTAGAGGAGAGTGTGTACACAAAGTCAGATTTCACTAGGAGACTCTCAAAGCAAAATTGATTTGTTTTTTTAAAAGTAGTATTTGAGGCAGAGTCTTTACATACAGATGTCTTTACACCCTCAAGGCTGTATAGCATCTTGTTACATGGATGGCGAGAGCGTGAGAGAGAAAAGTCCTGCGGTATTGATAGAGCATGTAGGTAGATGCAACTAATTAATAGTTATTTATAGATCTACATTAAGCTTACATCTACACATAAATAAAGTAGTGACTAGCAATACTTTTTTAACCTTGTTGCTTGTGTAGTGTGAAGATTGACCTTGGGGTAGCGAGCAGAAAGGGACGTTCTGGTTTGACGCTTAAAATACTGAAATGTTTGGGGTGATTTGTATTAAACTATACAGGCTAATTTTTGTATTAGTAAGGAAGGGGCCACTTTTTTGTATTATGCATGCACTGCTGCAGATACCTTTGGAATGTAGCTTAAAATTTCTTAAGAAGTCTGCTCTGTACAGCTGTTAAATATTTAATTGATAGCTTTATCTTTTTTTTTTTTTTGCTTCTTTTTGCCAATTCCAGATACTTTTTTTTTATCCCTATGGTGTCAGCAAGATTTTTATAGTTTTCCTTTTATCTCATCAAATTGGCAGACTGATCTCGGGTCAACAGCGTGGGTTTGGAGATAGTCATGGTTACACCTTCTAGATACCTCGTGAGAACGGAGAATGATGGAAGACTTTTTGAGGGAATGACACTGTCATTACGTGTACTGCCAGGGAGGAAGTATAATCTCCCTGGATTTCTGTCCTTGCCAGCACCCTTCTTACCTGTTAAGATGAAGAACACAGGATTTTGTTGAGCATGAAAGTCACTCAGAAGTTTGAAGAAGTGGCTGTTTGACATGGAGGCTTAGAATTGTTATGTAGGTTTTAGGTTTTCTGCATTCTGGTTTTCCTACAAGCATCTTTGCAGAGATGAACATTTTTTCTGAGGCTGAAAGTGATGGAATTCAGGTTTGTTTTTTTTTTTTGAGGAGAAAGCTGTGTCCTGGATACCTGGAGGAAGAATTTATTTCATGTATCTCCTTTGTGTCAGTAATTACTTCTTTTTGGCAGAGAAAACTGACTTCTGTATAAGATGCTATTTGTGCGTTCCAGTTTAATTTAAAGATGTTAGAAATGTCTTCTCTCACTGTGGCTTGACTGTTTCAGTACGTTATCACAGTATTTGTGTAAATGTGAGCCATCTGCCTTGAGACCTTTGGTTTATGAGCTTGGGGAGAACTGAAGAGATACCTTGTGTGAATGATCCTACTTTTGAGGCTGGCTTTCTCTGTGTGCTGGATATAGCTCCCTATACTGCACTTGAGGATAGAGAAAATATATCTCAAAGAGTAGTTGTATAACCTTTCCTTTGACTGTTTTAAGTACCTTTCTTTCTTGTGTGTTTCTTAAAGTAAGTGTTATATGTTTTTAAGAACAGAGGAGCTGTGTGTTTTGGAGGGTTTTGGCTGTGTTCTGTCATGAGGGAGGACCAAAGAACCAGATAGTCTCAAATGTATTAAACTTTTACTCTGAATTCACTTATGTGCGGGATTCAAGGTCTGTAACCACAGAAGAAAATGATAAGGGCTGAGGGGAAGTGTCCTCTCAGTATGAAATGTTTTCAGATAGATATTAAAAAAAGTTATTTTAATTACATTAATATTGCTTTATTTGACTTTGTAGAAAAGTGATTTTAAGTTCTTTGTGTGGTTGACACTAAAAACTCAGTGGCTTATTACAACTTTACTTGAAAATAATCAATGAGAGAACCTGGTTATTAAGGGTGACTTGCAGAGAAACCTGACATTCTTCTGTGGGTAATGTTTTCTTGCCCTTATAGGCAGGTCATTTTCTCACGTTCTGTACCTTAGCCAGAAAAGACTTTTTGTCTTCTCTGTTACGTTTTTAAAAGACCTTATACTTTGTCACATTAAAATAAGACCAGACTATTCAAGGAAAGCCCCTTTTTTTTTCTCTCTAAAATTGGAGATTTAGGAGAGCAGTTAGCTAAGTGATAACCACTTGGGTACAAAAACTGGGGAAAATAAAGGACCTGATTGAAGAAACACTGCTGTTTTCAAGTGAGCATGGCATTTATTATGGCATTTGGAATATCCTGATGGTGGCTTTGAATGCTTTTAGGGTTTAATAACTATATTCAAGATCTCCTTTTTGCTCTGGCTTATGTCACTAGTTACTAAAATGGAATTATATGCTGGTTGTTGAATCAGTAAAATCAAGTAACATTAGCCCATTTTCTCTTCAATATATATCCATCTAGCTGAACTGCTATTTCAGGGATCACATTTCTTGGTAGACTAGCTGAAAGGTTGATGTAGGCCTTGTTTAGCACAGGCGGTCACTATGTTCTTGCTGAGGTATTGGTAGGCGAGTCCCCTGGTTATACAGTTATAGGCCCCAGAAAATGTAGTTAAGGTAATCCTTATGTTTACAGTGAGACTTGTCTTTACATTATTTATTTGTGAAGTGTTCAATATGATAAATCCTCCCAAATGTTCAAAAAAGTGTAGAGCAAATCTGAATGCCAGTCCTAAGTGTCTTAAAATTTTGAACTTATGTGCTGAACATAAAATAAACCGGCCTGAATGTTTTTTCAAGACTCGATAGTGCAATATATCACTTATTTCTTGTTTTCACTCTTAATCATCTCTAAAGATAGTGTTCAGAACTTGGAGAATATCTGTTTAGATAGTCAAGAAGACAATTCTTTATTGATAGCTTGTGTTACAATTACCTATGACTGTCACTTAAGGATTTTTTACATGCTCAATACAGATCTCTAATCAGAAGATTAAAAATCAGACGAGCTTTTGGAGAACATGCAAGTTGGATGTGTGGAGGTTTTTTTAGACTGATATAATGGCAAATTATTGATTTGAGATTTAATTTGAAATAGTGTAATTTACTAATGTCAATGTTGTATACCGATTTTACATCATTCTGTTTCTGTGTATTAAGATCCTGGTGATTCATGTAGTCCTTTAATATACCATCTTATTTTTCATGGATGCTTTCATTGCTCTGAAAAAAAGGGTTAAATACAATATTAAAATTAAAGTATGCATTTTGCAGTGCACTTAAGCATCTGTTGTATGTCCCTGTAATTGCATATAACAGGAAATGATGCTTTGAGATACACTGTGCAGAAACTCCTGAGGGAAACGATGCTCGAATCATTTTTAGTAGCCTGGGATTTTTCAGTCCTTGAACACAATTGTGTGCATTCTGGCCTCAATTTTGAGCATTGACTCTGTAAAGAAGCAAACATACGGATCTTTGGTAAAGAATGTGGCAAAAAAAGTCTTTGGTTTATTAGATTTTATATGAAATGAGAATGAAATAATTACTTTTTCATTCTTGTGAAATGCAAATGAGTCTACCTAAAAGACAAGTCACCTTCAGGATATGAGGTATTTAGATATTCATAACTTTATTACCATCATTTTTTGGCTTTCAAGGAAAGTCGTGTAGGAACTTTGCCATACTTTTGCCAATGCTAAACATAACCTGTTTCTTGCTTACTGTCTTGCATCCATGTTTTAATTTGTGTTTTTGAAAACTTTCCTTGTTCCTTTTTAATGCTTTATCTGGCAAGAGATATTCTGGTGGGTGTGCTGTGGTTGGACATGTCACAAGGTTACTCAACAGATGTTGACTCTTCTTTATAATTTAGATTCTTGAACATAGTGGTGACTGAAAGTTGGTGTTACTGAGCATGTCTCATATTTATTATTAGTATTGGCTTTTTCTTTTGCTGTGCTGGCAGACCTTGCAAAGGGTCCAAGGTTGGTGTGAAGATAAGCTTTCACTTCTGGCATGTCTTTTAAAAAAGTTATTTTTCTGGGGAGTGCCATTGTTTATGAACAGCTGTTAGTTCAGCAACTTGTCTGAATGCTAAAAAATTACTTGAAATTAGAAGGAATTTGGAGGTTCTCATTCCAAATGCTGCACCTCCCATTTCTGAGACCTAATGAAGTACTCTGACTGGATTTTGAAGGCAGGTTACAGTATTTCTGTATGTAAACTTCAGTGGTTGATTGTTATGCATACTAAAATTATCTTTTGGTTAATTAGGAATATTTTTGTCAGAAAAAAAGATGCAAATACATTGACTAGTACTTTTAAGCCTGCTGTTTATGTGTGTTACCTGTGGTGGTTTGATTGTTTAAAACATCTGAATGAAGTGTTGTCAGTACACATTTCAGAGAAATTTGAGATTTGAAGGGAAAAAAAAAAGAGAAACAAAAGATTGTAGGGGAATGTTGAATAGATGAGTTGCTGCCCATCATGTAATGGAGGAAATCGCTGTCATTTTTTAGAGGCCAGCAATATTTTTTTTTTATTAGGAGCTGTTCCTTTTGCCAATTTTCCTAGGATCAAAATGTTCTTACTGTCTCCAGTTTCTGCTCATAAGATTGAAATACGGAGAAAGGACGTTTTATTTGTGCAGAACTGAAAAAAAAATGCTGTAACATGCTGAACAGGTTGGTGGGGAACACCTCAATGACAAACCCCATCCTTAGGCTAAAAGATTAAGTAACTTTTGCCTTTTAATCTTTGCATTGCTTGAACTTTAAACTGAAGCCTCTCATCTTGGCAGTTCCACTGTCCTCAATAATTTCCTGTTCATTAGTCATCTAATTGCACAGTCATTTTCGTTTCACACTATCACTTTAAAACATTAAAGAAGATGCTACGTGAGGACAGACAAGTCAGTCATTTAGTCCGTGGTATTTACTGTTTTTCTTTCCCAAAACTGTTGATAATCCTTCCAGCCTGTTCAGGGGAGCAGGCTGAGTCTTGTCAGGCTGCTCTGAATTCTCTGCATTTTCTTGTTCCAGAAATGGCTTCGTTTCTTAGTTTGGCTCTAGCACCGAGACCTTTCTCTATTTTCATGTTTTTCCTTGCTGAAGAACAGAAGTAGGAAGGTTGATCTTTGAAGTACTGGCTAATATTTCCTTGTCTTCCTCAATGGATGTACTAAGATGTAGGTTTCTGAGGACAAACCTTAGCATGTGTGTGGAAACGCTTCATGTTTTACACTGCTGAAAGCAGAATGTTTTTCTGGTGTGTTAACTATCTCACCAAGCAGCTGCAACACTTTGCTCATAGTAATGTGTTGCTGTCATTGTGTTTAGAGTGTCTTTTCTGTAGATGTTGGTTGAAGTTGGCTGAGCCCACCTTGCCAATAAGCACTGCAGCTTCAGATCCCAGCTGTAAGAGTGCAGCAAAAGGGGACTATTGTGGAGCAGCCTGGGGACAAAACCAAGCAGTAAATTCTGACACGTATCAGCAAGTTGCTGAGCCACAGCAGCAGAGCTACAGGAGGACAAGACCACTATTATTTGTGTTTGAATACCCTTTGAATAGGCTATAGGCTCTGGTATCTAAATTTGTTTAACGCATCGTTGAACTAGAATATTTAAGAGGAGGGTCATAGGGTTTTGCATGCTTTCTTTGTATGTCTTCTGCCTTGGATTTCAAATGTGTGTGGTGTAACACTGATTTTGAAAATTGAAATGGAAAATTTCGTATGAGAAGAAAAAGATGTTTCTTGAGTCGTATGTATATAAAATTACCCTTAAGAATGAAAGCAAATCATCTTATTTCTATATGACAGGAGGGATGGCAGTAGGACTGTAAAAAGAAATTACTTTTTTTTTTTACTTTTATGTTTAGAATTTGTATACTGAAATGTTCAGAGAAAGTAGCGAAGGACGGAAAAAACAATGGCAAAGTCAAAGACATGACTAGAGGAAAAGCTTGTCTTGCTGAGGAAGCCAAAGTAATTGTGCAAGTTCTTCTGTTTTACTTAAGTGAGGAGATAGAGTAAAAAAAAAAAACCCATATCTCATACTAAGTATGGAAAAGAGGAGTTGTTTTTGTATCAGTATGTGAGCTGTGCGTGCTTAGAAATGGAGCTCCAGAACACACCTGGTTGTGTCTAAGTGAAGCAGAAAGCAAATAAAACATACAATGCTGTACCTATTTTTGTGATTCATTTGAGCCTTTTACTGTTGTACATTGACTTTCTTAGCTTCTAACTCATTTTTTAAAGTAATTCTATGTGTGTTATGACCAGAGGAGTAAACATGTAAGGGACGTTTCTTTAGAATATGCATTTCTTTTGAAAATATTAGTGATTGCCAAGTTATTTTGGTTATGGTAGAAAAAAAACCTATGTTTTCAGATGTACAGGAATGTTTTATGGTTTTGTTGTTGTTTTGGGTTTTTTACTTGTTTGTTTTTTTTTTTTAAATCCAAATTACTACTTAAGTGTGTCTCTTTATTTCAGGCATCAAAAAATAAAGATGGAAAAGAGCAAAGTGAAGCTGTATCACCATCGGAGGAAGAAGAAACTTTCTCTTGGCCTGGTCCCAAAACTGTTGTGCTAAGGAGGACATCTCAGGGTTTTGGCTTCACCTTAAGACACTTCATAGTTTACCCTCCAGAATCTGCAGTTCAGTTTTCTTTTAAAGTAAGTAAATATAGCTTTGTTATACCTTTTAGGGTAAAAAATACAGTTTGCTTGAAAGTAAATGTATGTTTAAATATATCTTAAACAGATGAAAGATCCCTTGTCTGTTAAAGTGGGCAGTCTCACTTGCTGCATTGTTTGATATCTGTGCTCTGATCTGTTCCAAGAGTGTGCAACTGACTATGACTTCTCCCAAGTTAAAAATATTTGTTACTATGAGTAAGACCAATGGTTATTGCAGAATATGGAAACATTTATGTTTTTATATTGTTTTTCTTCCTTTTTGATCCTCTTTTTTTTTTTTTAGCTCTAGAACTAACATTTGCCATACTATCATACTAAGAGAATAACGTGGTAAAATGTTAGTTTGCCATAGCTTACCGTAGTTTCTACTTGAGTATCACAGAATGGTCGGGATTGGAAGAGACCTCTAGAGTTCATCTAGTCCAATCCCCTGCTAAAGCAAGTTCACCTAGATCGGGTCACAAGGGAACATGTCCAAGCAGACTTACGTTAAAATACAACTTTCTTAACTAAAAAACCTGAGTAAAATATTAAGTCATAGCAAGTTAAGTGTCTAATTGGTCTACCTTGGCTGAAGGGTGTATGTATTCTCCTGTGTGACTAAAACTTTTGAAAGCTGCTGTAGTACATGGTGCTGAGGAAAAAGTTCATTTAATAGTGATAGAAATTTGAATGTTGAGAGAGGGTTTTTCTTAGTGAGTTGAAGCAACATTTACTCCTTTTAAAGTTATCAAATATTCAATTTCTCATAATCCATGCCATCTGTGTTTTAGTTTTGGTTTCCCAGTTAGGCATTAGAGTAGATTCTTAACGTGGTGAATGGACATCAGAGCTTCATGCTTTTTACAGGTAGCTGATTGACTTGTGTCTCTTCCTGAGTCTTTGCTTAAAATTGTCTTTTTTTGTCTGTCCTTGGTGCCTTTAAGATTTATTTTGAAGCAGAAAAAGTTTTGCAGGAGAAAAATGGCACTTTTCTGGTTAACTTCAGCTGTTCAGCCTGCACTTGGAGTACCTATTAGACAATTAGCCCATAGACTATTAGCAGTGTCAGGTGATCCCAGCATTTCTGTCCTTCCACACAGGTTATAGAGAGTCAGCCAAGAGCGATCTCTGGTTGAATTCCAATGGGAAACAGAGGAAGGAAGGTGGGGAAGCCTTAGCTGAGCAGAAGAAATTACATGCACTTATTAGCATCTCCTAAGAACAATCCCTGTTAATCTTAAGCGTGAAAATCAACATCATGAACAGGATTAATCTCCTTAACTAAGAAGTGACTGAGTAGGTTTCTTCCTGAGCGTATCACTAGGTCTCTCTGAGGAGCTCACTAGCTTTTTCACGTGCAGAAGCAGATAGTCATGGGGAAGGGCAAGAAATGTATACAAAAAAAGAAATGTCAGCCCCTTCCTTCTCATTCACATCTGATGGTTTCTGAGCAGTATGTAGTGAGCCTGATACCTGTCAATCTCAAGATGTATCTTGAAGTTCTGCCTCCTTTATCTGCAAGAGAGCACTTACCACCTTTTTTTTCCCTGTTTTGTGTCTTGTATGTCAGAATCTGGTTAATTCACTCCCATATCTGTTTTTTAAAATAAATAATGAGATTGTTGGATAGTTGTGATACCTTTATGTAGGGATTTAGTTACATCTAAAGATGGTAAGGTTCATTTTGTCAGAGATCAATACTTCTGTAAATTAACCTGAGCCATTAATTTTGTTCCTTCTTTTTTAATGTCCAAGAGATGATAGAAGAAAAGAGCAGATGATCAAAGTTATTACTTCTGTATCTTCATGTGGAGTGACTTTTATAGAAGTCTGTGAACCCAAGTTATAGCATTAAAGAATGAAATTCACCTCTTGTCAGCAATATAAGGCAAATCTGATTTCTCTGCTGTTCCTTTTTTGACCAAAGATTGGTCACCACTAATTACAGTCTCTTGTCATTGATTCTAAACTCGAGTGTCAATCCTTCCATTTTCCTCATTGATCAAAATTGTAAGTGCCTTGGAAAGCAGAGATGTTTTGTTTTGCACACCTTAGAGGTAGTGTAATAATGGTAACTATGACTTGGCTTTGTCCGACCCCCCTGCAGAAGCAGGTCAACCCTGATCAAGTTGCGTAGGAACATCTCCAGGCGGGTCTTCAAGACCTTCAAGGAAGGAGAGACTCTGCTGGCATATTCTCTCTAGATCAGTGAACAGGCCGGAACACTATTTCTATTTAACTTACATTAATTATTTCTATAATGTAGATATTATCTTCTCATATTTAATTCCTTTAGCATTCAATATGTACATAGTGCTACAGATCTAGGTAAAATTCAGGATATTGTGCTAAGTTCTAGCATCTTTTCAGGGTTCTTGCACAAAACAGCTAATTAACTAAAAATCATGTGACTCATTGCAATTGTTATGAATTAGTTTATAAACATGATGACAGGGAAGGGTTATGGAAGAAAGCAGCATTTGGTAGATCTGTTGGGAGGGACAGCGCTGTGTGAAGGACGATGTGAAAGGTGATCCTGGAAACTGAGGCTGTGGTTTAACACGCTTCATTTTGGCAAAAGTACTTGGCTGTGCTTGTCTGTGGCCACACACTGAACTGTGAATAGCTGCACATTCAAGAATAACCCATTACCTATTCTCATTGCTTCCTATGCCTCCTTTCCCTTAGGAAAGGGAATAGAATGTGTGGAAGATTTCTTAAGCTAGCATTGTAAAAAGCATGTGTTAAAATATGCTTTTAACATCAGATATTTATTAGAATTTGGTAGCAACGTATTTCTTTTGCATGTGAAGTTAATCCTCCAAGTTCAATCAGCCTGAGAAGCAAGTAACTGATAAAAGAAAACTGTCTCTTTAGGTATGGAAGCAGCATATACTAACATCTTGCAATGTGTAAGAGGTAAATGTAGGAGGGAAAACTAATTCCAAAATATTTGCGTTTTAAAGCATTCCATTTTTAAAGACCTGAGCTCATTGGCTTGATACCATGAAAAACTAATGTTTTGCAGCTGTCTTTTATAATGGAGCCTTGCATACCCAGTGACAAATTGACAAACCCACTGCAGTATTTCATAAACTGAGGCAATTCTGTATTAGCTATCTTTCTGCTTCCATAATTTCTTTAGTTTACAGCATCAAACCAGGTAACCTCTCTTAGGTGTGACCCATGTTTTCCAGACTCTGAACTCTAATATTCAAAGTCCTAAAGATGTTTTTCACTTGACAGATTAGGTGGAAACTAGAGACATGCAGATGTTAGTCTTGTCTATTTCTTTACTGCCAGTCATAGCTCAAAACCAACAGGCTGTTAAAGGGCTTCAAGAGGTACGATGATAAGTTTTAACAATATTTGTTTACTAATGTGTGTTTTTATCAAAGTATAGATCAGACAGGACTGTCCAGCTTAAGGATATACTGTCTGCTGCTCTCAGAGTTTGGGTAATAATGATAATTATCATGGCTTTAAAAAAGTAGAATGAATATCATTAACTCAGTGTTTGGAGAATTTCTTTTTTTTTTCCTTCCTTCAAGTTTGTCTCACAACAAATATATAACACCTAGTAGAGATTTGTCTTATCCTCATTGTTATATAACATTCATTTCCAGTTCATATCCATTATCTTTCTTCAAGTCTTCCTCTCTTGAATGGTTTACTCAGATCAATGTGCAGTTGCTTTGAAAATATTTAAGACAAAAAAGATACTGATTTGTTTTTAAATGCAAAAGACTTAGATGTTTGCAATTCATTTAAAAGTAAAAGGGAATATACAGGTGAAAATAATTTCTCTGATCATGTCCTTGCTCCATCTTTCCTTCAGGAGAAGCTGTTTCAATTAACTGAGAGAGGAATTGTTATAAATACTTCACAAAATAGTACATATTAGTCTAAGAAATTGTATTTACATTGGCAGTTTAATAGTACATTTCAGGAAAAAGCAATGTATTTCTATATTTAAACAATTGGGCTTTTCAAATAGTAGAATTTTATAGAAGAGATTAGCCATGATCTTTCAAAAGCCTTTCATTACTAGTAAAATGTTGACAAGACAGTAACTTAGATAAGTAATCATATTCTGTTTTAACCATGCCATTCTCCCTCAGTACATTCCAACTGTGTGAGGTTTTTTGTTGATTTATTTTAAGAACTGTTGGTGATACCTAGTTGTTATGATTGTGTCTATATAGCGCAATGAGCAGGACCGAATCTTCAAGGTTGTTGCTCAGTGGTGTTTGGGGTAGATATTTTTCTCTAGGCAGTAGTATTGAAGGCAAAACAAACTTGATATCTCAAATTTCAGAAAAGTATATTCAGAGCTTGCTTACAAAGTATTTTGTATCTCTTGTATATTATTGAGCTTTAGTATCCTTAGACGTTCTAAGCATAACCTCTCTTGCCTGGCTTTCAGGGTGGAAGCATGCTTCCAACAGCACACAAGGCAGTAGCAAGCTTTATGGCAGTGTTGCAATGGTCTTGGTACATTGGTTTTCAGATAATGTTTCTGTGAGGATGTTTCATGGCACTGTGCTTAGTTATTGGTTGGTTGTTTTTAAAACAGTACTGTATTCTGAATAAAAGCCTTAATTCTATAAAGTTGAGTATTTGAAAAAGTGTGAGATATCAGAATGAAGACTTAATGATACAAGATCACTTCAGGTCGTCATAACTTATAGCTGCCTATGCATTTTTTCCACTTACTGAATTCTTAATATACACTCTTTCTTTTTCCTTAGGATGAAGAGAATGGGAATAGACAAGGTATGTCTTGTTTTCATTCTTTCACAGATCAAATGTTGAACATTTCTCTTCAGCTGTGCAATACCCTTCAATAGCTACCTAGCAGTTGGAAATGTATAATCACTTCAGTGTGACCATCAAGCTCATTGAATGTCATGGCTTTGGAGCAAAGGAAAGAAAATATCTGTCTTTTAACTTTACTTATTTAGTGTAGATGTTTTTGGGGCTGCTAAGTTAATTAAAATATGTGCTGTTTCACTTATGTGCTGAGTATATAATCTTTTCATGTATATTTCAAGAAGACAAGGAACCAGATACGTGAGCTTTTAGTGTCAAAGCTTCACATTCTCTTAATTTGATCTGCGTGCAAGACATACAGTTATCTGTGCAAAGTACTACTACAAGGGGGTTGAGTCTCATGGATATGTTTATATCCATGCCTTTTTTAAAAAAGTGCTGTACAGTGTGTATGAGAGGAGCCAGTATGAAATTAGAATTTTGATGCATCTTACTCCAATAAAAGCAATACAAAAGTATGTAAACTAGTGTTTACTGATGGTAAAAACAGTATGCAAGTGTTCTAAAAGTAAGATTAAAAAAAAGTTACTCCTATTAGCTTTGTGATACTTTCTTCAGAAGTTAACAGTACTGTTCTAACTTACTTCACCAATTTTAGTAGTCTCATGAACATTTTAAGAGATCTGTGAAACATGTTTCACTGACTGATGTCAGATGTGTGAATAAAATTCTCTGACTTGATTTAGGAGGGGTGTAAAAATGACTAATTTCTAGGCTATGCTTGTCAGTTCCCTTCCATTTTTATAGCTTTCTCCCTCTCACATTGCCTCTGTATGCTCTCTTAGTTCACCAATTAACGTCCTGTTTATTAATTTTTCCTGCATCTTGGTGCCACTTAATTGACATCTTTTTGGTATTTAGCTATTTTCTCATCTGTGCTTCCATTCTAGCTGGTAGCTTAATGTTTCCACAGAAGGGTGACAAATGTGTTGGTTTAGGTAAGGAAATTGGCTTTTCAAGGTTGAGAGCCCAGTTGTTTTTCCCAGCCTATAGTGATGGTAAGGTATGCAGAGGGTGGGATGAGGCGCAATCCAGAGTGTAATGTGCAGGGCTTCAATTGGTGCTTTGCCTGGCAGTGCAACACAACTCCCTGCAGACAGGCCTATTTGAAGGTGGGGCCCCTTTGCTCAGAGACAGCCTAGGGTGAGTGTGTATCTTAGTGCTGAGTTTTAACTTGCTTTACACTGTAACAGAGAATGGGATCTATTTTCAGTGTACTTCTTTTAAAAGTATTGTGTAGTTGGAAGACAAGACGATATGCCTGAACTTTCATTTTTTTTCACAGAATGGTAGGGGTTGGAAGAGACCTCTAAAGATGATCTAGTCTAACTCCCTGCTAAAGCTGGTTAACCTCGATGAGGTCACTCAGGAACGCATCCAGGCAGGTTTTGAAAACTTGCAGAGAAGGAGACTCCACACCCTCCCTGGGCAGCCTGTGCTGGGCCTCCCTCAGCCTTACAGTAAAGAAGTTTTTCCTGACATTTAGAGTGAAACTTTTCGTGTTCCAGCTTTTGTCCATTACCTCCAGTGTTATCACTGGACACTACAGAAAAAAGTGCTACCCCATCCTCTTGACATGTACCTTTTAAATACTGGCAAACATTAATGAGATCCTCCCTCAGTCCCCTCTTCTCTAGGAACTGGGGGGAACACCCCAGTTCCTGCAGCCTTCCTCATAAGGAAGATACTCCAGTCCCCTGATCATCTTGGCCCTGTGCTGGACTCTCTCCACAAGTTCCCTGTCTTCCTTGAGCTGGAGAGGTCAATCCCCAGCCTGTCTTGGTGCATGGGGTTGTTCCTCCCCAGGTGCAGGACTCTGCACTTGTCCTTATTGAACCTCATGAGCTTCCTCTCTGCCCAACTCTCAAGCCACTTGAGATCCTGCTGAATGGCAGCACAGCCTCTGGTGAATCAGCCAGTCCTCTCAGTTTGATGTTATCAGGGAACTTGCTGAGGATACACTCTGTCCCCTCATCCAAGTTGTTGATGAAGATGCTGAATAAGACTGGCCCCAGAACTGATCCCTGTGGAACTCCACTGGCCACAGGCCTCCAACTCGATTCTTGCCACCACCCTCTGGGCTCTGTCATTCAGCCACCTCTTGCTCAAGCTCACTGTTCACACATCCAAGCCACGTTGCCTGAGCTTTCTGATGAGGATGTTATGGGAGACAGTGTCAAAAGTGTTGCTGAAGTCGAGGTAGATGACATCTGCTGCTCTCCCTTCATCAAGCCAGCCGACTATACTCTCATAGAAGGCTATCAGGTTGGTCAAGCTGGATTTCCCCTTGGTGAATTTGTGTTGATTGCCCCAGATAACCATCTTTACCTTCATGTGTTTTGAGATAGCATCCAGGATGAGCTACTCTATTACCTTTCTAGAGATCGAAGTGAGGCTGACCTGCCTGTAGTTTCCAGGGTTGTGACATTGGCATTTCTTCAGTCCTCAGGCACCTCACCAGTCCTCCATGATTGATTAGAAATGATAGAGAGTGGCCTAGCAATAACATCAGCCAGCCCCTTCAGTAATCATGGGTGCATCCCATCAGGTCCCATAGATTTGTGGGTGTTAAGCTTGCCAAAACGGATCTCCAGACTCATCCTCATCCACCAAGTACAAGTCTTCCATTCTCCAGACTATCCTCCAGACACTGGGCTTCCCAACTGAGGCAAAGAAGGCCTTCAGTAGTTCTGCTTTCTCTGCATCCTCTGTCACCAGGACACCTTCCTTGTTCATCAGCAGGTTCACATTTTCCCTAATGTTTCTTTTGCTGCTGATGTATTTGAAAAAAACCCCTTTTTGTTTTCCTTTACTTCCTGTGCCAATTTTAATTCCAAAAGGACTTTGGCCTTCCTGGTTTTGTCCTTGCATCCTTTAGCAATGTTCCTATACTCCTCCTAAGCAACCATGTCCTTTTTTTCCTCCTTATGTGGCTTTCTTTCTTCTCCTTGAGTAGTTCCAGTATTTCTTCTTTCATCCATATAGGCCTCTTGGCTGTCTTTTCTGATTTTCTCTTTGTGGGGGCACACTGATCTTTTGGGCTTGGAAAGATTGACCAGCTGTCATGGTCACTCCTACCATCCAGCATCATATCCTATGAGGTTCTTCCAAGTTGGCTCGCCTGAAACCCAGGGTCACAATCCCACTTGGTGCCCTGCCTCTTATACACTGGATATTGGAACTCCAGCATTTCATGGTTACTGCAGCCAAAGTTGCCTACAACCTTCACATTCCCAACCAGATCTTCTTTTTTTTGCTAGCATGAGGTGCAGCAGCACACCGCTCCTTGTTGGCTCCTTGACCAATTATTTTTCTTGGGTTTGGGGTAACTGTGATGTTTTAGAAGCATTCTGGGAAATACGAATGGACTTGAACTTTCTTACTTTTCTCTTGGAAGCAGATGAAATAATCCATTTCATCCTCCTAGTTTTACTTAGCTGTCATCGTCTGCTTGTTAAACAGTGAAAAGTCGATCTCCTCCTGTTCCTCATCCCGCCCTTCCTCCCCATCCACCCACTAAACTTGCAACTGACTTTATCTGTTTTGGCATACAAAAAGAAAAGGTAAATTCCTTTAGAAAGGGAAAGGAGTCTGTTCTCTCAGCCAGACCAGCTTGGAAGATACCGTTTGTGGTCTAGAGAAAGAAGTTCTACATACACTATTCTTATCATGGGGAGAACTGGATCAGCTAAAGATGCAAATGTAGTCTGTTTATCTAAAGTGTTATGTGAGATCTGTTTTTCAGCAGAGTAACAGCAGTGAGCAAATGTTTATTTGTTTCCCTGTGAGACCTGTGCAGGTGGGAGCAAGATTACTTTCTGGAAATTTTTGTGTAGCTACTTAAACTATGAATCATAGCTCAAATATTGCTTATTTATAGGAATGTAGTACATTGTATGTCTTGAAGTACAGATCAGAGAGCACAAAGTGTTCTGGAAACACAACAATATTATCATTAGCAGAAGAAGTGATTGGAGGTATTACTGCTTCTGAAAAGAGAAGCCCTGCCTGTCAGGTGGAGGATGTAGATGACAGTAGAACTTAACCTGCTGCCAATTTTGTGTATTACACCTTTAAAAAGAATAACGTGGAACAAAGTCTGTGAAACACTTTCCTCCAACATTTAGTGTGTCTTGGGAGGGTGAAAAGGATTAAATGGTTTCTGTTTTCAATGCTACAAGTTGTTTCTGTTCCCAAATGAGTTGAGTAGGCAGATTGTGAGGAGAAAAAGAGGGAAAGCATATCTCATTTTTTGTGTTCACAAACATCATGTACATTTAACAAAAGCAGGTATGCCAGAAATTCTGTGAAAGATTATTACAAGGATTCTTAAAGTAATTAACTTTGAAAAATTAGCCCAAGCTGCTTTGGAGATGCAAACAACTGTGTGTTTGGTTCCTCATTGTGTGGGCATCCCTTGCTGCTGAAGCACCAGTTGCTTCCACAGCTTGAAGCATAGGGTAGGGTGCAGGGAATATGTCTGTTGTACAGAGGAGCCATCTAGTGGGAAATTTCATGTATTTTCCTTCAGACTTCACCGGAAAACTTACCTCTGTCAAGTTCAGTC
Source organism: Urocolius indicus (assembly GCA_013401255.1). NCBI lineage: Eukaryota > Metazoa > Chordata > Aves > Coliiformes > Coliidae > Urocolius > Urocolius indicus. Next base: position 45,890 of record WBNH01006209.1, on the reverse strand, counting down.
TTAATTAACAATGAAAATAGCTTAATGATAAACACGTTCCTGTGTGACCTGATCTAGGTGGACCTGCTTTGGCAAGGGGGTTGGACTAAATGATCTCTAAAGGTCCCTTCCAACCCTTACCATTCTATGTTTTTTATTCTGAAGCTTGTAGATGGTAATTCACTTAACTGGCTTGAGCTTTCCTCTCTGAAAGACTAAGCTAAGGGCATTCAAGCTTTCCATGTTTGTGAAGCAGCGTGTACCAATTTTCAGTGAAGATTTCTAATGATATGTGATTTCTGCTTTGCAATTTTCACAGGTTAAACTTAACTTTAAAAGTTGATATTTTTGACAGGTTCAGCGTTTTACAGATTTGAGTAGGTTAGTGTGGAGAAAATCATCTCTCTTGCTTATTGCCTTTTATTGAAAGCATTTAAATATATTTTTCCAAAAGAGCTGAGTACCCAATTCAGTCTAGAGGGGAGAAGATAAAAGCATGTACTAGGTTTCATCTATCCTAACAGTGAAAAAACATTTGTATATGGTTTTATGTCCCAATATGGAATTCTACTACTTTTTTAGTATATATTTAGATCACACTCCTGGCTTGCATTAATCTTGCTTTTGGTAAGCAGTAAGATTTCAAAGCATTTAGAATAAAAGATAATGCAAATTTGTCCATGAGAGCTGTAAACTAGGAATGACACAGGAGGGAGATAAAGGCCAACAAGCAAGTGATCGGTTGAGTTGACAAGTAAAGGGGTTGGGATTCTGTGGACAGGAAGCACCTCATGGTGAACGGTTGGAACAGAAGGGGACCACCTAAGTGTGTACACATAAAGAAGGGAATGCCTGCAAGACAGTGTGATAGGGAGAGTTCTCATGCTGCTTTTGAGAGTGTCTCTGATGGCCTTGTGTGCTCATGCATGTAGCATGGAGGTCTGCATGCAGTTGACAGTGCTGTGATTTCATCAGGGTCACAGAGCCGTGGTGGGATGGCTCACAGGAGCGGGCTAGGGTGTTGCAGCGAGCGAGTACGCAGGTACTTGGGAAGGACAGGCTAGGAGACCATGGAGGTCAAGTTGCCTTTCTTCTCACATGGTGAGAAAGCAGCAGGGATGCATGGAACTCTGGCTTGTGATGGATAGGGAGCAAGTATGGAGCTTATGGTAAGGATTTGCAGGCAGAACCATGTGGAAAATGTTTTAGTGGATGTCTGCTACAGACCACCAGATGAGAGAAGTAGTAGATGAGACTTTCTTCAGACAAGCAGTGAGACCCTCGCAGATCTTACTCATTATGGGAAATTTAAGCACTATTGTCTGCTGGAGGGACATCACAGCAGATTTACCCTAAATATTTTGTAGTTACTATTGAAAAATTTCTGTAATTTCGTACTTTCACTGCTCCAGGTTGCTGACTTTAAGCTAAACTGTTAAATGCTTTTCAAACAGGTGCACTTTATCAGAAGATGCAGATCTTTTTCACTGGATTCTTTGGTCACTGACTGGGAACTTTTATCAACTTCTTCTATTTTCTTGAAGCTTTCTGTTACACTGACCAGCCCACATTAACTTGAAGTATTTCTTTCCCATGTTTGGAAGATGGTATTCCATCAGTATTCCTCCTGATTTCTGCAGTTACTTTATTTCAGAATTTTATTTAAGAGGTATCTTGCCAGCAGAATTTTCCCTGGAGAGCATTGTAGAAACATTTGGAGACAAGCTGAATAATACCTATACCTGTTCAAACCAGTAATATTTTTTATTAGAAGCTTGCACTGTTCACATGTGGTGAGTGGTGCTGGAGAAAAATGTGTCAATTGCCATGTTGTCTCCATGCCATTTCCTTGTAAACTTAAAATGCCGATTATGTTGTCCTTCAGACACTCCTTGAAGCTGTAGTTGGCAAAATACAGTTTAGTACATATTAAATGTGGTGGTTATTTCTTGTATCTTGTCCTAAACATCGTTTTTCAAACAAATGTTTGGACTGTGAATCATTATTCAAATTAAAAGAAATAAGCATATAGAAATAGTCTGAAAGGGAGTTGATCTTTTATGTGAGAACTGTTTAATGTTTAATACAGTGCCTGGAAATGTAGTGTCTTTATCATCTGTTGTCATATTTTTTTACTGTGGTGTTCTTGCTTTTCATACTTTATCTCCCATTTCTATGTAGAAGTATCTATAGCAACTAGACGTTTATCTTCCCATAAAAACAAAAGGTGGCTTAGATACATTGTTCAGTGCCCTTTTTCTGTAGAGACTGGATGTGCACTTTCTAATGAGACTTTAGATACTTGTTTTCACTGAGATTTCTAGATCATTAATTGTGATTACTAGGCTATTTTTCTAAGTTGCCTGACTATGGATTAAAGTTTCTACTCTTTGATTGTCTCAACTAAATAGTTACAATTTATTACCTGAGCTCCTGCCATTCACTGCAAGTCTGGTTTGATGTTGTAGAGGCTTTGGAGCGGGGCGGGGGGGGGAAGCAGGAAAAATTTTTGGTTCTTTACAGCTGCTTATATAATGCCTTGAATTTTTGGTGTTTCATTTCTTTAAACAGACTGTTGATTTCTGCAATACAGTTTGATTTCCCAGGATTTAATTTAATCTCACGTTCTTTAACATCATTGCCTAAGAGAAAAGAGGTATATATCACTAACGCTTTAGGGTAGCACCACAGTGAATTGTCCCTTTCTTGTGAATTTTTAGTCCTGTTTCAATTTTTTAAAACACTGAGTATAGAGAATGCTAGAAGAGGGCTGTCTTAGTTTTCAGCCAAGACCAGAGCCTGATAATTCCTTTTTACCTGGAAGTACGTCTAAAACATGCAGCAGAATGTCCTTCCAATTTGTCTCATATGCAGCATTCCTCACTGACAACTATAGAGTTCAAATCATCTTTGACTTTTAGTAAGAACGTGAAGAGCTGCACAAGTGTAATTTCCAGAGATTTAGGGCAGAACCTGTAGGTTCACTACAACAGGTAAAAGTTGAGTGGCTCTATGCTGATCTGAGAACTAAAGTAAATCCCTCAGACTGTTCAATCATTGGTTAAATTTTAAAATTGAAAAAGTTTCATTTTAGATTTGAGATAATTGAAAAAACTTGTCAGAATGTCGTTAGATAATGCAACGGGAAAACTCAGTTTTGGAGAGTTTGTAATAAAGCTGAAACTGTGTTCATATGTTTTCCATAAATGCAGGAAATTATTTTTCTTTCCTCCTACCCCTCCATGAAGGTAGAGTTGAGGATTGTATTAGTCAAACGATTTAAGTCAAACAAAGAAATACCACCTTTGAGTTGCCTAATCAAAAGGCCAGAGGTGCTTTGAGTAATAATAGATTCTATTTTTCCTGTATAGAAGAGTTGGATACTAAATGACTCAACAGTGTTGTTTTACTTGTTAGCATCCTCTTTCAGAGACTTATCCTTGGTACTCTATTTTGGTTTTTAGTTTTGTTAATTTGTCCTTGACAGGGGGTGAGATAAGCTCTGTTTGGGCTGGGACCTTTGAGCTGCTTTTCTACAATGCAATAGGTAGCTCGTGGAGAAATGCTTACTATGTATGAAATTGAGTTTGCAGATTATAAAATCCAGAATTGTCTTTAGTTGGACTTTCTCAGTTAAATGCAATGCTGACAGTTTGGTGATTCATATTTAATTAAATTAAGTGTCTTAATAAATGTAAGTGATGCTGTAGTTTCAGCAGTCCTTAGAGTGGCTTGGGAAATAGAGTGGCAGGTTTTTGGTTCAGTAATAATTTAGAAGCACTTGTGCCACTGTATCTGTACATACTTCTTCCCCCTTTGCCTGAAAGGCTTCCCAGGAACCAGTGCCACTCAGCGTTGTTGAGCCAACAGAGGTCAAATGCTTTGGATATCCAAAAGCATACTTGTAGACATTCATGTTCATGAGGAATGTTCCTCCTTCTTAAATCAGAGAAATGCATACGTAAGAGCCTGTCTTAATTTAATAATTGAGTTGTTTCACGAGGCTGGTGATTCTTCAGTGTCAAAACGAAAGTCACCCTCTTGCCATCTGCTAAGTATGGGACCAGGAGTGAAAATATTCTGTGTAAGGTTAAAAAAAAACTCTCTGTAGTCTTTGGTCAGTTTCTGTGTTACGAGAGTTTCTGTGTATGGTTCAGCTGGCCCTGTGGAAAAGATTTGGTTTATTTCCTCTAGGAAGAGGAGAAATGGCATGTTTTTAAGCAGCAGATTCTTAGGAGAGACTGTTTAAGAAACTATGTGTTATGATGTGTCCTGAAACACTTGTGGTTTTGTGCTCTGCACGTCAGAAAGAAAGGAAGGTCTATGTCAGCAATTGCACTTTGGTGTAGGTTTTTTTGTTTTGCTTCTTTTGGTGTTTTGTTTTCTTCTTTGAAATGTAAAGTTTCTCTGTCAGAGAGATGTCCTTGGTGTAGTCTTTAGAACTCAGACTTTTTTATCTGCCTGTTATATATCAGAAGGTTAATGACTACAGAGAAGTGATACGCCTGTTGCTGTCTTGTAGTGTGTTGGTACATGATACAGCTTCTACCCTGTCATTTTGTTTTGCAGATGAATCAGTGCATTGTAGTAATACTGTCTGGTCTGCAAAGAGTAGCTTGAAAACTAACTCAAGGTTACCACATTTGATAGAGTACTAGTTGTGTTCCCTGGAGCAACTGTATTCCAAACTAGCATTTTAGGGACTTAAGCTAGAATTGGCACCTAGATAAACTTAATTTCTATGTCAAGTTTAGGGGAGTTAGCAGACGTTTTGCTGTATGTGACACAGCTGCTGCTGCCCAAAGTGTAATTCAGCTATAAATGTTAACAACTCTTAATTCAACTCCTTTATGTAAAAGTAGTGATTTCAAATATTCCCTTTGTCAGAGAGAAAGAACATATTAGAATTTTATTATTTTGCAAATCAGATGGTTGTGCTAGTGCAACATAGTCCCTTCTCTCAAACATTTGTGAAGACATCTTCCTTGTAACTTTACAGTGGGAAATTTACTTCCATCTGTCAGACTGTGACAGTGGTATTGACTTGTAGTCTCAACTAGTAGATGCATTTAGTATAACGAGCAGATCAAAAATGATTATGAATATATGTATTATGAATGAGGTCTTTCATTTTAATTGATGCTAATTTGAACACAGTTGAAACGACATTACTCTCAGTTTTGTAGATTCTGCTTTGATCTCGCTGGTTATTGAAGGTTGCAGTTAGTATTCTTTGGTTGAAAATTGTTTAATTAGATTTGCATGCAATTAGGAAAAACATATATAGTAGCTAGGAAAACATCTTGTTGCAATGGAATGGAGCATCTCCCTTATGATGAAAGGCTGAGGGAGCTGGGGCTCTTCAGCTTGGACAAGAGGAGACTGAGGATTGACCTCATTAATGTTTACAAATACATAAAGGATGAGTGTCAGGAGGATGGAGCCAGGCTGTTCTCAATGATGTCCAATGATAGGACAAGGGGCAATGGGTACAAGCTGGAACATACGACGTTCCAAAGAAATACAAGGAAGAATTTATTCACTGTTCAGATGAGGGAACACTGGAACAGGCTGCCCAGATGGGTTGTGATGTCTCCTCTGGGGGCATTCAAAACCCACCTGGATGAGTTCCTGTGTGACCTACTGTAGGTGATCCTGCTCTCGCAAAGGAGTTGAACTAGATGATCATTTGAGGTCCCTTCAAGACCTTGAGATTCAGTCATTCTGTGATTTGATTTGCAGGTATTGTTCTTCTTCAGACTGCTTTTCTAAACTTCAGTTGTTCAGACTAAGGACCTCATTAAAGATTCCTTGTCCTTACTGTCTTTGTTTATGCTGGTTAATTTTTTGCCTTGAGCTTTCTACATATTTGGGGATTTACCTTTCTGATTTCCCTATTTCTGATGCTGCCAAATCTCTGAAGTAAAGATACTGTTTGAATTGCATCATTTAAGGAAGGGGCTGCACTGCAAGGAATATTTGAATCACTCTGTTTGTAAAGCTACATTAGTACCTGACTAGTGACCATTTACTCATGCTGGAGAATTTCATGTGCTTGTAAGACTGTTATGGGACAGGATAACTTTGTGGACCGTTTTCAGTTTCTAGTCAGCTAACTTGTGTGTTTAGCAACTTTATATGCTTTTATTTCTTCTTCTGCCCTTACATAAGACTGCATCTCTGTTTATAGCTATGCTTGTGGAGAAATAAAGTAGGTATGAAGTTTTCTCTTACAGGTGTGCTTTCCATCTGTGCTGCTTCCTTGCAAGTGTTAGCGTGTTTCTGGTGGCTCATGCTTTAGCCTGTTCTCTGTGTATATTGTCTTGTTTTGTACTTTCAGTTGAAGACTTGGGAGAAAGAGTCTTATGTGCTGCTAGCCTGCAGTATAGTGCTCAGTTACAAAGCTGTTTGTCTTCTCCCTTCTCTTATGTGCAGTAATGAGTACCGCAAAAGCACTGGCAAGTAAGATTAGATGTCTGACAGGCTAGTAGTGTGAGCTGTTTTACTCTTCTTTGTTGGCTTGCCTTGTAAGGAGTTGCTCAAAAATATTAGACATTTCAGTATTAGAAAAGTCGTGAATCCAGTCTGACAGTATGTACTGCAGAACTGGAGAACTTAATGTAGAGTTCCACTGTGATAAACTGTTCTAGATGGTGGACTTTGGAAGGAGGGAAGTTTAGACTCATGTTTGGGACTGCATCTTGCTCTTGCCTGGTGACTGGGTGTGGACAGGACCCAGTGGAGATTTAGAGAGAATTACACTGAATTATAGTGATAGTTAAATTTTGAGACATGAGGTAAGCTATTAAGATTATCTATTGTACTTGAAATTTATTTCTGTAATGACCACATGCACATGAACAAGATTTACTCCCCCTCAGCTGGTCTGAAGAAAATATCATTGGCTTCTGCTGTCAGAAAATATTGTTTAGCTTTGGGTTTCAAATTCAAAGTATAAACACTTTGAGACTGTGTATTCAAGGAAGTTTGTTTATATGTTACTGATGGAAAAACACTTTTCGTTTGTAGCCAAGTATGTGAAAGACCAAATTGATCTCTGTCTTTAGGGTGGTGGTTCATCTTTTTCAGAGGATGAATGGCTGTTCAATATAGTGTCCTGTCTTAGCATGTAGGGCAAAGAACCAAGTCTGACGCATAATCAGCTTTCTAAATTGGTCCATAAAACAGCTGTGAAAACCTGAAGTGAGTGTTGAAGAATCTCAGGGTGTAGCTGACAGGTCAGTCAGAAATCAGATGTTCAGGGAAGCCTTCAGTTGCTGACCTCCATCAATTGGAAGAGTTTTCTAACTCAGAAGTGGGAAGTTTTTTGTGTTGGCTGTTGAATGGGTGTAACCGTATCTTCTTGAACTCTTGCTTTGTGTGTTGGGGTGTGGACAAGGCATGGAAGTAGCATTTGAGTGTTGATCAGCATTTTATAAATGAAGCTGAGCTAACCCCTTGGTGTTGTGTTATAAGTATCAGACCTGAAATGTTACAATTTAACTGTGTCCTGGGGGCTGCCTTATTTTCGTTTTTATTGTCAATTTTGGGATTGTGTGTTTCTTTGGTAAAACATTAAATGACAATACAAGGAAAGGTGTTTGGTAGTCGTATAAAAGGTTATATTTTACCTTTGCTCTTATGAGTGGTTAAGTAACCTTTTGTTCATGCCATCTGGGTAAATTACTTCTCGAGCTTGTCTAAACTTGCTGAAACATTGCTGCCTTTTAAAGGATGAGACCCATCATGTGTTCAGTGTCTATTTAAATCAGCAGATTAAAAATGACAGATAGTAGCTTTAGTTCACAAAGAGCATTTTGTATGTCTTGTAGCTTTGTCCTGCTAATCAAATTTTTAAAGTATTTGGGGACCAAGCTGCCAGCTGGAGAGTCTTGATTTATGATTCACTTGCTTTTGTATATAGTAGCTATCTGATTCTATCAAATCAACTTTTTGATTATTCTCTACCAATCTGGAGTTATTTTGAGAAGGCCACTTAGAGCCATATGAGTAAGCCATTTTGTTCAGCTGTTTTCTGGTAAAATGTCAGGACACTGAGAGTGTGCAGAATGAAGGCATTAGGATAAAATGGTTGTTTGAAAAATATTAATCAGAGGGGAGTCTGATTTTGTTCAGTTTATTAAAATTCTTCAAATAATAAACTTTTCCCCCATGGAAAATGAACCAAAAAGGGATGGTAGCTTATTTATAATTAATAAATAATCCTGTGGCTTAGTAAACATGGGTAGGTGCAGTAGTTGAAGCTATATCAAAAGTATTCCCAAAGTAAGTGTCATTTCTGTGTAAGTCAGAGATTAGAGGTTGAAGTGATTAGGACCTATTACTGTCAGTTTCAAGGAGAATTTCTTTTAGTGCCATTTTTAAGCAATTCTTCCCTATTTTTTTTCTGCAGTTCATACCATTTTCTCCACTGTGGCAGGGTGTCCTGGTAAACTGGAATTCAGACCCAGCTTATTTCATTTCGATCTGTGTCAGTTCCCGGGGCTGGCTCATCATGTGGCCTCCAAAGGCTGGCTTTTCTCCAGCTGAAAGTGGTGGTACAGGGTTAGTAACTAGTGATAGGAGTCAGGAGAGACTGAGGCTATGAAATCTTGCACTGGCACCATAAAAGCTTGTCGGGCTGTAACCTTTGAGATTCTGCCACCCATTCTGTGAGTGGTCAGGTTTTGTACCACATAGGACAGGTGTCAGGAGAGACACATTGCACTGTGGAATATAAAAGTTCATTGGAATCTTCTGGCACACTAGAAATAAAGTGACACATTTTGTTTCTGTGGGGGTGTTTTTGTTTGTGTTTTTGGGATGGGTGGTTGGTTTGGGCTTGTGGGTTTTTTTAGCTCACTGGCATAGAAGCTGACACTAATGGAGCCATGTAGAAGCTGTAAAATTTCTTACTCCAGCTACATAGACATGTACCTCAGGACCACATCACTGTGTTTTAGCCTACAGTATTATTGCAGATATTTTTTTGTGTAGTGGTTTTTGTTTGTGTGTGGGTGTTCTGGGTTTTTTTTATTCTGCATTTCCTCCCCTCCTGATATTTGGAAGCAGTGGCTACTTCAACTGAGATTTTCTTTGATTTGGTGGAATGCACGTAAAAGCACAAGACACTTGTGTCTGGAAGCATAGAATTGAAGTATATGCTGAGAAGTCAGGAAGATATGGGTTTAATGGTTTCTGACTGCTGCAGATTAACTCCTGCCTTGTGTATATATATGGATACATATAGCACATTCAGACATTATAATTTATTTCAAATTGTATGTTGCTTTTTAAATTGTGATATATCTTCAAGAAAAAATAAGAATTCCTCTTGGAGTATCTGAAAAACACTGCTAAGCAATCAGTGTACAAGCCCTTGGGACTGAAAATCAACTTTGTGCAGTTTTTGTCCTTATAAGGAAAGATTTAAATACTTTTTTTTCAGTTTGCACTATTGGTTTTTACTCAGTTTGTCTGGCTTTGTATCTTATGCCAAGTATCAGTCTAGAAGAGAAAGGGATAGTTCTTACTGAATAACATAGGCACCAGCATGAGAGTGATGTAGCATGAAATGATGAAATGAACCCAAAAATGCCACTTACTGGGATGTATTTACAAGTTTAAATTTGAGATCTATCTGTCTCTCTGCCTGCCTCACACAGAATCACAGAATGTTAGGGGTTGGAAGGGGCCTTTAGAGACCATCTAGTCCAGTCCCCCTGCTAAAACATTTTCACCTAGATCAGATCATGCTGACCTCCCCTTTATTTATTTTTTTCTCTAGACACCTAGAAGATCTTTAGTGTAGACAAATGAAATGCTGTCCTTAGGACTACTCCTAGTCTCTCTTCCTTCTCTCACCTCAGATTTAGCTTGAGTAGATAATGTAACGATGAACATAGCAGGATTATATTAAGATTATGCAGTATAATTACATGCTATTAAGAAACATTCTTTTTTTTTCCTCAGGAAAACAGAGAAATAGACTGGAGCCAATGGATACCATATTTGTTAAACAAGTTAAAGAGGGTGGACCTGCTTTTGAAGCTGGACTATGCACAGGTACTGTTTTTCTGTAACACAGCATGTTTATGTACATGATGTAAATGTATGATTTTGAGCTTCTACATAGAGTTCTTTCTTCCATTTAAACCTTACTCTGTCCTTCAGAAGTTTGAAACCTGTCTTTTAAACTGTCCTGCAGTGTTTTTCATTGCAAAAGCACTGTTGTATTATCCCAGGAAGCACTATTTGAAATATGTCATAGAATCATATATTAAGGCATTAAAGTCTTTGTCTTCTTAGTTTATTCTCTTTTTAAAAGCAAGACAAAATATGTTGGGGAAAAAGAGAAAAAGGAGGAAAATGATACCTGTGAGCTCCTGGTTTTTTGCTTTATGACAAATTCGTAACCCCAAAACATTCTGGATTTTGCCCTTTAAAGGGGAACAATCCAAGTCTAAGTCTTCTCATCAATTTTTGTTCAGTTGTTTGATGTAGTCAAACTGGAAGGGAGAAAACGTCTTCTGTGAACTGTCAGGCACTTTGTCACACCTTTTGCTTTAAGTGTTGAAGGCAAAAAAAGCCACACTACAATGGGAAGTCTTACAAGTGCTAACACAAGTTATGTAGATGGATACTTCTACAAACACAGGTTTCTGCTATTAATAAAAGTATGGCAAAACATACCTTCTGTGAAAGAATTGTGTTTGTGTTGATAATGTGATGTTGATATTTTCTTCTGAAAACAGTTACATAAGTGCATTTGACTGGAATAGAATAATTTGTGAATGTTTCTTCCTAAAGAAATAGAAAAATTCTAGGATGATCATCAGTTTAAAAATAGTACTAGATCCCACTTGTACAGCATAAGGCATTTATCTTTAACTCTTCCTTAAGTAACTATTCATGGAAGGACCGCTTTGGCATTATTTAAATTTTATTATATAAAGAAATGTTTTGGCTTGATAAAGTGCAGCATATGTTGAAGTTGTACAGAGGAACCATGTTAAATTCTACTCTCTACAGTGTTTGCCAAATTGAAAGAGTTGAAATCCTTAGAGAATATTTTATTTTTAGGCATAGAAGAGATCTTTTTTTTTTTTTCCTAGGGGCCTGGAATAAAGAACAGGAAAGAAATGAGAGAAGACATTTTCAAATTGCCAGAATAGTCTTCTTAAACACACTGCTGATAGCAGTTATATCTAATTAGGTCATTACACTATTTCTTGTTTAAAAGATTTTAGGGTGAAATATGAAACTATATCTTGAAATTACATCATGAAACACTCAGGGAATTATCAGACAGGTAGATTACTTGACCTCTGATGCAGACACTTCATACATTCGTTATTTTGTAGAACCAACTGTATTTTGATCTTTTTCTAAATTTGACTTGGCTTTGCTTCATGGTAACGGAAAGAAAAATACTCAAGTCTAATATGACTTTTGGTAGTTGTATTTCTTATTATACTGCTGCAGAGTCCATTGTAATACTGAAAAGTCAACATAAGCTTCGCTACTCAAATGAATGAGCTCTGTTTCAGGAGCTTACCTGGCTGCTACTCACAAGAAAGAACTACGCTTGCCAATGTGAGGAATGCAATGTCTTAAATGTAAAGCAATTAATTAGTATTTTGGAATACTCATGTAAAACTATCTTTGTTAGTTAGAAAGGTCATGCTTCCTATACTTAACTTCTGAGGCATTTCATGAAAAAGAGCATATCTTTGAGTTCCAAATATAAGTAGAAATACAGAAATGCAGGCAGACTTGTCTTGATTTTCATTCCCTTACACGTATGCAAGAACTGACGTGTGTGGAAAGGGACAGGGTTTAAGTGCTGTGTTGAGATCAATTTCTAGTTTGAGCAAAGGTATTTAATGGGCCACCAGATTGATAGAGAGCTATTAAAAAAAGCCTCGATGCTTCCATGTCATTAATTGCCATACAATCACTGACCTTCGCCTTTGCATACCCCTTTAACTGAGAAAAGTTATATTTTGCAGAGTTGGCTGCACCTGTTTCTTTCATGCAACCAGTTGCACAGTGTGTCTCTCCCATCTGAGGCTTTTGGCAGTTTCATCGGACGCATACTCCAAGTAGACTTGTTTCACTGCTGTGTGTAACCAAGTCTGTTACTTTGAGAAATAAAAGCTGCACAAGCATAGCCAAGATGATATGACCTACTTTAAAGATAGTCTTAATTACAGTTTTTAGTGAGAGTACTTACTAAAGATCTACATCTGTGGGCAAGTTCTAAAACAGCCTTGAAAAAAAGCCAGTTTTAAGTCGCAGAGAGGAGCTGGTGTGTTCTGAGGAAGTGGTGATGTATGACCTAGCAGGACAGGGTTCAGAGCCTTTAAATGAGCAATTTTTTGGCACAGACTACACCATTACTTTTTCCTGCAATTTATTGAATGGATTTATTTTGCTGTGATACTAGGCATTTCAAAGATAACTTTGTTTTCATGAAAGTCCAGTTTCTCAGCCTAATTATGTAAGATGTCTGTGTATGCTACAGTAGGATAGGGTTTGCTATCCATCATAGGTCCCTGACAGTCATGTGAATTGCCAGCAGACGTTAAATATCACCACCAACCTTTCTTTCCAGGTGAGAAAAGGAGCAGTAGCTAGCTCATGAAAGGATATGTGTCAACTTTTATAAAGATAAAAATACAGCACCAGTTTATTTATATTATATTGTGTGTAGACCAAATTCAAAACAGTCTGCACATCCATGTGTTCTGGGAAGTCTGGAAACCCTTGGGATCTGTAGGGAACCTGCACAGAGCACGAGCATTTAGGGAGTTGTTGCCACAAGTCTGACTGTGTATTCAGAGCGAACGGTTTTTTTTCCCCTGGTTTGCTTTGATTATGCTAGAAACAGAAAAAGAGGTTTCAGTTTCTAAAGCAGTGTTAAAAAACTCATTCCCTTTAGCTCACATTCCATGGATCATTCATTGCAGTTCTTCTCCCAACGGTTTTCCAAAACTCCATACCTGTAATACTTGAGATAATTTTATCCTCAGTAGTAAATTTAAGATACCTTTCTGCTCTGCAGATCAGACGTGATGTAAATACCATATTTGCTGAAGGAATGGGATGAAGTTTTTACCAAAATCTGAAAATGACTGTGTATGATCTATCTGCCACTGGATTTATGACAGTACATGAAACTATTAATGAGAAAGGTGCAGCAAACTACTGGGAGAAATCTAATAAAAGGGATATTAGGTCTAAAGATGAATCTACACAGATAAGAAATAACTCATTACACCATTCAAGATGCATTGAAGAGGCAGTAATGTCTTGGAAACAACCCAGATTATTCTCAGGAAGGATGAAACTGGAGCCTTTCAAAATGTTTGCTCTTTATTTCTCAGAAGGAAGAAGTATAAAATTGCAGTATTTGCAGCAATTGAAGATGGTGTGTGTAGCTACACCTGGCAGTGTTCTGAGTTGAAGTTGTATTTTGTTTTGAGGTTAAGTGCTGGAATGAGGTACCTACTTAAAATTTGCTTAAGAATTGGTCAGAGTTGTCAGTACACGTTACCACACACCAAAAGCTTTGTTATGAAGCTGGGATACTTAAGGAAGTCTCTGCTATAGCTAGCACCTGCTTGTGGTTTTCTTCTTATGAATTTCAAGGTGGTTCATTGGGAAGCTTAGGATAAGATACTACATCTGAAAATATCTGTGAAAAGAGTAGAAACTGGACATGCTGTATATGACTACATGTATTGTGCATCTTTTGTTTTCTTCTTTTTAGTTTTTAAAGGTTAACCTTGAATTTAGTGTATTGGTGATCCTGATGACTGTGAAGGGCATAAGTATGAGATGAAAACAATCCAAAAAATGTCAAGACAAATTAATTTAAGGTATGATTTTTCCCTTTACAGGTGACAGAATTATAAAAGTTAATGGAGAAAGTGTTATTGGGAAGACATATTCTCAAGTCATTGCTTTAATACAGAACAGGTAAGATACTAGTATTTCATTATATGTCAAACGTATTTTTTTTTGTATACTGTTCAGGAAATATCCACTTATGGTGGTTCTGAAAAAGTCATCTTATCTTTACATTTTCCTTAATACACATTCAATTTGACTGTTTCCATTTTCATGTGTTTACTGAATGCTGAGAAAGGTTTGAGTATGTGTGCTAAATTTTGCCACAGTCCTTTTATATCAGTTTTTTTGTCTCTTGTTAGCAAATTTACTAGAATTTACTGTTCCTGCAACCCTAAAGGGCTTGTTAAGTCATGTTCGAACGTGAATCAGTTTTCTTGGTGTCAATTTGTGTTCTATAGCAACAAGTGTCCAATATAATGAGTTATGTAGAAAACAGATCTATTACGATCAGCATGGAAGATCTTCTGAATACATCAAGACTTATCTATGCTTAGAAGTAGGAAAAATAAGATCCTAATATTCCTATTTCAGTGGAGTCTTCATTCAGGATTTTATTCAAAATATGTACATCTCAGGTACTTTTGAAAAACACCCCTAAAACCCCCAAAACTGTTTTCAGAGGTAGCCTGAAATATGTCATTAGGACTTTCAATACAAGATGTGGAAAGGTGGCATTTCTCTCTTTTTTTATAGCTTTTGCTGTAGATTATCTGTGTATTGCTTTTCTGTTTTGTATCTGTACAGACAGCAATGTTGTACAATTGGGTATACCCAAGACACAGGATGTTGCATGTCTAACAGGTACTGCAGTTGATTAAATCTTTTGTCTTATCCAAAAAAAAGAGAGAAACCAGTCACATCTTTGAGTGACCTACGCAGTCAGAGATTCTTACCTCTAAGTCTGCCTGTGAATAAAGCTTTATTCACAGTCCTGTCATTGTAGGTAGTGAACTGTCCCATTAGAATGCAGCCCCTGTCTCTTGTGGATAAATCAGGAACACCTGAACAAGGCTTTATCAGTGATTATCTAGTGCAGACAGAAATGGTATAGTGCACTGTTGCATCTGTCCCTCTAATTTCCATCAGCACAGAGAAGATGAAGAGATGCTATTGTTAGTTAAAAGAGGAGAACAATTTGTTGTCTTGAGCCAGATGTGTACATCACAGAAGATCGTAACAAAAGGTCATGTGTATCCTTGAGTATTTTATACAGAAAATAGAACCATCAAGAAGTCTTCAACTAAACCTCTTAAAGATAAACAGATAAATATTAATTAATAAATACTCATGCTGATCCAGAAAGAGAGTTCAGACTCCAGATCGGGCATATCTTGCTTCTAGCTTACAGACTGTGCTTCTCGTGACTAGAGAATGAAGTCACTCTAATTCTTTGCTTGAAAACAGTGTTTTTTTAGCTCAGAGCAATTTGTTCTGCACATAAGTATTTTATTTATCATGCTGCCACTTCATGGCAAGTCAAATTACATTATGGTGTATGCTTCTTGTTTTAGCATGCTCTTCTTGCATCAGTATAGTCGTCCTGGGTCAGACTGATGGTCTGTTAATGTCAGTATCCCCTGATAAAATCCTGTAATGGATTACTATAAGTCCACCACAAAAACACTGAAACTACAGAGTGATACTTGGGCAGATAATAGTAGCCAGCTTTCTAGAAATCCTTGGGAACTTGCAGAAACAAACGTTTTATCTGTGTCACTTGGTTTAATAGTTATTGATGAGTTGGTCTTATACAAGTTCACTTTTGAATATATACTTAAACTCTTCATATTAAAAATACTCAGTGACACAATTCTGGTTCTATTTTGTGTATTAGTTAACCTTTCATCCAGCACACCTTAGTTTCTTTAATAGGCTTTATGCAAGTAACTTACTGAAAGGAATTTCGAAAGGCTAAGTTGTCAGTTGACATTTATATTCATAACTGAAGACAGTTTCATTTATAGTCTGTGTGTTATGTGATGATTTTGTAGACATTTTAATTACTGTATTTGTAATTACCCTTTCAAACTTTGCTGACTCTTTAGTTGTTTTTCTAATCATCTTCAGGGTGTTTTGTAAGGATACAACACACTTTATCCTCTCTTGCCTCTAAAGAGAGAGTTCTTCCTTACTGTTCAGCTATTTTGCAGTGCTACTTGGACTTACTGATTTTTGAATTAGATCACTTCTGCTGCTCCAGTTCCATAGCTGCTCATTATTTTTCTACTGAGTTGTTCAGTTGTAGCTGTTTGTTCTTGTTATGTAATGCTGCAGACATCAGAACGTAGCTGCTTTCACTGAATGATCCCCATGAATTCCAGTGGGACTTAAGGATGGGATATAACACAGCCATGTTTTGTTCTGTTCTGAGAAGAATTTCAAGATGTGTCTAGGAGGTTATTTTGCTCTGATTGGAGATAGTGAAGCTAAGCTTATACAGATTATTTCCTCTGAAAGGTGAAGAGCAGACTTCAAAAAAGTTTCTAGAAATAACTGTGTCCTAGAATATTAGTCTCGAGATCACTTAAGTCTGAGTTTCCTCCTCTTTACCAATAATTTTTGATCTGTTAAGAATTTATTCTCATCTGTTTACATAATCAACTTGGAGTTTACTAATGTAACCCTACCATTCTATGACTCTGTGCTTTATTTATAATTCAAAATAAAGCAAGAAACAGATTCTGAATCCCAACTTCTTTTATTTTTTTTCAACTATGGGGAATTTGATTTAATTGAATTCTGTTTATTTCTTCTCACAGATTTTTCATGAAAATGTTAAGTTTACTCAGAAATGTAGAGAGTTTAGCTACTGAATCTGTTTCATTAATACAATATAATGTATCAAAAGATAGCCTTGATGATTAGTGCTTTGACTGAGTCAATAAATATAACTTTCAAAAGGTGTCATAAAACTTGGTTGCATGATCGATATCTCTGAGAACTCACAATACTGTGTTTAATTCTGTAGCATAAAGTGCCACTTTTTGTGTGGTCATTCTTATTAACACTTTATAGTCCATTGTTTGCATGAGCATTATATTGTGCAGTACACTAAAAGGATTCCTTAATACTTATTGTTTCTGATATGAGACCTGAAAAACATCCTGAGATCATTTCACAAAACGCCAAGTATGAAGGTTCAAATTTATTCCAGCTTGTCTGTAGAACCTTCTGGAGGCAGAGTCATTAAGTAGTTATTTGAATGATATATAAAACATTATTCCTGAAGGAAACTCTTCTTTTGGGTGGGTACTAAAAAAGGTGTTAGACATGTAAATGGATTTAATGACTTTCTTTAAAAAAGAAGACACAAAATATGTGTATCAGAGAATGGTTTGTTTTGTATCAAACTATGTAATTATATTCCTTTACATAAAATGTACTTGAAGAAGATCAATGCTCTTTCTCATATTTTTGACTTCCAAAGTACTCATCCTGAACATAAACAGAATTTACACATACGTGCTACCCACACTCAGAAATGAAATCTGAACACGAGCTATGGTATCTCTTTCATATTCTCTTTTTGCTTTACTGCTGATGAGTAGTTCAGTATCCATACAAAATCTAGGCAAAAGTCAGCTCCTAATGCTACTACACTTAAAAAATCATTTAAAATAGTTTTGCTGTTCGTGCATTCAGTCAAAATGGGAAATGCATATAAAAGTCAATACTTGTTTCTTAAAATTGGATATTCTGAAAAATCAGTAAAAGGTTTTTGAAGACTTATTTGTTACTAAATGTGCACAGACTTAAAAAGGAAAACTTAAATCTATCACTACTGATCTTTGCTTTTAAAAGTAAAGTAATTTATGCTGCTTGGAGAACAGTCCATCTCCGTTCCACCTCCCCAAAAAATGCATAATGGTTTAAGACTACTGTGAAACCAAATACCCTTACTGTGCTGTTTTGGAATGCAGCCTTATGTCTGTGGTTGCTAACAAATGGGAAAGGAACCACAAAATAAAAACCTTTTTCATATAAGAAAGCATAATAAATCACACATTGCATGTTTAAGAGGGTGGTTTTCTGTTCTGCAGAAATAGGAAATGGAGGTTCATCTCAATGCTTTTGTAGACTGTTCTGTGTGCCCTGAAGCTCCTGGGCAGCGTTTGTGCTGGTTTTGTCTTTTGTCAGCAAATGCACTGAACTGACCGGTGCAGCTAGGCTAGTTTTTAGTCTGATATATACACTTAGGTTATATGGGGATTTTTTTTGTGCTGATATTGGTCAGTTTGTTTAAACACCTTTTTTTGGTGACACGTGATGTGAGATTTCTAAATAACAGTCATAATCTCTTTGTTTTCAGTGGCACAGGCTGCCCAGAGGGGTTGTGGAGGCTCCTTCCTTGGAGGTCTTCAAGACCCGCCTGGACATGTTCCTATGTGATCTGATCTAGGTGAACCTGCTTCTGCAGGGGGGTTGGATTAGATGATCTCTAAAGGTCTCTTCCAACCCTACCGTTTTATGATTCTACGACTTTCTGATTTTGAGCCTAGTTAAACAGTCTGCACAAGCCATCTCTTTTGTAGCCTTTCTCTGTATCTGTTCTAATTTACATTTAATTATTGTGAACAGAATATTCCTCTCTCTCAGATGAGATAATCACACAGAATCACAGACAGAATGGTAGGGTTGGAAGGGCTCTCTAGAGATCATCTAGTCCAACTCCTCACCTAAAGCAGGTCCACCTCAATGAGGTTGTACAGGAACATATCCAGGTGGGTTTTGAAAACCTCCAGAGGAGACTTCACACCCTCCCTGGGCAGCCTGTGCCAGGGCTCCCTCATCTGAAAAGGAAAGTAGTTTTTCTTTATGTTTGAGTGGAACTTTTTGTGTTCCAGCTATTGTCCTTTACTCCTTGTCCTGTCCCTGAAGATAACAGAAGAAGTGTTGCCCATCCTCTTGACATGCACCTTTTAAATACTTGTAAGTGTGAATGAGATCCCTCTTCAGTCTTCTCTAGGCTGAACAGCCCCAGGTCCTGCAGCCTTCCTTCCCAAGGCAGACAAGCATATCCTTCCCTTTTGCTTGCAAAAAGACTCTTTTTGGTGGTAAATACCATGTATTTCACAGTATTTGATTCTGGATAACTGACACATTGTATGTTTGGTGTCCTGATTCTTACCTGTATTAAAATTGTATTGATACAACTGTCTGGATTCCTGGTTCTTTATGCTGCTGCTGCTTTTGGTTTCAGCAGTTCAGGCTGACAAACTTATAAATAGCAAGCATTTTTCATCCATATTTCAGATGATATCTGACTAAATATGTTAAAGTTGATTCTGCTAGGAGGTGATTGGAGCAGAAACTTGCTGTTGCCCCACTTTTCACGTGATGTGATGTTTATGACATTTCCCCAGCAATTTTAAAGAGTGCTAACAGATCTTAGTTTTAAATGGAAGAAAGAGAGAAGTTTTAACTTATGTTCACAGATTGGGGGGTCTCATTAATATTTACGGATACCTAATGGTGGGTATCAGGAGGTTGGAGCATCCCTTTTTTCTATGGTATCTAGCAACAGGACAAGGGGTAATGGGATGACGCTGGAACACAAAAAGTTCCATTTAAACATTAAAAAAACCTTATTTTACTGTTCAGGTGAGGGATCCCTGGCACAGGCTGCCCAGGGAGGGTGTGGAGTCTCCTTCTCTGGAGGTCTTCAAGACCCGCCTGGATGTGTTCCTGTGCAACCTGATCTAGGTGGGCCTGCTTTGGCAGGGGAATTTTGGACTAGATAATCTCTAAAGGTCCCTTTCAAGCCCTACCATTCGGTGATTCTATGATTTGCCACCTTGTTTTGTTCGAAGAAGCTCCAAACTACTCATGTACCTTGGGACTCAAGGGGGAAAAACACCCAGCCAAACAAAACTGACAAAGATGGTGTGTTGGCTTGATACACTGTTTTTTTCTGAGAAGTAACAGAAGTACTCCAGTCAGATTTCTGTTCTACTTTTATTTGTTAAGGCTATATTGGTGTTTACTTCTGTTGTGTTATGTAATTTGACAGAATAGGTGAGAGTGGGGCTTTTTGAATGGTTTTGGCCTATGGAAGTTAAAGGATCCTGTTTGTAACGAGAATTGAAAGTGTTTTTCAAAAGTTCACGTGCGATGTTTTTTCTATTTGTTGCAGTGACAGCATATTGGAACTTAGTGTTATGCCAAAAGACGAGGACATCCTTCAACTGGTATGTTTATGAAGCTTATATCCAAGACAGTATGTTGACTAAGGAAAAATGTCTTCCTCTCGATTACAAACATGCTACCAGCAAATAGAGAGTTAACATTTATCTCTCTGTCACTTCCTACCTATTTTCCTAGTTGCTTGCCATCGCCGAAATTTCAGAGGAATCCAAATATAGGGGAGAAAACTTTCTTCCCATGATATTTCTAGCACCTTGTTAAAAAAAAGCTGAGAATAGTGTGTGTATTTTTCTTCCATTTTGGATGAGTTTCCTCATTATAGAATTTATGAATTGGAATGCTTTCTTTAACTAGGCTGTCTAATTCTAAAGAAGGTGGGAATCATTGCTAAATTTGAATTGAAATAGCATATGGCACTTCTGCTGATTGTTAATAACTCACTAATTGTCAGTGAATTTCCAGAAAAGAAGATGTTTAATTTGTTGAAGGTGATTACAATTTTTTTTTAATGGTAACTACTATGAATATTTTGTTACACTGATGGCTGTGTCTTCTCAATTTGAACTGAGGTCCTGCATATAATAGTGAGATAATTCATCTCTCATTTAGTCCAAACAGAGCTGTGAATGCAACACAATGTATTGTGTATATTGTGAAGAATCAGAAAAACCCCAATGTATGGTAGCTAGCAACAGGACAAAGGGTAATAGGATGAAGCTGGAACACAAAAAGTTCCACTTAAATATAAGAAAAATACTATTTTACTGTGAGGGTGATGGAGCCCTGGCACAGGCTGCCCAGAGGGGTTGTGGAGTCTCCTTCCTTGGAGGTCTTCAAGACCTGCCTGGACATGTTCATATGTGACCTGATCTAGCTGAACCTGCTTCTGCGGGGGGGCTGGACTAGATGATCTCTAAAGATCCCTTCCATCCCCTTCCATTCTATGATTCTATTGATAGGCTGTAGTTTCTTTTTAAATGGAAGTAAAGGAGAAGATGACAAGCAGGGTTAGACTTTCTGCTTAGCAGTTGGAAAATTAGGTTTTTTATTCCACGTGGAAATAGTAAGACTTGACTTTAAATAACAGTTAAGAAGAACCTATGAGTTTCAGGAGATTTTTTTTCCCCCAATACTAAAGGACAAATTCATGGGCAAAAGAAAAAAAGTAAATCCCAAGAAACTGTAGCTGAGGGTGAAGATAAAGGCTAGTATAGGAACTCTGCCAGCTAGGGCAACAAGCCAAGCTTATTAAAAGTGATATTTTGAGAACATTTCATAAAGAAATGTTTCAGTAATCCAGCACAGATAGTGTTGAGGAGAGGAGCTGAGCTTTGATTGCATTAGTAAGTGGGAAGGAAAAGCTGGGGCTGTTTCTTCTTGGTTTTTATTCTTGGTATGTATTTTTAAAGTTGGAACTGTGAACATATAGAAAGGCAGGAATTCTTCTAACTTATAAATTATCTCGATGGCCATATGCTTCTAATGTCTTGTAGCCATAACAGTCTAAGGATCTTGGCAAGGCAAGGTTTAAAGTTAAATCTGTGAATTTGACTGGGCTAGAAGCTCTTAGGTGCATGTTCCCTTTGCTACTGAAACACAAAGCACAAGCTTCAGGTGAGTTATAGATGAAAACCAATTCATTGGAATATTAACTTGTTACATCAACAAGTGAAATAATGGGGGCAGAGGAAGACAGACAGGTATTGCCTTTGGGCTACAGAAGGATATTAATAAAAAGAAAATAAGGTCATTTTCCTGGCGGAGATTGAGAGGTAAAGCAAAGAGGAAAAAGTACCTGTCTCTGGGAATTCTAAAAGAAACCTGGAGATATGTGTGGGAATAATTTCCAAGGGTCATTAAAAGTTTCTTTTGAGTTGTAAGGTGTGGTAGAGTTGTGAATTTTGTACATAAGGCTCCTTGTTTGAAGATAAAGAATTAGATTTGAGAAGTAGAGTCACATTTCTGGGAAAAAAAAAACCCAGAAAAACAAAAAAACAAAGGCTTTGCATTGCCTGTGTAGCTTGTACGAGTTCCATCTCACAGTTCGCTCCTGTGTTGGGTTGGTACATGATTGTGATACAACATGGAGGAGTTTGTGCTCCTTTTTGTTATGGTGCATTTGTTTGGGTTTAGGTTTGTCTTGAGGACTGTCAGTTCCATGTAGAATTGGCCACATGAAAGCCATGAAGAGACAGATGCTTTCTGTAGTCCGCAAGACTGAGCATTGCGTGTGATAGGGCCTTTTGGAAGAGACTTCTGATGGCTGCAGTTTATTCGTGCAGTTTTGTCACAGTCTGTGTTTTAGTGTATATATATTTTCAGGTGTCAACAGAGTTGCAACACATGAAGATACATGTGATAAAAGTGAATTGCATCATACAACAAAAGTAATCAGTTATGGCCTGTAGTTTTTTCACTTGTGTTTTGCCACAGAGGAGAGGAAAAATTTAGCACCTCTACAATAACAGTTAGCAGTCTTCTGAGACTCAGGGCACCACTGTGATTTTGGTCAAATGAAAAATCTATGCCATTCCTCTCAAAATGGTGATTGTTAATCTTCTGCTTTTAGATGTTGGGATCTACTGTTCTCTTGACAATATTTGGTGAAGAACGTTACTCAAAACTGAATGCTCGTGTTGAAAATATTTGCAGAGTAACAGCATAGAATGTTATTCCTTTCACTCCCTGTGGAAGGGTCATAACTTTTTGTGTTCAGCTGAGAAACTGCATACTTTTTTTGGTTTGTTTTTCTATTTTTATCTTTGTATGCTTTGTGCTATATTAGCTTTTGTGGAAATCTTACATCTAAGGAAATTATAAACCTCAGAGAAAGTTGTTATTCCTGAATGAATTACAATCCATATAAGTGAGTGATAGTAATCTCTAGTGGTAGTGTCATTTTAAGTGCAAAATGACCAATAGATGGCAAGGTGCTGTTTATTAAGAGAGTAAAGACTTACACTTTTGTCACTGAAGTTGTGCTATGTAAACTATTATGATATGCATAAAAAATCTAGTCGTCATCTTTGACATATATCTTAAAGTTCACTCTAAATATCTTCAGATGGGACCATTCATCGTGAAATGTTGTTAAATATTGGTATTCTGTAAAAATAGACAAACTCAAAAGTACTACTGGATATTGTAGTGGGACCTAATGAAAGGTTTATCCTAGTGCAATGAGAATGAAGTAGTTTCATTCAGGAATAATGCTGTTTGTTGTAAGTTTGATAGTACTTGACAGTCTGCTCCATGTGGTGATTGATTGCTAGGTTAACTACATAAAGAACACAGTTGCTTGTTTCTATCCTTAGTTTGCTATTTATAGGCCTTGAGTTTAGTCAGTAGAAATATCCATATATGTCTGTGAACCTCTTGGAATATTGAATTTCCTGAAAACAGGCCTTTAAATCCATTCATCAATAGTAACAACGTAGTGTTCCAATTCACAGGTCATCACCCTCCATGGTGCACACACACTACTTGCTTAGAGGGGAATGTGAAGTGCTGCCATCATTGAGATCCACGTCAGTCGTGTTCATTCACTGGTGTGATTTGAAAATGGCACTTTGGGAATGGGGGAAAAGGGTATTTGAAACAGCTCTATCCCTGACAAAAAGTTGAGCTCTTGACAACTATGAATGCGTTGGGGTTTTTTTATGCTTCTCAAATTTGAGATTAGGTGGTTAAAGTGGGACAGGGTTGGTCATTGTGAAACATTTGTTGATGTGTAACAATTTTGAGACCATAAGGAGGGTTATTATTGTATTAGGCTCTTCTCAGGGTTTCAAATTTGATGTATCTATACAAAATTTCTGTAGCACTCTCAAGCTTTTTTGACAGAAGTTTGGCACCATGTAGGTTTTAATATCACTGACTTCATACAAATGGGAAGACACATATATGTCAACTACAAATAGTTCCTCAAGTGTACTTAATGGAATTGTTGCTGTTTTGTAGACTTTGAATAACAAATGTAATACTAAAAAGTTCACATTTGTTCATATTGTGCCACTTTGCTGTCATTATTTGTTCCAGTCGTGACACTTTTCTGTCATTCAAAAGCTTTTTGTGCTACACAGAAGAAACTGAATGTGAAGGTGCTCTCTCTTGAGAGAGAAAACTGAAATTTCCAAGCCCAATTATACATCAAGTGTATTGTTTGCTAATCATTTCTTGTGTACATAAAAAATATGGCTTATAAGTCAATTTCTAGCTATTAGGCGCTAGAAAATATCATTCTTTTAAAAATTGCATCTTTAATATACATTGGAGATTTTCATTTGGAAGATTTTTTGCAATGTAGTGTATTAATGTTTATGTGTAGTGTTATGATATGTAAATAGACGTAGATATTGATTTGTAAATCTGTATCTACTTTGTGTATTTGTGTATGAACACATACATGCTGTAGTTAAGCTACCCTCATTTTTCCTCTTTCATTTTCTGGTGCTTAATACCCGCTCAGAAGTTCATCTTTCCTAACTTTTATCCTAGCTCTAACAGTTTCATTTTTAATAGGTGTTAAAAAAATCCTTTACACAGAGGAATTGCCCCAAAAGGTGATAGGTTACTTGTAGTCCTAGGTGTTGTCACCATTACTTTTTAATAGTGTACAAATGTGTTGAAACATAACCTACCTTAGCATTCCAAAAAGAAGTCTGTAGTTGCATTTACATTTTACTGGACATTCTGTGAATAATGGTATATCTGGAAATAAGAACTCCGTTTACTAAAATCTGGTTTTGATATGTGTAGAATTCTCTCTTGCATATCTTTAATCTTTCCTTAAAATCACAGGCCATCAAAACTGCAAATTGTTAACTGAAGATGGACCACATTTGAACAGAATTTTTTCTCTTGTCATAGACTATAGGAAAACAAACAAACAAAGGAATGGGAAGGGCTAGGAAAGCAAGTTAAAGTCAATTGAAGCATATCCTTATTTTTTCCCCTCTTTCTAGTCAAGTGATGTGGAAGTTTAGCCTAGTGGCCAAGAAAGCCAATGGCATCCTGAGGTACATTAAGAAGTGTATGGCCAGCAGGTTGATAGATGTTCTGCTCCCCCTGTAGCCTGCACTAAGACCACATATGGCGGTTTCCTAGTTCATGAGGGACAGGGAACTTTTGGAGAGAGTCCAGCAGGGGGCTACCAAGACGTCGAGGGGACTGGAACATCTCTCTGAGGAGGACAATGGAAGACAATGGAATCTGGGGCTGTTTAGCCTGGAGAAGAGAAGGCTGGGGCAGGGGACACACCTTATCAATGCTTGTAAGTACCTAAAGAGGATGAGGCAGATGTTTTTTATGTAGTCTCCAATAACAGGAGAAGGGGTAATGAACATAAATTGGAACACAAGAGGTTTATGTTTAAGAAAAAACTTCTTACCTTTTCAGGTGAGGGAACCCTGGCACAGGCTGACCAGGCAGGTTGTGGAGTCTCCTTCTCTGGAGCTTTTCACAGCCTGGCCTGTACATGTTTCTGTGTGACCTGATCAAGGGGAACCTGCTTTAGCAGGGACTGGACTACATGATCTTTAAAGGGCCCTTCTAGCCTTTACCATTCTGTGGTTCTGTCACATTGGGACATCTAGGCAGAAGAGTTTGCTTCTTTGTCATTTCTGATACTTTTAGTTCCACTTTTTGTGGGATTTAGCAGCTCTCAAGACGTTGTAGCTCCCTGAAATTGCCGATGAGGCACCTGTATTTAACAAGTAAGGAAAAACCCCATGTATAAGGAAATTTCTTCTAACTTTTTATATGCCTCAGTAACCTTCTGTCTCTGACTACAGATATCTGTGAGATATTTTCATTTGCTTTACCTTTAATAAATAAAGATGTTTTCATAAGTAGCTGTATTTAGTCCAGAGTCTTGGAGCCTTTGTTTACTTTCAGATTTTGCACTGACGCAGTTACTAATGTGTTCAAAGGTTAATATTAAAGCTCTGGCAGCAAGTACAATGGAAGGAGGGGTGTGGTGTGAAGATTTAGTGACCTAGAAGAGGAGACTTAAACTTTGTTATCTAACATCGTGTATGTTGGAAAGTACCATTTGCATCAACTATCCTCACCTAAATTTAGAACAATATTTTCAAGAAAGTCTCCTACATGTGTTTGGAAATGAAATGTCTTGGGCTTAAGGCATTAGATTTTATATACTAAAACTTCATTGCCATTGAGAGGAAAGAGTGTGTGTTTGGGTTTTTTTTCGTGGTTTTTAGTTTGTTTGTTGGGATTTTTTTTAGATTAGTTTGGTTTTGTGTTGAGGTTTTGGTTTTGGGTTTTGGATTTTTGTTTTGTTTTGAGCTTTTTTTCCAAATAATGAACTGACCTTAGTGTTTGGTGGGTGTCTCAAAGTAAAAGGAAGCCACTTGAACTGTTTTGCTAACATTCTTGACAGGACAAACTATAACTGGAAAATCTTTTAAGACAATTGAAAACATTTTCTGTTTTGAAGTTCCTATACTCAAACTAAATGTGAGAATAAGTAGGAAGGAGCAGGGAAGAGAAGAATTTAGTAGTAGGGAAACATAACCTGGAGCCAAGCTGTTTGGAGAAGGAAGGAGGAATGCCTGAAGTCTAGTCTCACAAGGTGCTGAGCATATTAGTTTCTGATTCATCAAAATACCTATCTGCAATTTTGCAAGAAGTTTGTTTTAAATCAATGGTGTTACTCATCTTTTAGTGAGGTTTAGTGAAGCATACTTATCCACAGGGGAGCACATGCCTTCATGCTTTTATGGAGTTCGACTAAGGAGTGT
Source organism: Urocolius indicus (assembly GCA_013401255.1). Taxonomy (NCBI): domain Eukaryota; kingdom Metazoa; phylum Chordata; class Aves; order Coliiformes; family Coliidae; genus Urocolius; species Urocolius indicus. Next base: position 19,089 of record WBNH01006209.1, on the reverse strand, counting down.
AGGACATGGTTGGCTCAGGCTCTTGGAAGTACAGGGTTTCACTATGATTCTTACTAGGAAGAGTCATTGTACATTGGCTGTTACTATTTTAACATCAAATGACATAAAATCGGACAGGATAAAATGTTAGCAAACCCCATCAGCTGAATTTTAGGGTTAATTAAATATCTTGTAGAATGCTGTATTTGCTTAAAAGTTATTCCGCGTCTCATAAGGCATGAATGTATTGCCTTACCAGTTAAATCCAGAATGTCCTAATGGCTACACAAATTCACAGTAAGCAATTAATTCTTTGCCATAGGAGTTTGCAAACTTGGTGCAAACACAACAAGACTGCAAAGGGAGGAAGAAAATGTACCCAATAACTGGAAACACGCTGAGTTCTTACTGTAAGCACAGCAGTTTTCTTCTAGTAATTGTTGCAGAGCTGTTATCCATCAGAGCTGTTAATGTCACTCTAAACTGTTGTTTTTGTACAGTAAGCTTTCCAGAACTGCTGTTGTTTTGAGAAGGTGGGAAAAAGCTCATAAAACATCCAGACTGGTTTTCGATCATGTTGGAACTTCTGAGTACCCATCTCCTGTAGGAAATGGAGTGGCTTGGCTGGTGTCTGAGTCGGGAACAGCACTAATCCAGTGGAAATCTTTTTTTAATCTTTAGACTTACTAAAAACTTAAATTTAAGTCTTAATCTTTTTTTTTTTTTTTTACTATATACTCTGTTGCAGTCACTTAGAGGTGAAGGTAGTGTTTTCACATGCTGTAAGCATTTGAGGAACTAAGTGGAGAAGAGAGTAATATTTAAACTGTTGTGTATATCATTGCAAAATATATGAACCATCAAAATCATGTATGAATACTAATAAATATATTGATCTACCTTAAATTTTTTTTAGTCTCTAAACCTCTTCTAAACATCTAACCATCAGCTCTGGTTAAAACAACGTATTTCCTAGCAAAAAGGCTGATAATGACATCATTCAGTGTGACGCTGTACAAAATGGATGGATGCATTTCTTGGTGAATTGCGGTATTTCTTCATAGGCCCATAATCAGAATTATGAAACAAAAATATTTAATATTACTTTATGTAAATGCCACAGTTCCTATTTTCAAACTTTTTCTTTCTTGGAAGAAATTTCAGCTTCAGTTTCAGTGATATTTTTTTTTTTTTTTGGAAAGTGAGTGGAATGAGGTTGAAAGGCACCTAAACTACACTTTCCATCTTTACAGGCTTTTTTCTAGTAACTGAGAGCTGACAGTCTGTTAATTTTGGATATACATGCAGTTGTGGAAGCAGGCTCTTTATTAGGCAGAGGGGAGTTTTAGCCTAGCTTATCTCACTTCGGATGCTGTGAGAATGCTGTCTTCTGAAGGTGATGCTTTAATACCTGTCATAAATTTTGTCAAGAGCTGAGAACTGATTTTTGTACTCATTTGTAGTGTTCAGCTACAAAATGAACATAGCAGTTTTGGAATGTAGCCTTTCTGCTGTCAAAGCCACTGAAGCCTTGTTTGTCATGGGCATGTTTGACAAAAACATACAGTGGATTTTATATTGGTATAATATATGTGTATCCCAGGTTTGTAGCTGGTTTATCAGCTGTATACAGTAATTGTTTTCTGATGAGGAGGCTGTGTGTGGGAGGGGACTGGTTTTTTGTTTTCCATGCCAGTACTCTCTTGGTCTATTTGTGAATGGATCTGAAGGATATTTTCATTTTTTAATTCTTCAGCCTATCAAGATCTTAAATAACCATTTGTTTAAAGATTTAGAAATATCTTTGTACGTTCCTTCCCTCCATTAAATGTGCCAGTGGAAACCTGGCTTGATTTTTACTATGAGTGCAGGGGGAAAAAAAGCCCCCACCAATCAAATCACATGAGTAGAGTGTTTCTGCAGCATCATTCCTCTAATTTCAGATGTACAGCATGAAAGCAGCTGCAGTCAGCTGACAACTTGTGGTGATGTTCAAATATATGTGGGGAAGGGGCGTGCTGTTTTAAATGCATAATAAAGCCGTTGTTTCGTCACCAGGAAGCAGGGATGGTAGCAGCCCAGGGGAAATGAGAGACAGTAATGTTGCTGTAGTGGAAGGGAAGTCGTCTCGTATAGAGCCGGAGCTCTGTACAGGCAGCTGGAGGGATGCATCAAGGCAAAATGTCACAGATGTGTTTTGCTTTCTGTAAGGGTAGAGGATAAATGCGAGGAGCAGATAAAGCCTGAGATGGACATGCTTACAAGGAGGGTGAAGTTTATTTTTTTATGCTCTACTGCCCTTTAACTCTGTTGGTACCTTCCAGTGAAATCGGTGTAGTTGTATTTTTAGCTTGCTGTATTCAACATCAATATGACAAGATGATTCTGTCTTTACATCTGTAAGCAGCTTTTACTATGTTTTCCTGTTTTCTGCCAGCTGCAGTTTACAAAGGATGTCACAGCCCTGGTAAGAAATGTACAGTAGCCATTTCTCTGATTGTTTTGTAAGGCATGTTTTTCTTAATGATTTGTGAGAAGCAAGAACCTGAAACAGCAAGTTTGTTGGAAATGAGCTAGATAGCTTTGAGAAGAATTTTCTTCATAATGCTAATCTCTTAATTTGTGGTTTGTGCCTGTGTTATTTGGTCGGTTTTCCTCTCGGTGTGCTTTAATGTTTTGCACTTTACTAATGCTTGGTGTAACATTGCAGCAGTATTGGAACTGCCTCGCCCTCCTCTGTACTTTGCTCTGTATTAATTTTATGGCTGCACTTGGGCTTTTATAACCTGTCTAGCATTAAGACGGGGCACATTGATAATCTGGATTTGAGCATGTTATGGTTTGGACAGGAAATGCTGTGACATGATACCACGCCTAAGCGTGTAAAAGCCCTGAGAAATCATTTTAATCTTCTGTTGCATTGGCAGGTTATGCATTTGCTCTTTATTTCATTATGTTTAAACTGAACAGAGTCATGCTGAAGTTTTTCAGTAAGAGGATGTTTAAGTCTGCTGGATGCTTTTCATTGATTTATTATTTTGAATGTTCTGTTAATGTCACAATGATAAATGCTGCTTTTCTAAAAGGCTGCAGAAACATACTAAGTGTGATATAACCATTTTATTTCCTCAGGAGTCACTTCTTGAACATAAATGTGCAAATAAATGAACTAAAGAAGTTAATTTGATGTTTTAACTTTTGTTTTAATAATGTGCTGGCAATAGTAGATACATATGAATTTTCATACTGTTTGTACCTTGAAGTTAAAAACCTTAAATATAATTAATGTTTTTGTGGTAAGATTTGTTTGCCATGTAGTATCATCTCCTGTAAAATGTAAAATTGACTTAACAAGGTGTTGACTGACAGCAAAGATGTTACTGCTTCAATTTATTCATTTTATGCTTAGGAACAGTAGCTTTTAGGTAGAAGACATCTTTGAGCAGTGTGTGTATGTATATTGTATGTACTATTATATGTACTGCACTAAGTGAACAGGGTTCTTTTATACACCATCGAATAGAGAATTTTCTAGTGAATTTAGCATGCAGCATTTTTAACTGTCCATTGCTGTGAAATTCTGTGTTCCCATTTAACATTACTGGGAAAATGTGTGAAGCATCATGATAGAAAACAAGATTAAGGGGAAGAAAAATACTGTGTTTTGTGCTCATGGATTTTGGGAAACTTGCCCTACCTGCTGCCTTTCCTAGAACTGGATATCATTTATTTAATTGGAGAGGGAGGGAATGTGTGCAATGATTTTGCCTGTTCTTTTTCTGGTCACTAAGGAGAGGGAATGCTGTTTGTGCCTTTTTAACTAGCATTTGATCTAAAATTACAGATGCTGTGAATTTTTTGTACTTGCGTTCTGTCTCTTGAAGTTTGACTGTGCAAATGCTAGATGGGGAACTTTTCCATCTCTACTGAATACTCACTTAATCTTCTCCCCACAGGCATATTCCCAAGATGCCTACCTGAAAGGCAATGAAGCCTACAGTGGTAATGCCCACAACATACCTGAACCACCACCAATATGTTATCCACGCCTGACATCCACAGCTTCTGTTATGGCACAGGCTGGTGACAAGCTATCTTCTGACTTCTCACTCGGGAAACAGCAAGTCAGTAGACCAGTACGGGCATTGACACAGCCAGAGAGGGCCTACAGAATGGAAATACAAGTGCCTCCATCACCAACAGACATTGCAAAATCAAATACAGCCGTGTGTGTTTGCAATGAAACTGTAAGGACTGTTATTGTGCCTTCTGAGAAGGCTGTAGATTTGCCATCTTGTAGAAATAATCACGCTGGTCCATCACACAGGACAGAGGAAGTTAGATACGGCTTAAAAGATCAAGCCGGTCTGAAAGCACGCACCACATCACCATCTCCTTCAGTGTCCACTGCCATCGTACTTCCCCAGACTCCAATAACAAGGCCAATTGATCCAACTGGGACGCTAAGTAAAGCTTCAAATTACGTAGTATGTCCAGAAGGAATCCCAAGCACTAGGCCTCCTGCTCAAGCCACAGACTCACCTTCAGCCTCTAGTAATCATTACAGTTCTCCAACCTCCCACCAGCACATAGACTGGAAGACCTACAAAACCTACAAGGAGTACATCGATAACAGGCGCATGCACATGTATGGCTCCCGAACAATCCAGGAAAGGTTAGATAGTTTAAGAGCAGCTTCTCAGAATACAACTGATTATAACCAAGTGGTGCCGAGTCGCACTGCTTCCCAGGTACGGCGTAGGAGCACCTCTCACGACAGGGTGCCTCAGTCTGTTCACATCCGGCAGAGAAGCGTGTCCCAGGAAAGACTTGAAGATCCCGTGTTGATGAAAGAGTGGCCACGAAGTGCTTCTCAAGATACTCTAACTTCACCTTCAGTCAACGCCAGGAATCACAGGGCTCGGTCATGGGATTATCTCAGCAAACAGGGTGAAGTGCTAGAAAACTTTCACTCCGAGACTCAGATTGGAGATACGAATGGAGACAGGAGAAAGACTTACAAATGGACAGGGTTTACCGAACAAGATGACCGGCGAGGTATTTATGAGAGATCGAGACAGCATGCCTTTCATATGTCCCTTCGAGGTCAAAACTTTTCTATGGCTCCAAGCGCTTATCTTTCAGACAACAGGAGAACAGGCAGTAGAGCTTCTCTGCCTGGTTCTCATTTTCAGAAAGTTCCACCAGATATAAAAATGTTACAGCCTTCTCGAGATTTGCAAGCTCCTGGGGGAGTTTCCAAACCTACAACTGTTTCACAAGAGAGATTGTCTCTCACACCAGCCAGAAGTTCTAAAAGTAGCTCTTTGAAGAACTCTGCTCCCTATGCAGCAAAACCGTCGTTACCCCTTAACCAGAGCCTGGATGCTGTTGCCAACAAAGACCAAAGAACAGTAAATCACTTGCATCAGAGTGGTCTGTTAAACCAACAGTCAAGGAACAGAGCAGAAGGTCCCCCAGATCACAAAACAGAAACTGGGAAAACTATTCAACCCTCCTCTCTGTCTCCAGCTTCCACCAAACTTGTTCAGTCAATAAGTGAGAGTTCAACTACCTCTGAGAACATAGATCGTTCCATCAGACAAAAGATTGATGATTTTGAAAGGGAAGATGTCCAAGAGCCTGAAACTCTGCAGACAAATGTTCAGGACAATGACAGAGACACGGTGATCATGCGTGACAAATCGCCTTCTGGCCACCAAACTCCGCAGCCTTTGAGGCATCAGTCCTACATTCTTGCTGTAAATGACCAGGAGGCAGCTTCAGACACTACCTGTTGGTTACCTAATGATGCTCGGAGAGAAGTCCACATTAAAAGAATAGAAGAAAGGAAGGCATCAGGTTCCAGCCCACCTGGTGACTCCTTGGCTTCTATTCCGTTTATTGGTGAGTTAAGCTATTCCAAGTGTACATGAAAAGTTTTTCTCTGCTAAAGATGGAGAGCATCGTGGCAGATAGCTGACTGCTACTCCCCTACACCCTAAGATTGAGGGGTGTGGGGGCTCTTTGCTCATCTAAAGTAATATTACATTGCTAAAACTAAAAATATTCTTCAGTGAATGAAAAGAAAATGTTGTGTTTGGTTTGTAACAAGTCCTGGAGGATCAGTGTAAAATAAGTCTACAGTGATTTGATATTTTTCCAGAGTGTTCCTTAATCCCCTGGAGAAGTCCACATTATGTAACTGCATCTGGTTATCACTCCACATAATGCTCTGATGTTATGTGTGTGGACAACCAGCATTTGCAGAGCCTTTCAAAGCATTTTTACTTCTGTAGTATAAAATCTGTTTGGAAGGCAGTACAGAGAATATGGATGCAAATCCATATCAGGGTGACTTGCAAGGAACAAGTTTTATCAGCTGAATAGGAAAGGTAAAAGCTTTGAGACGTACAAGAGAAAAAGCCGTTTCAGGTGAAAGGATAGTCATAAAATAAAGTGAATGTGTAAAGATGCTAATGTGGATATGAATTGAAAGGTTTGTGGAAGCAGAATGTGAGAAGGCACAACAAATCTGTCTACGGGTTGAAACACGAACAAGGTTGGAATTACAGGGAGCTTGTGGGAAGGAGGCTAAGCACTTTTGAGATAATTTAGAAGAGGAACTTGTGGAAGGATTGTAAGTAGTAGGGAAAAAAATAAAAATACAGTTTTGGATACATAAGGAATTGAAGTAATTGACTGAAGAGCGAGTTTCAGTGGCAGGGAGTTTCTGTTCTATTCAGGTAGTCAGTACCTGTGCTGTCTTTCCCTGCTGTTGTTGACTTGGAAGTTCTTTTATTGGGGCTGGTTTAATCCTTTGGAGTCTAGATCTTTCTTTAAGGATTAGAACAAGTCCGTGAAGCGTGTAGCTGATGTCTGTGCAGGTTGTTTTCATTCTATGCCTACAGTCATTAGTTTTGGACAATTGATTTGTGTGGTATTTGTACTCACTTAGGAGTGCTTGCTGAGTGGCTGCTAATCCTGTGCAATTTAAAAGTCATGTAAAAGATCAAGACTGTCAAAACTAAGCCCAACCTTTTCTGCACAGTCTCCTCTTGATTGTGACAAAGATCTGCCATGAACGTGGCTTGCTTCCAGATTTTAGAAAAGTGTGATGATTGGAGTTCAAGGAAACGTTGTGATTATGCTGCCTTCTGGCAGCAGCTGAGCAGTTCAGAAGAAGCGAAGTTGTAACTCTTCATTGCAGCCTCTTTGCGTAACACCACGTGGGATTGTGTGAATTCTTATGAGCTCCTTAACCTCTTGCACTGAAACGTCCCGAATACTTCAGCAATATGAAAAAGTGTTGCTGTCAGAGTGTGGGCACAGTCTGAGCCAACACAGTACTTGTGGCTTTTTTCCTAGCAAGAAATTTGTGTGCCTGCACAGGTGCTGTGGAAAATTTCCACTAGAGTTCTAGCACCTTGAAGATGAAATTGCCCTCACTGATTAGGAAGAGCATCAGACGCCTCTAGGAATGGGCATCTTCTGAAGTGAGAATTAATATGCATAATTCTAACTTTGCTTCTTCCACTATTATTATGCCTAGTCACTGCTTCACTTATTAAAAGCCTTACTTAATCAGGCAGATAAAGCCATAGATCTACTTTGAAACTCAGTTACAGACTACTTGATTTTTCTGAAGGAAAATCACTTGAATTGTTCTGTTTCGTGTTTTGGTTTGGTTTTATTTCTTTTTCCTTTCTATTTGATGATTGAGAAGGATGTTACTTTGAATTAAGACATACCCTAGTGCTGGTGACATCTCTGCCTCCTTTATGTTTTTATCAACGGAATGGTTTTTTGCAGTATTGGGTTTTATTAGATACAAATCATTTCACAAATGCACTCAATGAAGTTACTTGTACAGTGCATCTTTGGAGTGGTGTAAAAATGTAAATTTGGGGGAAATGAATACCTTCCAAGGTTACATATTGTTGCCATTTTACATACTTTGGCGTGTGTTTGTTTTTATCACTTTCTGCTCATTAAAATTAGTAGATATGGCCAGACTATATTTTGGTAGAAAATCAGCCAACAACAGTTGGCTATTGCAGCAGTATTTTATGACTAACCTGATCTGGAGCACAGAACAACATCAGGATGATTTTAACTGTCAGCAGCGTGACATCCTATACCACAAGCAGAAACCAAAGCAGAGTTTCTGTTCAGATTGCTTATGGCAGATTCTTGCAGGGACTATGGTGGGTTGCCTTTTGATACTAGTCCTTTCTCAAAAGTCCATTCTGAAGCAGGAAGATTAGTTTTTTTATTTCCATTTGCTAACAGAAAAGAGAGTCCTGTTCAGAGAAAACCTAATAGGTATATGTATTATGTTTTGTAAAAGAAACTTATTTATATGTAAAAATTGGGCAAGATATTGTGTGCTCAAATTCTTCCTCAGGTAGGCAGATGCTCTTGGGGAATGAGGAAGCTGCTAGTTTTACATTCCTGGTACTGCAGACTTCAAGACTTCCTGTGTTGTCACTAAAAGCAGGATACTGTGGTTAGCTTGGAGAGATGCTGTTTCTATTTCAAGTCCAAAGAAAGGCTCTCTTTTTGAAATGGTCTCTATTGTTTCAAACTATACCAATTAGTCTAATGAAAGGTTGTTCCTTTTACCCAGAAACGCTCTCACTTATTCTCTAGACTAGTAAAAAATACCATTATCTCAGTGACCATGTTGACAACTGTGGTGTTTAAGGTATGTTTTTTCCCACTTCTAATTTGTACACAATTTATCTGTTAGAAAACGGGAACCGGTAATTTTCTAGCCTACTGGGTAATTTTGAATGTGGTAACATGCACTGAGATGAAAATTAGAACGCTACTTAACATTTTTGTAACTACTGACGGGAGGTTTGTTCAGAATATAGTTGTTTTAGTACATTTCTTAGACATAAATGTCTAGTCTGCATGTCTGAGATTTGCAGCCAGCTTTAAACTATTTTTCCCTCCTTACACCATTTATTGTAGAGTAGAAAGCAGTTTAAAAAGGATAATCCAACTTCCAGATTAAGTTGAATGAACCCATATGAGTGATATGGAGAACCTGCTTCAATCCTTGACCTGATTGCAGTGTGTCCAACTGCCAGTACAGTTTAATGCTTTGCTTTTCCTTCCAACTTTGCAGTGGGTTGTCACATGAAATTTAATTTTAAATCATCATGTTTGAAGATACTTAGCCTGAATAAATGTCATCGTTAAGATTGGGCTTTTTTAAACTCAAACAAGTTTAGAGCTAACAGAGAGCTTTTATTTGTAGGCATGCAATAGCATCAGATAAGTACAGAGGCTTTTCCTCAGAGGTATGATCCCATTTTTTAAAATATCTAGTACATCTTTACCCTAGAAAAAAAATCAGGTCACTTCATTCCACTATTAATTTGTGAATAACTAAGAGAAAATTAGCCAGATAAAAATATTTGACCAGACTTTAATACCACCAAAGTGTCGTAAAAAGTAGATGAGCACTCTCTCTCTGTCTGAAATTGATACCCACCATAAAAGCAGGACAAGGATATATGATACTTAATGTTGGTACTTTCTCTTCTCCAACCATTTGCACTTTACAGCTTTTGTGAGCCAAATGTGATTTGAAGTGCTCCATAAATGTCTTCGTTCTCTTTTGTAATGCCATAAAATTTTGCTATCCAATAGCTTGCATTGATTTCGATAAAGATTTGCCAGGTGTTCCACAGCTTTAGTACATCATAATAAATACATAGTATTTATTCCCTTGTGTGTGTGGGTTTCTTCAAACCTGGTAGAATTTCTGATAAAAATGTAGTAAGAGTGACCAGCAGATTGCTAATCCCGATTCACCTTTTCCTTGCCACTCATGGTTTTATCTTTCTCTTGATTCTACTTTTATCTCAACCAACCAGAGTGATTTTTATGACAGTAATCAGGCAGACTCTGCTTTTCACCCTGTTACTGAATACTTGTAAAATAACTAAAGAATCAGGAAGTGAAACATTCAGAACACCCAGCATTTCAGCATTACTTAAACTTTTCAGGCATCTTTATAGTATGCTATGCCTCTTTCTGCAGGCTGCTTAGACTCTGCTTAGGCTCTGGTACAGAAGACAGTGGGAATACACACATAACAAGTGCAGTTGAAACACTTTCCCAACATTGTGAAAAGGGTTACCATGGTAGGAATAGAGAAAGGTTAGGAGAAACAACCAGAAATGTCCTCACATGCAACATCTGAAAGAATGTACTCACTCTGTTTTCTCCTTGTAAAAAGAGACCAACATCAGGCAGAGAAGTTCACAACCTGAGACTTCTGCAGCAGCTGAGATCATGGATTATCAGCCCAAAAAGTTGTGGCTATCATAAGGATAAACAGTGGATACAGATGGTTGATAGGGCATTTTTTAAGGAAACTTTAATTTTAGCAAAACGTGTTAGAAATGAAGATGAATATGAAAATCTTCAGCCATTGGGATTTATTTTTTTCCCTACAATTTACTGCCTAGCAATTCCAAACTATGAAAAGACAAATGGAACTGCAATAGAAATCAGAGCTGACAGATGTTCATTTTTGAGGGACTATGGCTTCCATGATTTCAGCAATAGCATTGGCACAGCTTTGAACGTGTCATCAGTGTTTCTAAGATAAGCATCAGTCTTCTCTTTTTTTCAGGGTTTTACACTGTGCCCTGCCAAATTGCTGTTGCTCCAGGCTGAAAATTTCGGTGTTTCTTATCCAAAGAACAATTTTTTAATCATTGTGGTATTCTGAGTTATAGCAGCCAAAACACAAAGTTACAAATTAGCATTTTAAATACCATTCCAATGCTTCTGTAACTTAAAAAAAATCCTTTCTTCATTAATTTGAAGTCAACATCTGTAAGAATTCAAATTGAGCAGAAGCATCAGATTTTTTTAGGTAATGGCTAGTGTTTTCAAAGAAAGAATCATCTTTACCATATCATTATGACTTAAGTTAATAATTACAGGTAATAAAGGAATACCATCTTATCCAAAAAAACTATGTTGAGAATTGTAACCTTTTTTATGTGATGGGGTAATTCTGTGGACAGGAACCTTTAGAATTGCTTTGAGTTTGCATAGGAATATAGTTACACATTTGTTGAAAGCTGAAATAAGCAACAGGCTGACATAGGAAAGAATTTTAGACTAGTCTTACATGAAGAATAACATGGAAAAAACATGTTAAATAATGAACACGTTACAAGAGCACATTGAGAGTGAACTGGATTTGATAATTCAGGAGGCTTGTTGTCACAATCAGGGTTGTTAGTACTGAAAGTACTTAAAAATCCAACAGATACTCCTTTAAAAATTTCTGTTTTGAAAAAATGCAGTGTTACAATGAATCCAAGTAACAATGTATCGTCTTTCCAAGTAATGTTTTATGGTTGTAAGTCTTTAATTACAGAATCACAGAATGGTAGGGGTTCGAAAGGCCTTCAAGAGATCATCTAGTCCAACCCCCCTGCTAAAGCAGATCCATCTAGATCAGGTCATACAGGAACATGTCCAAGTGGGTTTTGAAAATCTGCAGAGAAGGAGAGTCCACACCCTCCCTGGGCAGCCTGTGCCAGAGCTCCCTCAGTCTTACAGTAAAAAAGTTTTTCTTCATGTTTAATTGAAACTTTTTGTGTTCCAGCTTTTGTTCGTTACCCCTTGTCCTTTCATTGGACACTACAGAAAAAAAGTGACACCCCATTCTCTTGACATGCACCTCTTAAATACTTGTGTTAATGAAATCCCCCCTCAATCTCCTCCAGTCTGAACAGTCCCAGATCCTGCAGCCATTCCTCATAGGAAGATGCTCTACTCCGCTCATCATCTTGGTGGCTCTGTGCTGAACTCTCTCCAGCAGTTCCCTGTCTCTCTTCAACTGAGGAGCCCAGAACTGGACAAAGGACTCTAAATGAGGCCTCACCAGGGCAGAGCAGAGGGGGAGCAGAACCTCCTTCAACCCTGCTGTCCACACTCTTCTTGGTGCATCCCAGGATGCCATTGGCCTTCTTGCCCATGAGGGCACATTGCTGGCTCATGGTTAGTTTATTAGCAACCAGCACTCCCAGGTCTCTCTCTGCAGAGCTGCTCTCCAGCAGGTCACTCCCAGCCTGTCCTGGTGCATGGGGTTGTTCCTCCCCAGGTGCAGGACTCTGCGCTTGTCCTTGTTGAACCTCATGAGGTTCCTCTCTGCCCAACTCTCAAGCTGGTCAAGATCCTGCTGAATGGCAGCACAGCCTCTGGGGAATCAGCCAGTCCTCCCAGTTTGGTGTCATCAGGGAACTTGCTGAGGGTATACTCTGTCCCCTCATCCAAGTTGTTGATGAAGATGTTGAACAAGACTGGCCCCAGAACCGATCCCTGTGGAACTCCACTGGCCACAGGCCTCCAACTCTGGGCTCTGTCATTCAGCCAGCTCTCGATCACAGAAGTAAGGGAATGCCTCTAAAGCTGGTGTTGCTGCAGGGTTTTATTCTTCTAATGAATACTTGATAGTTTTGTCTTCTTTTCTGACATAAGCAAACGAATTTGCCATATGAGATTCACTATTAAATGACAACCCAAAATCCATTGAGAGAATTATTGAAGAAATGGAGAGAATGATTAAAATACTTACTGTAATTGCTGTGAGGTAGGTGCCATCTCATCATATAGAGACTGTTACATTTGTGCCTTTGAATGAAGGTACTGTTTTTAATGACTCTTTTAGCCCTTTGCTTTGGAGACAGCAGGAAGAGTTACCTCTCTGTTGCCTTCTGCCAAAGGCTGAGCTTTTCCCAAAGAGCAGTCACTGTTGTGATTCCACAAGATCTGTGAATAACCAAAGTTACAGAAGTACTACAGAGGCCTCTTTCAACACGTTCCTAATCCAAGAATTAAATACAGTTTTCTGAAAGGAAATAATACCGAAGTACAGTTGTTCTTTTCAATGCTTGTAGTTTGGGAAATTGTATGTTTAGTGACTTCCTTAGTGTGGGGGTGTCTCAACATTCTTCATGTGAAAAGCAGTTTTGATTTCTTTGTGTGTTACTGCATAGATGTTTCCATTTTTATTATTTGAATCTTTAAATCAGATCATAAACAGTATTTTTAAAAACATATACTTGCTGAATTAAGATTTGTCAGCACATATTCACATTATATTTAAAAAAATGTGTAATTACACTATTGTGGTCTGCAATACTCTTAATAAATAATTCTTTCTTGTAGTTCTTTGAGATGTTGAGATACTGTTTGCAAGTCTGCCGTGTCCAAAGGGGAATAAAGGTGAAAGATTACTTGAGCCTTAGGAAGCTGGCTTCTTCCAGTCACTTCCTATTACCAGTGAATAATGGCAGCCTGAATCCCTGGGGGCTGGTGGAAGAAATCACCTTTGTCTGTTCATGGTAGCCGAAGCATCTGCAATGGTTAGCCTCTCTGGACTAAGGCTGGTCTGTGAATTCCTTGTTTATATGTTATGATCCAGTTAGCTAAACCATTTCCTGAAAAAAACAAACTCCTCACCCACAACCATGACCAACTTGGATAAACAAGGAAGACATCTCCTGCATAGCTCAATCCATACGTGTCCATCTGACCTGATCAAATACATGTGAAGGTGCTGAGTTGGCTGATGTCTTTGCAGAGATATTGTCTGTTATCTTGGAAGGATCATGAGGATTGGAGAGCGTCCTGCTTTACTAGAGAAAAGAAAATTGTGCATCTTGATAAAGGATTAGTTAGCAGTGTGCCCAGGTGGCCAAGAAGGCCAAGGGCATCCTGGCCTGTTTCAGCAACAGTAGTGTCAGCATGAGCAGGGAGGTGTTCGTTCCTCTATACTTGGCTTTGGTGAGCCCACACCTCATATACTGTGTCCAACTTTGGGTCCCTCTCTGCAGGAAGGACATGGAGGTGCTGGAGAGGATCCAGAGGCAGGCTACCAAGCTAGGAAAGGATTTGGAGCACATCTCATGAGGAATAGCTGAGGGATCTGGGGCTGTTTAGCCTGGAGAAAAGAAAGCTCAGGGGACACCTTATGGCTCTCTACAACTACCTGAAAGGAAGTTGTAGCAATGTGGGGGTTGGTCTGATCTCCCCAGTGACAAGCAATAGAACAAGAGGAAATGGCCTCAAGTTGTAGCAGGGGAGGTTCAGGCTGGATACAAGGAGGAATTTCTTTCCTGAAAGGGTTGTCAGGCATTGGAATGGGCTGCCCAGGGGAGGTGCTGGAGTCACCATCCCTGAAGGGGTTTAAGAGACAGTTGGATGTCGCACTTGGTGAAATGGCCTAGTGGTTGATAGTGTTGGGACAAAGGCTGGACTCGATCATAAAGGTGTCTTCTCTCTGAAATGATTCTGTGATTCTAAGGATGATCCAGGGAAGGCAATCAGCTGTATCTCAGTCCTTAGAAAAAACACGGAGTTGCCACCCCTGGATTTTATTTCTGGGCCCATGAAGAAGGTGATGGGGAGTAGCTAGCATAGATTTACCACAGGTAAATGGTGCTTGACCAAGGCGATGGTCTTTTATAGTGAGCTGACTAGATCTGTATCTGAGAGGAGAACACAAGGGTGTCACTAATCTTGACTTTGTTAAAGCTTTTGACCTTTTCTCCATGTGCCATAGTCTAGATGGGTGTACTGCTGGACAGAGAGGAAAACTGGATCATCAAGTATGAAGGGTAGTGGCTGAGGGTACATATTCTACCTGAAGGCTGGTTATTAAGCGGTGTTCTTTGGGGCCCATCTTGTGTGATATGTTTATGAGTGACCTGGAGAGATGGAATACACTCATCAAGTTTGCAGGCAACACCAAGCTGGAGGGAATAGTCAATATGTGTGAAGGCATTCCAAAGAACTTAGCCTAGAGGGAAGGATAGTCTGATAAGAACCTCTTGAAATTCAAGGACAAATACTATCTGGCTCCTGGAATAGGCTTGATGCTGGCACCTTGGTGTGAGGGATACTTAACACTGCAGTGATCTGCAGTGATAAGAGCATGGCCAGGATACTGAAGGAAGAAATCATTCCCCTGTGTTTGGCACTTGTTGGCCAAAAGCCCTGAGCAGCGTGATCTGAATTCAGCACAGGCCCTGCCTGGGGTAAGAGTTTGGGCCAGGAGACCTTCCAAGCTTCACTCCCACCTGAATAATTCTGTGATTCATTGAAATAATATTTAAGATTCTCAAAATACATCTGCTTTGGTATTCAGGTGTTCAAACCTTCATGTGTAATCCTGTGGGACTGTTACAGAGGATTCAAGTAAAAACAAAAAAACCCAGTAACTTACATTAATTGTGACAAAATTGTACTGCAGCAGCATGATATGGTATGATATAGATCTGTGCTTATCTTTGACTCTTTGGAAAAGTGGTTAATGCTTATTCCTTGGTTCCTAATCCACAGGTCCCACATCCTCCTTGTCAAGTTTTTCACCCATGTAATCCTCAGGTTTGAAATCCCTAGTTCTGCCTCTGAGCCTGTCCAGTGTAATTTAGTGTCTTTACAGTCAGAAAGTTTGGTGTTTTCTAGATCACTTACACTGTGTAGAGGTGTTCCCTCCCTTCATAGGTCCCTGATCTCCAGATGCACCGCACCACAAACACACGTTGGTACATGGATTTCTCTCTGTGTTGGCAAGTTGACAGTCATTGGATCTGTGTTGCCTGCTTGTTACAACATTCTAATGTCTCACCCTCTGTACATGTTTTTGTATCCAAAGGCTCTTCATGAAAATCATCAGTTGTAACTGTTGACCTGTTGCATGCTCGTGTTCAAACAGAGACGACAAGCAGCATCTTCTCCTTTTGCCAGAGGTGCTCTGTCACTGTGCTGGCTCACCATCTGACAGCCATTCTCTTGGGTCACTTCATAGACAATAATGCAGATTAAACTGTATTTCTGTGCTTTTCTGGAATGAAAAGCAGACCTTTAATCAGTCCTGGAGTCTTGTGACGTTTTTGTGACAAATATT
Organism: Urocolius indicus; assembly: GCA_013401255.1. Taxonomy (NCBI): domain Eukaryota; kingdom Metazoa; phylum Chordata; class Aves; order Coliiformes; family Coliidae; genus Urocolius; species Urocolius indicus. The sequence continues at coordinate 3,158 of WBNH01006209.1, read as the reverse complement.
TAAAGGAACGCTGGCAATCTGTGAGATAACAAACTGAAAGAGGAGTGTTTTGTGTGGCTTCTCCTGTGGCTTGTTCTGTATGCTTCACCGTATTTCAGACACCGATGCTTTCATTGATTGGTGAGCTGAACACACTGTTTCACATGTAGTGTGAGGAATTTTGGGGTGCAAATACACTGATTAACCAAGGGAACTGGAAAGGGACACCAGTATTGCAAGCAGTAAAAGGAAAAACCAAAACACGAGAGATTGCATGTAGGTGCCTGGATTTTGTTTCTTATTGGACAGCAGTGGTGGAGTTTGCCAGTGCATTAAATTAGTAGGCAGAAACTCATATGATGTATGTCATGGCTTGCTCTAGAATCTCTTTACATGATACAACAACTTACCTTTAGCTGACCTTCAGCCTGTGCAGAGTTATTTCCTATACCAATGGCAGTTGCTGTTTCTTTAAAGCTTGCCTATCCCTAAAGCCACTTTAATTTTCATCTCGCTGGGGATTAGATCCACTGTCAAGTAACAGCAACACTAATGATTCAAATTACTTTCAAGGACTTAGAAACTGGTTTTCCTCAGCTGAATTCTTGGTTGTAAGTGTTGTGGGAAATTGTAGAGTGTTGCCTAACACTTCAGTATTCACAGCTTGCACAGATTTCTTTCAAGTGCGAGCACTGTTGTAACTGTGGGGAGTAGAGCCTGACGTTTGGATAGAAGTCTGTAACATAAATAACTTTAAGCTGTGCACTTCTAGCCTGGGTCCTGTAAACTTACTAATTGTGCAGCCAGTGGTTGTATTCCATAGTTGATGTCAGTGTGTTTCTCTCATGGTTTGCTGCAGAGAAACAGAGCGAATGGAAGACAAAAAGCAACAGGACAGTGAGCTGTTGTTGTTTGGACATGGAAGTGTAACTGAGGTTCTTCCATGTCCTAGTTGCTGTGGGGCAGAGGTTGGTAAATGCTTGATGCAAGTCAAACTTAGGCTTTTTTTAAATAGCAGTATCACAGGTTTGCTGTGAATTCTTTTGCTTCCCCTTTTTATTAATGCTTCTAGTTTGCAGCTAGGTTTTGTGGGGAGTGTGCTTGCTCTTCACTCCAAAAATGATTGCATTTTCCACTCCAGACTATTCTGAGGGCTGTTACTGCTAAACCTTCCCGTGCTTTGTTTATTTCCTTGCTTTATATTTACATTGCCAAGTTTTGATGGTACAAGCACTGCTTTAACAGAACTGTTGGTGACTGTTGGAAAAGCACAATGCAGCACACGCAGTTGTGTTCACACAAAGCAAAGAATAAACCTCTGTCTGTGAGTGTTCATTGATTTCAATAGGCTTTTCAGTAGCTCTGCATATTACAGTTCTTAGCACCTAGAATACATTCATATTCATTATGGCAGTATAGTTCAGCCCCTGCTCGTGACTTGGTATCTTTTTTTTCATCCCCTTTTCTACCAGAGCATGAAGTACAATAATTTTTCTAGTATTAGCAGTGTGTTCTAGACGACGTTACAGCTCTTTCCTCAGAATGATTGAAAATGCATCGTTCAGCTTCTTCCATCTTGTAAGAAACATGTTAAATACTAGAAATACCTAAAGCTTTTTGGAATCTTTCCTGATGACCCTTGTGGCTGTTGAGACTTTGAGGTGCTGGGCATGTACGGCATGCAATCGCTTGTATGAACAATTAGTGGAAGAACTCATTGGTAGGTAGTAGTGTCATCTTTTTAAAATATGAATACTTGTTTATTTGAGTGTAGAGAGACTGGGGGTGGTTCTTTGGATGCTGGATATTGTTTAAAATGCTTTGTTGTTTGCTTGTAACCTGACTTGGATACTTGAACACTTGTTTAAACCAAACGGTTTTCTGTAGTCTGCCCGTGTTTTGTTGTAAGAAATTGTACTTATCTGTCTCTTGAGTGTAGACTTACTGATGTAATCAGTGTTTTTTTCACTTACGCACATAGGCAAAAGTAGTCTACTTGAAAATAACGTTACAAGAGTTTAGCAAACAATTCCTGTTTCATTAACTCATAGCAAAATCTATCATTGTGTGTGATGTTCTTTGCCCTTGTCTCTAATGTGCAATTAACATCCCCACACAATGGAACAGGCTGCTCTTTCTTAAAAAAGTATATTTGGCAGTGTGAATTAATTGGACCTTTGTGTTTGTTTGAAACACTTGATGTGTAAGATACCTGATATCCCAGTAAGCAGTTCAGACAGCTGTTTAGTTTGAGCATTTGATCAATGCATTTAATATGTTAATATATGACATATTACCTTTGTAGATGAACCGACTAGTCCTAGTATTGACCATGATATTGCACACATTCCTGCTTCTGCTGTTATTTCTGCATCTGCTTCTCAAGCACCAGCTATAACAACTGTTCCTCCCAGTCCCACATCTCCAATCCCTTTAATTCGGCGGCAGCTTTCACATGATCATGGTGAGCGCTGATTTCATTTTTTTTCTCATGCGACTTTTTCCTTTTGCATTCTGGAGAATAGGAATGAAAATTATAAGCTCTTTATTGCTTGAAATAAATTGCAAAAATGTGATTCAGGTTCCTACAGACAGCAATTTTTATTTGTTTGTAGAATCCATCCGGCCTAGTGTCCTGGATAGTCAGCCTGCTGCCAAAACTGAGAGATCAAAGTCATATGATGAAGGACTGGATGACTACAGAGAAGAGGGAAAATCGTGAGTTCATGAAAAATATCAGTTAATTTGGAGATCTGTGTTGTAAAGTGTATAACATCTCACTTGAACGCTTGTTTTTTCTCTCAACAGATCCATTAAGCATGTATCTAGTTTAAAGGGGATTAAGGTAGGTAAATAATGTATATAACAATGTGTATAACAACTCCTAAGAATTACACATACTACTGTGACAAGTTGCATGAAATATACAAGTCCATTATACAAAGTGTTGTGTTAAACACAGAATCATAGAATGGTAGAGTTGGAAGGGTCCTTTAAAGATCATCCAGTCCAACCCCCTGCAGAAGCAGGTCCACCTAGATCAGGTCACACAGGAACACATGCAAGTGGGTTTTGAAAACCTGCGGAGGAGACTCCACACCCTCCCTGGACAGCCTGTGCCAGGGCTCCCTCACCCTCACTGTAAAGTGGTTTTTCCTTACGTTTATGTGGAACTTTTT
>WBNH01006208.1:0-93149 GCA_013401255.1 Urocolius indicus | reverse complement strand
AAGGAGCAGTGCAGAGCATTTCATTGGAACTTGATAAAAAGATAATGGATGCCAACTATTTTGGACCTATTACATTAACCAAAGGTATTTCATTTTTTTTTTTTCAGTTCTGCTATTGACACTTACAGCTTGAGACACCAGTCAGTAGCATCACACTGTTTCATTTGCTTTCTTACTGTGGCCTTCTTCACTATAACCAAAACCAATTCTGTGGAAATCATGAGCTGAAATTGATGAAAATTAGGATGCCCGGGTTTGGAAGTAGATTGGCCAAGAAACATATAAGCAAATGTTTGAAAGAAAGACATGTAAAAAGATGTCTGCTTATTGTACTTTGCATATGGTGACTCCTCTGTTTGCATGCTGCCTTTCTTACAAAGGTAATTGTTTTCAACATTGTTCCAAGGACATAGACTGACAATTAAATGTGATAATTCAGCACCAAAATCTGCACATGGAATCCAAGTGGATTCTAGAAGATAGCTGGAAACCAGCTACCAGACTTTGTGATACTTTTGATTGCACTATTGAGACAAACTTGAGTTGTGCAACCTACACTTCAGCTGTCGCCTCTTTTCACTAAATACATTGAGTTATTTTACTTATGTGACTTGCTTTTCTTTCTTTCTTTTTTTTTTTTTTTCAGCTATTCTTCCCAACATGATCTCAAGAAGAACTGGCCAAATTGTTCTAATTAATAGTATCCAAGGAAAAGTAGGAATCCCATTTCGTGCAGCTTGTAAGTTACACATCACAAAAATGTACATTCTAATGCCTGAATTATGAGTATTCCCTGGTTATTAGAAGTGCTAATCTGCATCTTCATTCAGTAAAATAGTAATACAGTATTTGGCTAAAATGTTTTTGTGGTGGCACTCAAGAAGAAATGGTTAAAATGCTTTCTTTGAAGTATAACCACTGTTTAAGTTACTTCAGGACAAGAAGGTATCAAATGTAACAGCAAGATTTTTGTATGATCTTAGGAGACTTTCAGGAAACAGCAAACTTGTAGGTTATACATCTGTACTGGGCATATTAGTAGAAACCATAATGAAGAGTGAAGCAGAGTATAAAGAGTACATACTGGTAGATACCAGCTCTGTGAAGGAAGACTCACATACTTAATGAATTTATGCGTGGGAGTTTCAATGGAGATGTGATATTATTATTCTGCTTGGCTTCCCAGAAAACTTTCAAGAAGGTGTTTCATGCAAAGCTTCAAATGACATTAAGCTGTCCTGAACTATGATTAAAGGTGTTTGTATTAATAAAAAGGTAGTGGACAGAAAATACAGGAGAGATGTAAGTAGACAATTTTGTCTGTGACAGGAACTTAGAGAAGACGATGGGCTTTCAATTAAAAGGTCTCCAAGACCTCAGAATTGAGACTTACAGTTCTGTGAAAGCAAAATACAGTGACAGAGACTTTAAGGAAAGCAGTGAAGAAAAAAATATAAATCCTGTCTTTATGCCTTTGTAGAAATCTATGAAGTGTCCACATCTTGAACATTCTGTGCAATCCTGGTCTCTTATCTCAAAGTACAACTACAAAAAAGGCTCAGAAAAGAACACATTGATAGGACACCTGGAATGGTTTCCTTCTAGGAAACAGATGATTGTGTCAAGTTACTTTGTATGTGTATAAATCATAAGTAGCAGAAGAGCTAACACATGGTTTTGCAATACCTCTACCAACATCTATATTGCATGTAATGAAGATGCCAGAAGGAATGTCAAGACAAATAGATGGAGAAACCTCTTTCATTCCCCATAGCCCATCTGCCAGTTTTTAGATTACGTTATGCACATGTGATTTTCACTGCAAACTGAGACAAATATAAGCTTGACAAGTGCTTTGCAGCTCTGCTGCTCTTAACACACTGTTCTGATTTGGGGTCAAGGTTCACATACTGTCATCCTTCTTTAATGTCATTCTCAATAAAAAGGTACTAAGAGCAGATAAAGAATTCTTAACATTCAGTTACTTTAAAAATAACTTTAATACTAAAGCATCTTGGATGGCTGATACAAGGCAAAAGTATAATTAGTTTAAAAAACATTAGTGCTCCCACATTCCAGAAAGGAACATGTATTTCACTGCATTGTATTGATCAACTGCAGCAATAGATGCTGTGGAGACATTGTCCATCCACCAAAGACATTTTTAAACTATAGAGATAACAGAAATATTATTCTGTAACCCAGGACTTAATATTTATGGTTGTGAAATTCAGACACGTGTTCTTTGGCAGGTACAGGCAGACTGAATTCATACCTCATGAAAAGTTGTTGTTTCATTTGTTTGTTTTAAATATGTCACATGATAGTTTCACTGGGTGAAATAATTCAGTGCTCTTTTGCGTTTTGGCTCATCAATCCATGCTCAGTTTTCCGAACATTCATGTTTTATGAAGCTCTATCATATACCTGTATCCATGCATTTGTATATTCAAACATACAGACATGGAGTTTTTTTTCCTTTCTTTTAGATGCTGCTTCTAAGCATGCTGCTGTAGGCTTTTTTGACTGTCTTAGAGCTGAAATGGAAGAGTATGATATCTCTGTCAGCACTGTGAATCCAACCTTCATCTGTTCATACCATCGCCAACCAGCACCTGGCAACTGGGAGGCATCTATTTGGAAATGTAAGATTTGATGCATGGAGACAGAAGATAAAATCCACGTGGCCGAATCATAGAATGGTAGGGGTTGCAGGGACCTTTAGAGATCATCTAGTTCATCCCCTCTGTTGAAGCAGATCCACCTAGATCAGGCCACACAGGAACGTGTCCAGGTGGGTTTCCCCTTCCAAGGAAGGCCCAAAGCAGTATAGAGGTTTTTTCCCAGTGAGAAGAATGGAGCACAGGGAAAAGAATGGAAATAACAGAAAGTGTGAGTAGGTTAGGGGAGCAAAAGAAAAGAGAGATTGGTCAAATGACTCTAGTGAAAAAGAGAAGGAACATGGAAAGAAACAACATTATGTGAGAATATAGTATAGAATATAGATAATATAGAATACAGTAGGACATGGAGAACAGAAGTTGAGCAGAGCATGGGAGGACCCAAGGGAAAGTTTCACTGCCCTCAAGTTGCTCCTTCTCTTAGTGACTATGAGGATTTTACTTTGAAATTGTGAAAATATTTTAGGGACATACTGGTGGGAAGAGAAGAGGAATTTTGATTTATGTGATGCAGAAGCTGTATCTTTTCAGCACCATTCCCTCAGCTGTGTCTATCTGTTTGTGTCTTTTGTGTCTGTAGCTCTCACTCCTCTCTGTTTCATTTACAGTCTTTTTCAGAAAGGTGGCATATGGTGTGCACCCTGTGGAGGTGGCAGAGGAAGTCTTGCACACAGTGAGCAGGAAGAAGCAGGAGGTACTTATGGGCAACCCTATCCCCAGAGCGGCAGTTTACATTCGCACCTTCTTCCCTGAGCTGTTTTTTGCCATTGTGGCCTCAGGGATTAGAGAAAAGCCGAAGGCAGAAGAAGAAAACTGATTTTATTCAGTTCTTTTCCATGCTTTTGACCTGAAAGAAAATGTTTATGTTTCAAATGTCAATGATTCCTGCTTTTCACTATGGGTAGAATAAAGCAAGATGCTTTATGAAGCACAAACCAGCCAACGTCTCAGTGATTCATTATTGACACTCATCTCTGGGGCTTCTGCTCTTCTGGGTTTAGTGAGTAAGTGAATATGACAAAATAGCGTTGCTTGCCTTATTGTTGCTTTGCTCTACAACAGTAGGGCCAAAAACTCTACTAGGAACTCCATCTCTGTTCTAAGAGCGTGAATTACCATCTAAATAGATTGATCAAAGTTTGGGAACCTGCACCAATTTATCAGAATAATCTGTAAGTGCTAGGATTGATGAGAAATTACAGGAACAAAGGGTTGTGGAAGGAAAGAGGAAGGTGAGACAGAGGGCTAAAAATCAGTGGGAAATGGGGTTAAGAGGCTGGATATGGTTTTTGTGGAAGTACTTGCAGGATAAGACCCAGATAAGGGCTTATCTAGTTCTAGATCTCATCCAGGGAGAGTGTGGAGGCTCCTTCCTTGCAGGTCTTCAAGAGCCACCTGGACACGTTCCTGTGTGATCTAGGCGGGACTTGCTTCTGTGTGAGGTTGGACCAGATGATCTCTAAAAGCCCCTTCCAACTCCTATGTTCTGTGATTCTATGATCCATGACAATACCTTAGAGTGCATCCTTAAAAGATGGATTGTAAGAATGGGACAAGAATATGTTAACACTCTGTTCGTTATATTTTTGCAGGTTTGGGTAATCTGCTACAGTCTGAAACACAATCTGTCTCTGCATCTTGTTAAACTATTTTTCACATTCTTATTTGAAACATTCCATATAGTAATATAGATTAAAAAAAAACCAACTTCCTTATGTTTACTTTAAAGAGGTATCAGATAACACTCTCTCATATCTCCCACTTCTTTCACTGTGACTGAGAAAAAGTAGTGGCATTCAATTCATTCCCTCCCAGTTATCCATGCAGTTTCCCGATTTCCAAACTGGAGAGCCCTGGTATCTATTCACTTGCTCTTTGTGAAGTCCAGATTATTCTTCTAAGTCTTCTTTAGGTATGTTTTTGGTTTACCTGATCTTCTTTCCCCCCCCCCAAATGGACAGGCCACAGCTGCACACAACATTCAAGGTAGACAAACAATCTGGATTCAGAGACAGATGTACAGCTGCTTCCTGGGTTTTTCACTTTTCTACTTTTGCATATCTTATGGAAATTCCTGGGTTTGAGAACCTTTTCTATTACAGACCATTGAGTTCCCTTGTTGACTCTAGTGAGAAGTGAACATTTCCTGCAGTACCAGATAGAGCTTCAGCAATTTTCTGTTGTAGCACTTGGCTTTTATTGTTATTTCAATGACTATACCTGAACTGTGAAATCAAACATCCACTTTTTCACCTCACCAGACCTGTGCTCTCTGAAACAAATGAGTTCTTGCCATGGTCTTAGTTACACTGGTGGCTGTACTCCAGCGGCACCCAAACCCTTTACAGCTCCACAAAAACAACTGGATATATTCATCAGAAAAAGGATCAACATGAACCAACATTGCCTTGCTCTCTTGTAAAAACAAGTGGATTGCATGTTAAAATAAGCTGAATAATCCTTCTACTCCCATTTTGCACTTTCTAAATCTTAGCAGAAATTCTTCATTGGTTTTGCATATTTCATGTTAAAAACATGTAATGGTTCAAGAAAACCCATCAGCAAGCAGTGAGAGTGACAAAGTGAAAATAACACCTCACATCTCTCAAGACATTTTTAAAGGGCAGACAATTCTTTGTCTAGAAAGTAAAAGAAAGCTATATATAAATGATTTTCAAATACCTAAAATGTACTGCAAGGAGGACAGAAATAAACTGCTCTCCATTTCTGCTGTAGTAAGACAATGTGCTAAAATTACTGCAAAGGAGATTTACAGGGAGAGAATTTTCTGCTAAGAGTAGTCAAGCACGAAGGATAAATTGCCACAGAAATTTTAGAATGCCTGTCTTTGGAAGCTTTAAAGAAGAGATTAATGAAATATCTGTAAAAAAAGCAATGTAACTTTAGTTTATCCTGCCTAGAGGAAAAGAAGGATTAGGTGACCTTTTAAATGGGTCATACTTTTCTATAATTCTGTGGGGTTTTCTCATACTGAGAACACAGTTTCTCCACTGGCATTTCTGAAGTATTTTTCTCCCTGGGGAAATCTATAATTTAACCTGAAGTTAAATTCTATTTCATTTGTCTATCTCTGCCTTACTGTCTGAATAACTGTGGATATATGTTACATAAAGAAGTACTATGATAATTAAATGAAAGGTTATTAGATTAGTTCATTAAGTGGCATTATCTGTGAGCCTCATTGCCATATTTTAATACATATAGATTCCTTTAATAATACAAACTTACCTAAATGAGGAGAAAGCCAGGCCTGCAGATTTAGTTGTAGAAGTCACAGGAGAAAGATGTTCAGCTATGGTCCTTTTCATTTTTTTTAATCTTCTCACATGCCTCAAGGGCATATAATTTTCTTTTAATGTGCATTACAACTGTACTGTTTTCAATTTGTGAGATTTTTGCAACAGGCTTGCAGTCATGACTCTTACAGCACTCACATGACTCTCTCCCCAGTGCTAATTGCTTGAGTGCTTGGAACTCCCTTATCAGCAGTCAGCTTTCCCACCTGCAACTTGGATCTGATGAGCAAGCTGCTCTTAGGAGAACTAGAAGCACAGCTGAGAACTGTTGCACAAACTTCAAGTACCAGCAACAGTACAAGCAGTGTTTGGGCTCCCTGCCTGCGTCCAGCACACAAACTGCCTGTCCTGGGGTCACAGCACTTTCAAGGTCCACTCATATAGCAGATGGAGTCTGGGCACAGGTGCCTGCCAGCTTAGGTGTTGCTGTTATCTCCCTTTACTATTTCTCAGTTTTCCTTTCTTGCCACTAATGGCTCGTGGTTTCCTTTTGAACTAATCATTTGTAATTTCTGCTGCTCTGTTATCAACTTCATCTTACCACTGACCCTAAACTGACCTATGGATCCTGCTGACATAGCAAGTTCAGAATGCATTTATGTTAGGACGGTTTCACCTGAAAAAAACAAAGGTATAATGATTTTTCTAAAGCCCAGAGTTGTTTAATACACTGTGTAAGGACTATGCCACTTGAGGTTCATGAGTGTGTTTCCCAGCAGGCTCATTAGTAGGAGGATTCATACAACAACAATGAAGAGCTGGTGTCCAACAGAGTAGGCACACACGGTTCAGTTCAATGCTCCATGTTGATCCTCAGGATGAAGCTGCTGCATATTCCTGATCGGTGAGGACTGTAGTCATTTCTACTTTCCCATCTTTAATGTGATTGCAGGTTTTTCTTCATGTACAATAACCACAAATCAAATCTTGGTGCTTTTTAACACTGTTGTCAGAAATTCATAGGTGAGTTTTGTTCTGTCTACAGCCGTGTATCTTCCAGATTTGCTTGCCTTCCCAGCCATTTTAAATGAGTATTTACACTGAAAGCTTCTTCCCCTTATTAGCCTTTCTTTCAAAGCAAATCCCACCACTATGCATATGGTGAAACTCATGAGTCATAGGCTGGAATACACAGATTTTCCTGGAGAGATTGTACCTTTAATAACAAATTATTCAAGTCATGCACCACAGATGGATCGCCTTATTTACTGCCCTGCTCTTTGCAGGACTTGGTTTTTGGGCTGGGATTTTTTACAAGCCTTTTCAATAAAGAATTAGGGTGTCAATCCATAATGCTCTGAAATTCTAGCAAACTCACATGCTATAAAGTATTTGGCATTAGAGACTGCTTAACAATCAGAGCAGTGGAGGATTTGTGGCCCTATTTTTTTCTGAACTGAGATATCTGAATCGACTTTTCCAACGCCAAGACTTCCTTGAAACATCCATGAGAATATCACTTCTTTATTAAGAAAATTGACTAATGCTACATAAATACACATTTTTATTAATGAATACTGCTCCATTGTGGTCAAAGATTATGATTTACAGGATGCTTTGAGGTATGGTTCAGATTTACAGAACTGAGATGGTGGCCAGGTGACACAAACCTTTTATTGCGTGTGCTGGGTCCTCTGTACTGTGGTGAAAAGAGTTCACATACACATTGCAAGCTTTCTCTGGAGCTGCACGATCGGGAAACTTGTATTTAATCTTTAAGCTCCTTTCCAGCATTTTCCTTTTGTGCTTGAATTCCAAAATAGTTTTTGTGTATTTGTTAATAGTGGTGACAGCTGCCGCCATACAGCAAGCGAAGGAAGCCCATGCGAGGCTATAAACAAAAAGGGTTGTCAGAAATTAGCAGGACATTTTCATAGTCAAAGCTTCCAGTTGTATTTTTGAAAATACCACATCCACATGATTGTGTGTGTTAGGGAAAGATGAGCATGGTGAGGGAGGATGAAAGGTTCTTGGTTAATGACTATTTACATACCTGACTTACACAGCTGACCTCTACACGCTGGTTATACTATTTACATTTAACATTCCTGTTTAATGAAACTCTACCTGCAACTTCTCTGTTTACTTAGAAATTAATGTCAGAAAGAGGAACTACAAAAACCGAATTACTATGATACGTAAAAAACTAGAACGTGTCATTACTGAGAGTACAAATTCCGCAGGTGACACTAAGATGTGTGTCAGTTATCCAAAAGAAAGGAGAAGGCACAGTTAAATAGCTGACTAAAGCAGACTCAGAGCACAGAAATGTGTTCCTGAGAAAATACAGGTCATGACTAAACAGAGACATCAACTCTGAAATGGCAAAAGTAAAACCATAAGAAGACAGAACTGAAAAATGATGTGAAGGTACTATTGGCTAAAAATGTGTGAAACTTCCAGAGTACTGAGTGGGCAATACATGCTGGTGGTGTAAATGTAGCATGTAAAACTATGGCCACAGTAGAATCAATTGAAGTTCACACTGGAGGAACTTAACTCATCAGAGCTTTTCTTAACATGGCAAGACCACTGGTTTGAAAGGAGGGAAGAAGGCACTATTTCCTACACAGCTCCTTTGATACCCATTGAGGATATCCAAGTAGCCCTGAACATTGTCCAAAGTGTTCTCTCAATACCTGGAATTGGACCTTCACAGACCAGTTCCTTCTGAGAGAAGGAGGATCATCCTTTCCACTTTGAGCAAGTGAGTGACTAATAGCCTAAATGGCTAAAGCTGGAAGAAATTTAAACAACTTATACAAGGCAGTTGTCCTGGGAGATGAGGGCACTAATTCTGGGTCTGATATGTATGGAGAAGAACCTTTGCTTCATGTGGTGGTGAAGGTCTCTGTATTGTCTAAAGGATGGCAAACACAGTACTCATAAGTTTATACCATCTATGCAAAAATCTAAGACATCTGAATTTGGAGAAAAACAGATGTTTGCTGAACTGCATCCCCAGGAATGAAATAAGGTAGACCCATTCCTTATAAATTAGGTATAAATTCCTTGAACATATGGTGAAGTGACTGAAATGTAATGGAAGAAGAAAATATAAACAAATAGGTACCAATAGGACCAGCCATAATCCCATGTGTGAGGTCTCCAGTCTTCAGGACCAAGATTTACAGTGATTTGAAATACAGTTGTGTACATCATGTGAGCAACCATGCCCAGAAGACCTAAAATATATAAGATCATAAGGACATTAGAAAATGTAAATTGAGACTCTTCTTTGTCAACTTTTTGCATGTTTCTCAATCATTTCTTTTGGAGAAGATAAAGGAGAGACATGACAGTTGTCTTCAACTATGTAAAGGCTTCTGCAGAAAGGGAGTCATCCGTTCTCCATGAATATAGTCAGATGTTTAACAAACTAACATGTATTTAACCAACAAAAGTGAGGTTAGCAAATCACTTAAGTGTGTAAATATGTTTTAAGAGGAAAAAAGTATAATAAAAAAAAATCTTTAATTCATTAAGAAAGGCACAACAATCACAAATGCATGAACACTAAATCCTAGTACACTGGGATTAGGATTAGGATCAAAGCCCAAAATTTTGACAGAGAAAGACGATCTTGAGATTAATTCTTTGCCATCTGCCAGGTGTTTGACTTGCAATTAGATGTCATTCTGGAAAATATGCTTTCACCATGTATAAATCACTTTGAACTCTCAACAATCCTGACAATAGGAAGCACAGTGGCTCGTGGTCCTCAAGAAATTATAGTAAATAAACAGAATGATAGCTTCTGGCTCCAAAATTAACTGCTCTGTGAAATGTTATTCATTCAATATTCCTTAGTAACAGCTTTATATTACAGACAGAATCACAGAGTACTTCAGAGTGTAAGACACCTTCAGAAGTCTCTGCTCCAACCTCCTGCTCAACACACATTCAACAGTGAATTCAGACCAGATTCCTCAGAATAAACTAGAGACCCTCTGAAGTTTCTTCCAAACTGAATTTGCCTAGGATCTCACGATTAAATAGCACTGGATGAAGAAGTAATATGCAGAAAATGAAAGACACTTTTAAAGACAATTCTCTACTAACACTCATCCAGTTACATTTTTATTCCCTCATGAAAGTGTTATTTTAATTTGTTTATTGCTAATTTTATACCTAGAATGATGGAAATATAACAATCAAGTTATTTGGAAGAATGTGAGTTTTTATCTTTGGCAATGAAATTAAAAATTATACCATTTAAACAAATGAAAATTAGTAAAATCTATAAATATAAATTATAGAAATAATATTAAAAGGCAGTTACTTGGAAAGAATATTTTTCCACAAATTTTTGCTGCATCCTGTATTGTCAGTATCTCCAGAGATATAATAGTTTATAAACTTGGACACTGTTACTAACTTCCAGGTGGAAGTCTGTCAATGTTGCATTTTCTGGATGTAAGGAATCGAGGTTCTTAACTGTACCTGCCAATACGGTGACAACTGCAGAGAAGGCATTGATCTTGAGTCCATCAATGACAGTACTGTAGTAGCACATTTCTACTGACATTAGAATGGCTCCAGTCAGAAGCAAAATGATGTACAGAAGCTCTGCTACAATAGACAGCCACAAAACCCCTGGAAAATCAAATCAGCAGCACTGATATTACAAACAGTCTTTATTTTCATCATTTCTTCATTTATACTGTTTACATAACATTAAACAAAAGCTCAAAGGCTGTGAGGATGCTATTATGACATCTATAGGAAGACTTCAAGGTCAACGGACACCCTAAATTATAATTTCCTCTATTGATTTGGCCATTTAGTGGAAGAGCACTTGCACGTTCCTGCTACACACTTAAGAAGCTTACAGTACAAGTAGGGCAGTGCGGTTTTATACTCAGTAGCTACCCTAAAAGTACCATGAACCAAAATTAATATAAAAAGAATTACTATCCAATTTTCTAGCTGTTGACATCACAGTTGCTGAGTCCAGAGAGAACTCTACCAAAACAGAAGAACAAGTTATCCAGCTAACAAATTGCACACAGCCACATGTCCTGAGGGTCCAGTCGTTACATAAAACCTTCCCTCTTGGCTTAATTTTCCACCAAACAGGATCTTGATTATGTTGGGTAGAGCAGCCTTCATGAGCTCAGGCACTGCAGGTTTCACTGAGTTTCATGTCTCTGGTTATCTGCTAATTCATCTATTTCTGGGTATCTGTTAATTACATCTTATGCAAGAAGTTAATCTTCCCATTAAATTTTCTCAGCCTGCTGTTCAGTATTAGTGTGCCAATGTCCCACAGTCAGGAGCATGGAGTCTTCTTGTGCTCGGATCTTAGCAAGAACTGGCCAACAACCTTTCCACAACCTTTTTAAAAACAAGTAAGTATGTCCTGAGACACATGGTTGTAGATTCAAAGGGTGATTTCACGTGAAAGTATATGCTACCATAAATTCCTAAGACATGTAACTGGTTACTAAACTGTACATATGGCAATAAACAATGTTAGTGTGGTAAATAATATCTACTGCAGGTTTTGACAGTATCTGTAGGACTTCTCTGATTCAAAGCCCATTTAGTGATTAAAGTCTTGGGCCATGCTATGTGAGGGTGTTTATTTTGTTGACGAACTCTAGATGTTATGTTGCCTAGAATTATTAGCTGCTCCAGCTATGAGAGCTTGCATCTTAACAGTTTTAATAAGTGAGATGTTATTACACATGCACTGAACAACTGAGTGTGTTATTTTTCTGGAACAGCCACTTGCAAAGCAATCTGATCACATCACTGGGAGGGTGTGGGGTGTGCTGAAGAACATCGTCAGACAGGTTTTATAGGAACACAAACCATTCTCTGCAAGAAAGACAGAAACTCTCTGCTTTCAGGAGAGTAGAAATGCCTCCTTACAGTTCTGTGTAAGGTACAGAGAGGAGACTCAGACTGCCATCAAGATCAGTTGGTCCACAACACATCTCCCTCAAGTCCCATCAACACTCCTTGAACCTTGTTCACACATTGCCTGTTCCTCTGCCCTCTCCAGGTCATATAGTGCAAGCCATGAAATTCCTGACTGTGAGTATAAAGATAGGAGGAGAGAGGGGTCAAAACCTTACAAATCTTGACTTCCAGTACTCATATTCAAAGTAATTTTAAAAAAGCATCTAATTTAAAAAAAAAAAAATTGGGTCCAAATGGAGCATTTTCAAAAGACATAAATTCATATTTTAAGTCTGCATTTTGAGGTTGAAAAACCAAATGAAGGACAAGAATCTGCGTGGGATTAAAGCAAGCATTTTTGATACCAAAGCACAGAATATTTATAGTGTTAAATGTGATCAGGAAAAGTTTATTTAGACAAAGAAAATATGCATATCTACCTCGATCAGCAGCTGCAGTCAGACTGATGAAGCTTCTACATTTCTCACCTAAAAAATTAGAAATACAATAAAATTCAGGATTCCTTTGTATTCTGTAATGATCTAAAGAAACAGCTTAATCAAAAGTGGGAAATGCAGAACCTGTCTTAAGAGCACAAACCGAGATGGTCAGGAGAAACTATTTCTGATGTACATTTGTACACACAAATCCTCCTCCTGATACATCAACCTACTCCAGGGACTTAACTAGAGAATCCTTCCAGACTTTTTCAAGGCAGAACCAGAGTCTGGGATACTTAACAGAAAGGCTATGAATTGCTCTCCAAAAGGTTGTTAGATGTGAAATCTGGAACAGGAAAACAATCAATTTCTTTGAAAGACTGTCAGCCTGTATACCATCTTCCTTGTGAAGGAATACCTGCTCTCCTTACAGCAACAAGGCTACTGCTCACAGACATTTATTCTAAGCTTGATTCCAATTTCTTGCTCTAAGCTTTGATTTTCAAACCCATGTGACCTCCTGACCCCCACACAGATGCTGTGAACAAAGCTCTTGGAATTAATTTTGCTCTGTTCTGAAAACACTGGGTGGTTTTTTTTTTTTTTTTTCCCAGCTACTAACTGCACCAAGTTGGAAAACAAGAACTGCCATAGCAGATGCACAGATTGAACAGCCCTGGTAGCATCACCACCTGAAAGGTGTCTTTTGGATATCTCTTTTGTCTGATCTTCAACATTTTCCTCTGAAAATTGCACAACTTTCAAGATATTCTGGTAGATCTGGACTTTCAGGACAGATGAAAGAAGATGCATTTTATAGCACAGATGGCAGTTAATTTGATTTTTTCTGACGTTCTGTTCTAGTTTTTGTTCCAGTAGTAACTTGTAAACTCATGACGGTGATAAGGGGAAAAACTTAGTGTTGATCTGGATTTACAATAAATACCCTATATCTTGAACCACCTAAGCAACTCCTTCATATAAAGATTGAAAATTGACTAGAAGCTTTCCTTAATAGCAAGCTAATTTCATTCTACTAACATTTACACATGTAGAGTGAAACCCAATTAAATGCCACCACTCATGACTGATAAGTCTCCAAATTATGGTTTAGTATGGTGAAAATAATCTTCTTCTGATATGGTTTATGACAGATCTGATTGCAGTAAGAAAGTAGGAATACCCTTGACTAAGAGAAAATCCATGAAATAATCTAGATCTCACAGATTAACTGCTCAAATGATTTTTAAAACTACAACAAAAAATCACCCTGAGGTTTTCTGTGTTGTTATAGGGGGTTCATAAGTAATCATTTAATTCAAATATGTTCTCTTTTTTTGTCCAAGAGACTAAAAGTATCAGAAAAATGAACAATGTCCGTAATACTTGCTCTGGTGAGAAGAATTAACCAAAAACAGTCTTAATCTGTACTATAACCTGTCATTTTGAAGTCTTTTGCAGAATATTTTAGGAATTTTTTAGGAATTCACTAGATCCCTCCAAGATCACCCTCCCCAGAGAAGAGGAACTTTTAAAGACCAGATTTTCCTTTAAAACACACACACAACATTGCAGCAAAGAGGAAGGTGACACCAAACAAGTAGGAAGAACTCTAATTAGTTTCTTAAGGAAGTTTACATGATTTTACTCACCTTCCTCATTTACAATTTCTTCACAGGAATACCAAATCCCAGCATGAAACTTTCGTTCAACAAACTTGTCATCTCCTGTCTCCCAAATGTACTGCACGGCATTGCTGTTGTTGGCATCAGGGCTATTGAAGCGGATGCAGTCATCCCCTTTGCTCTGTCCTGTACAGAAAGGTTTGGCAACTTTTCTTGTCCCTTCACACCAGTAACTGCTACTGAATGCTGTAATAGAGAAGACTAAAGAGAGAAAACTGAGAGAAAATGCTGCTGAGGCTCTCTGCCTTCTGTCTGGAGATGGGGCTGAAACTGGCATCCTCCAGGGCTGGGATCAATTAATCTAGAAAAAAAAAAAAACCCTTCTACAAAGCTACATGTCTGCCTGGTGAAACACTTGCCTGATTGTACCATCCCATTCTTCATTCGTCTCAGAAAATTCTACCAGCTTAGTAGTTAAGACAGAAAGCAGAGATATGGGCTTGTCCAGAAATCATGTGGTAGAAGAGATTAAGGATATAGGACAGTGCTATTTGTCAGTAATGTCTGGTCAAAGAAATATGAGGAGGTGGAACAAGCAATTATATTTTGCCCCATGAACCACAGGAATAGAGACACACATAACACAGAAGCATTGGAAGTAGCCCAGTATGTTATCAGAAAAGTATTATTTATACAAACAATGTGCATTTACCTTGATCAGCAGGTGGAGTCAGACTGATGGAACACCTCAATTTCTCAGCTAATAAATAGAAATTATTATGGTTTGAAATGCTGCTGTTGCACTCAACACTGATTAAATTGGATACAGTTGTGAATCACCCTATAAAGGAATTCTTAAGGAGATAAAACCAGTTTCTGCTGTTAAAGCATTTCACAGCATTCCAGCACTTCCCGAGACCAATGGGAAGGTGATTGCAACTGTTCAAAGTTCCACCAGTGACAAAAGCAAGTGTTAAGTCGCATGACCTTTCTATTGATGGGCTTCTGGGCACTGTCCAGTCTGCCTCCATGAGCACATAATACAAATCTTGCCCAAGTTTGGTGAAACAGTAGAGCAAATGCTGAATTATCCTCCTTTTTTTTCCCTATTCATCTGTTCTATGAAATAGGGCTTTTTTCCTTCATCTAAGAAATATTTCCCACCTTGACATGTCATACAGGTTGCTTTTTCTGCCTGTTTGATGATGCAAATAAATGTTGCAAAGAACCAGAAGAAGCAGGAGTGTTAGTAATTAATTGCTTCATTTTACGACTGTAAGGTCAAAACACGTGCCCTAGGGGAGAGTGATACCACAGGACAGACACTGAAATCACACATGAATCATTCTGATCTTTAAGACAACTCACATTGAAAGCTGGGCTACTGCTGGCTGTCATGTTGTAGTGTTCCATTTCTGTACTCCATCTTATCTGCTTGGGACACCTGTGAGTTCTGGGAAGGGGACGAGTCATCATCTGGTTCGTTTCTTTGGAAAATGGAGAAGGCAACATTTTCTTAACTCTTAATATTGTCAAATCAAAGTTAGATCTTAAAGCTATTATATTATAAATGGTTTTATTCACTGAGCCTGCAAAACATAGACATTGATTTGTGTTTCCAGGTTTTTTCCCTGCAACTGCATTGCAAAATGATTTTTAAAAATTAAAGCTGAGATGCATTGTCAGTGTTTCAATTTTGCAGCTGGAGCTGTGAAAAAAACAAACCCACTAAATGTCATAAGTATGATAGTAAAACTGTAGCTGGTGGCAGCATCATTTAATGTACATGTTAATTCTGCCTGATCTCACACCACTGTCCGTATTTGATAAAATATGCCCAGAATGGACAAAACCAGTTACTACTGGGTTGCTTCCTAACAGCCAACTAGCTTCAGCAACCTTCCTGCACACAGTTTCTCTGTGTTCTAGGGCATCTTTTAAAGGTTTCATGAGGTGTGTATAAATATATACATATGTATTTACGAAGCTGGATTGCATTCTTGCAAAACCACTGGCGATATTCCCATGGAGTTCCAAGGGAACAGGATCAGCCCTTTAATGCTTTAACAGTTTTCTGACTTCTTATTGGCTAAAGCACCAGCTACAGTAAGCAGGCTTGCTGTGAAGTTTAGAGTAAATAGTCTCTGCCTTTAAGCAGAAAAAAATCCAAAAAGTAGTTGGAGTCTAGCAAGACAGACACTTCAGCAGACTTCTGCACTTGTTTGTAAGAGGATTCATGAAACAGTTGCACTCATAAAAGAAGATATTTTTGTCTTTTTCTTTTTTTTCCACAGAATAGAGTGATACAATTGATCTGTAATAGACTGAAATAGCAACACATTGGGGACAAATTTATTAGAATGGGCATGGTAACACTTTTTGGTCTCTGTTCCAGCATGGGACTCTGGTCTAGAATATCTCCCACGCCTGCCAGCTCTGTCATGATATTGTTTCTGGTGAAACAGGTAAGCTCATTCAATCCTTCCAAAAGGGCAGTTGAAAAGTGAATTCCTACCATGTAACATTTTAACCTTCACAAACAGCATGTTTCTTTCAAAAATAGCTCTGACAGAACAACTTCTGTTCGTTAAAATTTAGTCATGAGAAATATTGTCTGAGAGGCTGCAGAGTTTTGCATTAGAACTCACTCTGACTAGGTCACTTATTGCAATTTTCTTCTATTAATGCTCATTCGTACTGTGAATGAATTGTGTTTATATCAATTTATACAATCTTTATTTCATACCAATATTGGTCAGTATTGAATTATATTGGCTTTTCAAATATTCTACCAGCTACCAATACAATTGTGAATCATTTTCTACTGGTTTTCCTCTGTTCTAAAAGCAGCTTTGCTTTGTCTGTAGCACGCTCTTTCATTCTCTGACTTATTTGAGGGGTGAGCACTGAATCTCACCTTTGTGAAAACTGGTGTTACTGGTTTCATTCTGCACTTCAGCTTCTTATAGAAGGCTAAAAAATCTGTATGCCATTTCTACTTTTATTTCTTGCAGAAATCTCCTAAACTATTCACTTCCTCTTTTTTCTAAATCCATGAAAAAAAATCTGAAAGCTTGTTTCTTTGTCTATATTGTCTTACAATTTGGAAGAGTTTTAGGTATCCAATGACAAAATCTCTCAGTGTCATTTATTTCAAGGAAATTGTCATGGATGTTTTTAATCATTAATATTTATTTATTAATATCATCTTTTAAAACTTCACTAAAATGTCAGTAAATTTCAATTCAC
Organism: Urocolius indicus; assembly: GCA_013401255.1. Taxonomy (NCBI): domain Eukaryota; kingdom Metazoa; phylum Chordata; class Aves; order Coliiformes; family Coliidae; genus Urocolius; species Urocolius indicus. Next base: position 75,930 of record WBNH01006208.1, on the reverse strand, counting down.
CTGAATAACATTAATATATAGATTTACACTCCATTTCTATTAAATAAGTGTACCTGAGAAGAAGTGTAATCAACTTACTTTAAACTGAAAGTAATAAGATATTTCTATGCTCTCATCCTACATTTAGCTGAGTTACTAAGGAAGTGAGTTTGCGTGTGTACATGCTGTAGAGAGTATATTGTGTTCCCAGCTCTTTTGATGAAGAAAAAGTTACCAGGAGACATATATTGTGGATTTTTTAAAACAGAAAAAAACTATTCCTAATGCTGTTGTACAAGGCAATCCTAAAACTTCTCCCACATAAATAACCATAGAACTGAAACAACTCTCATGTTTGTGAGGCATCTTAAATCTGTAGGACACCTTGACTGAAGCATTGGTTCCATCGACACTGACAGAAAATCTCCCAGTTTCTTCTTTAAGATCAAAACTTTACAAGACTATAAATCACAGTGGATTGCTTTATCATAGTGATGCCTGTAACCCATTCAAAGGGATCGTGTTATGTCTCTTTATATTTTATTTCATAAGGAAATTGCACAACATACAATTAAAAATCTCTAGATCCATATTTTCTATCAAGCACCTATATAGATATTAAAAACAATGATCAGAATAAAGAAAGATCACAGTTGAATTAATAAATAGTGGTTTAAAGACTTATTTGTAGTTGATGCATAAATCGTAAGGTGTTTTCTGTCCATAGTACCATAATCTGAATTAACAGCAACATTGCATTTCACTGTTAGCTCAGTATGAGAAATTAAAAGGGTAAAAATCTTGATTATACTGTGGTCAGTTATGTAAAAATAAATTTAAACCAGTCTGTTTGCAAACTTGAAAGATCCTTCCAGGGAAGTTTGATTCGATTTCAGTACAGGTGAACTTTGAGGTAAGTGGAGTGCCAGGCTCACAGGCTGAGGCAGTCCCCTTTGCTACCAGTGAAACTTCAGATAGCCTGAAGTAAAGAAATGACCACTTTAAGGCAAAAGGTTGCAGACATTCTGAGCATCTGTCTTGGATGTTGAAATTTAATGTCTTCTGAGTTGGAGGTCTTGTTTAAATACTATTGGCTGAATATCAACTGAAATATAGAACTGAGATCAAAAGCTGCCTGATGACACTGCTTGAGGTCATAATAAATTGACCTGAAAGCTTGATGTCTATCACTGAGCATGCATTGTATCTAAATTTTGAGAGCACAGAGCAGCCCAAAACTTACTCATAATAATATCTATTGGGATCTGTAATCACAGATCCACGTCAGATGCAGAGAGCAATTTGTCAGTTCTGTTCAGAACATGCCCACAGGACTAGGTGTTCTCCCACCCATGGTAATATCAGGAGAAGCTCCCATGGTCTCAGCAGTGATTGCTGGGTTCCTCACATTGACTAGACTGCAGACCTTCCTCTTTCTGAAACAACCTGCACCCCCTCTGAAGAATAATAGCAACACAGATGGAAGATACAGAGGCAAGCCTGTCTCTGACTTCTCTGTTAAATCTTTTTGGCTTGGTTATACAATTTCACTTTGACATATGACATTCAGCTGTCTACCTCCTTAATTTACCCTTCCCTTATAAAGATAGTACCTTTTACCCAACTCTGGACAGAGAGTAGCTTATTAGTCTTCTCAACGCAAAAGAGCCTTAACAGAATCCCTCTATTGCAGAAAGCTCTGATGTCTTCGTTCTGAGGCACCTGCATCAATCCCTTTCAAGACAAGAGGGGAAAGAATGTTGATTTTTCCCAGTTTCAAAGCATTCTTCAGCCTTCCTCTGCACATATGTCCTTATAGATTTTTCCCCAGAGAGAAACCAGTGCAGACTGAGTACTCACAATCAGCAGGCCTGCCTTCTAAAGCTACTTTTAGGAGTCCATGTCTAAGTAGCTGATAATTGGTTCACAAGTTGCTACCTTTCAAGTCATTATGGTTTTCTGTTTAATATCTTTGTATCATTTCTTTGGTAAGATAAATATATGGGGATTTCTTAGACTTTTCATAAAATCACAGAATGGCAGGGTTGGAAGGGACCTTTAGAGATTATTCAGTCCAACTCCTCTGCAGAAGCAGGTCCCACCTAGACCAGGTCACACAGGAACGTGTCCAGGTGGGTCTTGAAAACCTTCAAGGAAGTAGACTCCACAATCCCTCTGGGCAGCCTGTTCCAGTGCTCTATCACCCTCACCATCTCTTTTGAGGTATGACAGTCAGAGTCAATTCCAAGCAGTTACACCAGTGAAAAAATATTAATCATCACTACTGTCCTGTACTCTTTTTCCATATCCTCCCTGTATGAACGACTCCAGAAATGTCAATAGCCTCCTGCAACATTGTCTACAGAGAGCTTTTGTCCTTCCATTTCTACAACTAAAAATAACTTCTCAAAAAGTCCTGACATACATCCTTCAGCTGTGGCTTCTGGAAGTAAAATGTTGCATGAGGTCTATCACAGTGTGAGTTCTGTGGAGGGCTTTGTTGTTTCCCTGTGATCTAAATAGCACTTTTTAGCAGCTCATTGTCTGCTCCCTGTTAATTTCCAATCATCTGCACACTTTAAAAGTTAATTTGCATTTTATATGTTCTTCTATTTCAAATTAAAGGAGAGCTCTGATTTTATGTAGACTTGATTTAGTTTTTTTTTTATCAGAAAGTCTTATGGTGGATAACCACACACCTCACAGATATTTACATCAGTAATGACCAACATTGGCTGACTCCACCTGCAGCTTTGCAGAAACTGACAATTACATAAGGAAATGATGTGAAACTCTCATTTGTGCCCAAACTGCTCCTAACTCTGATCTAGTGAGCAGCTTCATGACTGTATATCAATCTCCTCTTCAGGAATGAAACTGAGCAAGCACACAGGTAGCTGCTGTGAGGTTTTCCTTCTATTTCCTTGGCTGTTTAATATGTTTGTGTATTAGAAACTGAAGTGTTATCCCTTAAATCAAGCAGTCTTTTCTATAAATGCGTCATCTCCATGTCTTTGCCTCTTCAAATGAGGTTCACTGACCCGAGAGTGTCTGAAGAATCTCCCCTGGCTCCCAGCATTTTGAGGCCTACATGGGGGAAATGTCAAGATGCTTTTTATTTTGGAAACACGCATTCCTTTCTCATGGCTGCTGTAAATATTCTCTCCTTATCTTGCAAGCCCATCAGAGGAAGAATAATTAGTCTTTCTGCTCCCTGGAATTTAAAGTAGGGTGTCTGGAAATTAGCTGAGAGGCTAAAAGCAGAGTATTGGGCAGGCAACATTTTACACAGCAAAAACATGCATGAAAGAATGATTTCATGGAACAGCTATCTAATAGTCTCCACTATTCTTGTTTTGAAAGTAAATAAAAATTATTTTCTTTATTTTTCCAACAAACAGGTCGAGAGAGAAAGATACAGGTGAAGTTCACAGCTATACATTGTCCTGGTTATTTATGTTATTTATGGCACATCACCAAGCTCAGACAAGCTTGGGACAACCACAAATCTGTAAGGCAGTTTACAAAAGGGATCTAGTCCACACAAAAGGGTATTGATTTTCCCTGCAAAGCTGTAAAGCATCTTTTGGCATAAGGATTGTTGCTTTTAAGAAAACTTATATTTAGTCTGCTTTCCAAAATTTGGTCATTACCATCAGTAACATTTTCAACCAGTAGTGAAGTTTTCATTTTTAGTTACTTAAAGAGACAGTGTTCCTGCTACTTGCCCACCCTTGGCCTCTTAAAGCCCTGGTATCAGATCAGCTGGAGTATTACACAGAGACTGCTTAGGCTGATGTTCTTTTCCCTGGATAAAGAATGATCAAGGCATCATGCTGATACTGAATTGTTAGCAGCATCTAGCATTGTCCTTTCTCTACTCCCTTGCTCCCAATTTCTTCAGCAGCACAACATCATCACGCAATTTTGCATTTAACTCTTCTATTTCTAGCCATTCGTTTCCTAAAGAGTAATTACCAACTGTTGCCATCTTTAAAGCCTCCACAGTCATACTGTTGTGTGATAAAGATGTGTCAGAAAGATGGATATTTACAGAGAGTGAGTTTAAATATGAGTCCCCTTGGGACAATTGTAACCCTTACACTGATGAGGTGTATGCCACAGATCACTACATCCTAAACACATCAGTCACTGTAGATGACATCATTGTTAAGATCTGTCTACAGATGGAAATTTTTATTAGCAGCGGAAGGGATTTTATGTTAGGAATAATTTTATCAGTGGAGACAAATGTAATTCTCTCCTCTGTCTTTGCAGCTGTCGATCTGAGTCCCAGATCTCAGCCTCTCGTGCTAACATCTAGGTCTCTTTCCTTTCTGTTTATCTGCTTCTGGTTGCCAAGGGAGTGACTCAAGGTCAGCATATCCAACCAGTGCTCCTAAGCCTCTTCTCACATTCTGCCTTTGTACACCACTGTCAATCCTCTCAACCTCTGGATTTCTTCCGTATGTTTCTGCAGCTGCAGTGCCATCCATGTCTTACAAATACAGCAATCCTCTTCCATTCAACCTGCCAGAATTTGTCCATCAAAGCAACTGCCCTTTTAGACACCAACACACATTTTTTGGTTCATTTGTGTTAGCCTGTCTTCACTTGGAAAAGAAGAGAGTGGATGATAGGTCTAGTAGAATCCTGTGGGTTGAAGGTGGATTGTTCTTGTTTTTAGGAGCAGCTAAATATGTTTGGGGAGAGAAGCTTCCAGAGCAGAACACAGGGTGAGCTGGAGAAGAGACAGAAGAAGAGAAAGAAACAGAGGAGGGAGCCAGGGGTCTGCAGCATAGCAGCAGGCAAGAGGAGAAGGCAGCTCTAGTAATCACAGGATGGTTGTTATCCTGGATAACACACAGAATCTGCTGCCATTAAACACACAAAATCCAAAGCTGAGCCTGTCTTCAAGTCTACACTAGTAAAAAGGAGACTGTTCTTAGGTGCTTTTATTTCTAGTTTCTCTAAACAGGTCACATCAATGCAACTGTTACAGATCATATCCCTCCAGGAACCCAGCTTTTCAGAATGTAAAAGAACTCCTCATCTCTCGGGCTGTCACTATGACAGGAAGGCCTAGGCACAACCAGTTTTGAAAATACCTAAAACAAAACAAATGAAAAAGAAAAGCTCAGGATGTAAAAGTCTATTTGTGTGAGACACTTAATATGGAGAAAATTTTGCCATGGATAAAAATAATGCTCCATTTCACTATGAGAGAAATCTTGAGGTCAAAGTCTCTTCTCCTCTGTAGACACAAGAGGACAGCAAAACTGTGCCCTGTCCAGGCAAAAAGGGACACATAGTTGATACAGACAAGCAAGTAAAACCAAAGTTTACAATGGTGTTTTCTCAAAAAGGAGAGGAAAAGGTATCTATTGAACAGTTGTGTCTGTTGGAGAAAGAAGTGGTCTTTTAAGTTCTGGGCAGGAGTATAGAATGCACTGGAGAAAAGGTGCTGGTATCTAAATAGTATTGCTTATTCATTACTCTTTTATTCAATTTTTTACTGTACTACTCAACCAGGAGTGCTGATTACTTTTAAGATGTTCTAAAAACAAACAGCTCTCGCTGATCATCAGTCAGATTCCTAGATCAATCGAGCAGAAACATAAATACATGAGATGTACTAGTTGACTTTGGCATAAATGAACTGTAAAAAGCCTGGACAGACTGTAAGAATTGTGCAGATAAGTATGCATTCTCCATGGTGGAGGAATGAAATGCCAGTGGTTTTGGTGCATCCTCACAGGTCCTAGAAATTAAATATCTGTGTGGATTGTTCAGAAGACACTTTAGAAAAGGTGGATAGATCTGTGTGGTTATAAAGCATCATGGCAGTAGATTTCTTGCTCAGGGGCAGCTGCTGAAGAAATTTCACTAAGACTTTCCTAAAGAAGAGGTGGTCTTCAACTTTATAAAGGTCTCTAACTCCCTGCTTACCCACCATTCCTCCTTTTCCCTTCCCTTTCTTGTCTTCTCTGCCCTTAAATTTCTTAGAATGGAAAGAACCACAAGGTTCTGACTCATTTTCCTCATGTTCAGTATTTTCACTTGCAGGCCAAAGGATCTCTGCTGGCAAAAACCACTACTGGATGGAACAAATACAAACAAGAATGCTTGAAAACACTGAGGGAATCAACTCCAGATACTGGTAAGGAAGCAAACAGCACAACAGTGCAATGTGTTCAGTAATACTGATGAATATGCAAATATTCTTTTATTTGCTTTGCAGAAGTGTGTGTCTGTTTATAAGTTCTAAATGTAGAACAGTCAGCTGTAACAAGACATGAAAACATGCAATTGGGAAGTTAATGGCTCTTTTTGTCCTGAAACATAGGAAATTCCTATGTGTAAAACTAGATCATGCACAGAAATGAACCACTGAACAGCTGGTGTGGCACTGAGTGCCTGGTCAAGAGGTAGCTGCTACCCATCATTAGTAAACATCATGTTCTTTGGGTGAAGGAGACCAGTTTTCACTTTCCTTTTCAGCCTGAAAGAAATCAAAACCATATTCTTGGAAATGATGCTAACCATAGGAGAGCAAACCATGCAGGGCAAAGAAGACATCTCTCATTTCTATGCTTAGAAACTGAGCCATGGCAGACAAGAACCCAAAGCACAAGATGCAAGACAAGAGTCTGTTTTCCGCTAGTAAAGGCAGCTGGGAAGCTTCTCTCTTCTCAGATGACTGCTCATGCATTTTGTGATACAGTCATTCAGTTAATAAGCTAAAATACAGAGACCAGGTTGCCCCATGTTCACCTGGCACCTTAAAGTCCCTTATTCTCCTGTCTGCATGGTTATGAATTCTTGGCTGAAGAGCAGCTTAGCTTCAGAGGACAGTGCGTTCACCTGAAAAGCGACCGTGAGAAGAGCTGAGTCCATACCTACAACCTCTGACTGAGTGTGCTAAGTTTTATGCTGTTTGGCAAGAGGAAAGCTTATGATCTGTGATTATTTTACTCTTCCAAGTGTGAATTTCACTCAGATTTCTGTCTTCAGGAAAGGATGACACAGGCTCAAATAGCCAGAGAAGTTCAAGCAGCTAGGAGAGAGGTGACTGCAATCATCACTGAAAGATCACGACTGAAACTGTTTTATTTTGTGCTCACAGGTCTCTTCTCCTGTGTGTAAGTGATAAAACTCATGGCCATCTTGTTTGGTGGCTATTTCACCCCATCAACTGCACAGGGAAACTCCAGAATGATGTTATGACCTCTGACAAACTTCACCAGTGGCAGAAAGGCACATTTACATCATCATACTGGGAAACTTTGTTGGCCAGAACATTTGGCCTGATTAAGATCAATGTGTGTATTTTTCATAATTCAAATTGCATTTACTAGTTGGATGTCATTCCAGAGCATTGGCCTGGGGATCTAAATAGCAGGAAAAAACAGGTGGGGGAAAAAAAAAAAAGAGAGAGACAGGTTTTCAAGCCTAAATTCAGCAATATTTTAAGTTTACATTCCCTAAACTTTCCCAAAATATTGAAATCTCTACCTTTTGCAGGCCTTGGAAAAATCAGCAGGGAATATGTACCCTGTGAGTCAAGGAGCTGATTCTAGTTGTCATTTCCAATAGTAGTCTTTCTCCTCTTTCAATGGAATTAGGAGCTGCTGAAAATGAGCAGTCCTGCTTGGGCATGGCAACATGCTAAAGGAATGAATCCTCATGCTTTCCAGCCTTCATCGCTGACGTTCTCCAGAGGCAGCTGCAGCTCCTGGCAGCTGCAGCAGCGTGAGCTGATGGCCTCAGGTTACACTGTGAAGCTGTAACAGCTGGAGAAAGAAAGCAAGACTCACTTCTAACTTGGTTCATCTTTTGTAGCTCTATGTGGGGCATGAGCTTTTAGGTGTGTTTAAAAGCAAAAAAAAGAGAAGCATATCAACTACGCAAAGGCGGTCAAATATCTATCAAGGACTATCAGAACTTTGCTAGAGCATCTTTTGAGGTCCTTTCCAATCTGGGCTGTTCTCCAGTTCCATGGTATTTCAGGAAAGCACATTAACTGCTGGGCCACTAAGTGATGATGAATGACACAAGGTAATTCCTGTCCAAGTTGACCCATTATGTATCCAGCAGAAATAGCTGACAGAAAATAGGAATTTCAGTCTCGATTCCCTGGGATGTTTTTGTATTTTTTCTATGGTTAGGCACTGGATAAAAAAGGAAGTACTCTGGGGTGTGGACTTCTGCTTTCCACTCTCTGTAGTCATGGATTCAGCTTCCACCAACTTATAAGAGAGTAATAAAGAACGTATGAAGTTTATCTGCTACATCTTTAAAATACTTTGGAGTAGCTTGCAGGTTACCCAGAACAGTATATAATGGTTTTCATGATTGTCCATTATTTGAGCAGCTTTTTGTAAGACTTCTATTTGCATCTCTCCCCAGGAACATATTGTAATGGGACGTTTGATCAGTTTGTTTGCTGGCCTTACTCACCACCAGGAAATGTCTCTGTTCCTTGTCCTTCATATTTGCCTTGGATTCAAAATGGTAATGTGAAAGCCGCAACTTCTCTTAGAGGTTATGCTGAGAATCCATCTTGAGGAGAGAGACTGGTCTCTCTCATCCCAGTGTCCTTTGAAGTATCTGAGGGCTTTCTTGTCTCACCTGTGTTCACCTCTTTTCTGAACTAAGGCACAAAACTGTTGCCAATGTTTAACTCTTTCCTCCTTTTTTCCATCTGTGCTTTTCAGCTCAATTATCTACTATAAAGCAATACTTCTAAGATTGTGTAACCACACTGCCAGGCCTTTATTTGCAGTTCATATATGGTTCATAGACTCACAGAATGGTAGGGGTTGGAAGGGACCTTTAGTGGTCATCCAGTCCAACAGCTTCAGCTTCTGAGGTTCAACCTGGGGGGTCCCCACTGATCCTAGCCATGAATCTTTCTCCCAGAATATTGGAATAGCTAAAGAAACCACAGGAGTCCAAGCAGTCAGCCTCCAGCAGGACACACAGCAAGTGATGTGAAAAAACAAGCTTTTCAAGCAGCCTTTTCCTGGAGAGAGTGCTCTCAGGAAAGGAAAAAGAATAACATCTGCATAAGTAAAACCGTCTAAAGCAAACAACATTCCCTTTCTCCTGAAGAAATGAAAGGGCATTCCTACCACCATAGCCTAGCATTTCTGAATCCTGCTACAAGGCCTTTCTTAGCTACATGTGGCTTTCCTTAGCCACGCTTGTAATATCACTTGGAAGGATCAGTTGTGTCTGAGTCCTCCAGTTTATGGGAGACCACTACAGGCTGCTTATCCTAGCTTTCTCCGGCCCACCCCACACATGGTCTGCTCTGTAATTTGTCCTTTTTTGTGCTGCTAAACAGAAAGAGACTTCTATCTACCGTTCCAAATAACTTCTGCCAACCATTTAGAATAAATTCAGCTTTTTATAATAAACACAAAAGCATCCTCCTTCTCTCTAGTGTAATGGAGATCCCTTCCCCCCCCCACTTATTTTTTTCCTCTCTAAATTTCTACAAAAGCAAGATGTAAGACATGGCACCAGGCTATGAAGCCTTTAATTGTGTTCACAGTGGGGTTGCTGTATTACAACATCACCTGGCGTTCTCATCCATGACACAGCACCTTAGGAGAAAGGGAATCAGAGACAGCCCAGCTGCCTGTTTGTTCTCAAGGTTTTGCAGGACTGGGGTTAGGGTTGCTTGTGGCCCCCGTTTCCATTGTTGGTCCGATTTTCTAGGCATAGCTTTGTGTGTTCTGGGATACCAATGGGCTTGGATGAGAAATGCTCTGAAGTTTGGTGTAAATTTACCGTGTTTTATCATCATTGCCATAACTAAGCACTGAAAAACAGGATAGTCTAGAAATGAGATTTCTGATCACGTTTAATACATACCTTCAGCTTTTCTTTAGTGTCTAGTCTCACACAGCACTCCTGCTCCATCACAGCAAGCTGTCTTCCCAAAGCAGTTCCCTCATTTCCAGTCACCCTGAGTGAAATGAGATATTCTGGTTGTTGCTGCAGCTCTTAAATACTTTCTGATTCAAAAAACAAATGAAAAAGCTCGGGTCTGATTAGAAATAAATGGAAAGCAGCTGTTGAGGACAAGATCAAACAAACATAAACCAGGGTCCCCATACCATCCTTCCAATGCTACGAGCAAATTCTTAATTAGTATAAACTAGGACAATGGAGTGAAAGCCAAGAAAGCTTCACCAATTCACACCACCTGCTTGTTGGGCCCCAGAGCATGTAATGTAACACAAGACAGCGGTGTTTCAGAGGAAAATCATTCCCTAATCAACCTATACTCTTAATTTTGACTCACAGCCTAGCCAATGTACCACCCAGAGTTGGTGAAATTTATGAGCTGAATGAAGAAAAGGGAATAAAGTGAGATTAGGCATTTTTATTTTTGTAAATACCAGGTACATTCTGGGAATGTATTTCCCCTGGTTTACATTCCAACTTTGACCTCTGTAAGGATGAAACATATATTATCAAACACGAAAGTGTGTTTTAAACCATTTTGGAGTGGGGAAGATTGCTGTGATGTAAGGAAGAAATCTTTAAAACCTGTACGAAAAATGAAATCTCTATTTTGACCTTTCAGGCTAAACCTCTGTTTACTTTCAGGAAGTGTAGGAAATGTATACAGAGTCTGCTTGGATGAAGGGACTTGGCAAACAAAGGAAAACTCCACAGACATTTGGCGTGATAGTTCAGAATGTTCTGACAAAAATCATTTCAAAAAGAACGTAAGTATGTTTTATATTATGGTTTAATACTTTAATCTTCTCAATCCCTTCTTGAGTAACTGATAAACCATTTCCACCGAATACCTGCAAAAGATGTTCAGATTTCATTTAGATTACCAAATGGAAACCTGCTATTTTGTTTAGAAGAAGCGGAGGAGGAAAGATTGAGGAGGATTCCTGCTTTAGATGCTACAAATTATTTTCTGCTCAGAATCCAGTGCTTTCATGTGCTGAATTTCTCCTAATAAAATTGAAAAGGACTGCAAGTTGACAAGCATATAGCTTAAATTCAAAGCATCCCTTCATCTGCTCCAAACCACTGTAGTCTACCAAGGCCAGACAACTTCATTCCCTGCTGATTCCTGAGCCTTTCAGCATTTAATGAGATGTTAACCCATCTTTTCAAATTTATCTAGTCACAGAGGGGACGATAATGCAAATTCCATCCTTCCTAAGACAACACAACATGCAGCCCAAATCCCAAGCCAAGGAATGGCTCTCCTGAGTTAAATAATGACCACCCTAGATAGTCTCACTTTATCAGGTCTTTGTATTAAAGATAAAATGAGAACTATCTCTGTTTGTGAAGCTGGGAATAACATTCTGGCTTCTTTACAAATACAGGCATTCCCTGAGAGAAAGCAGTTTGCAACAGAGCAAGCTCAATTCCCCCACCCAAGCTAGGCTTAAGGTAAAGGACAGCTTGAGCAGTGAAGCAGTGATCTGAACCTGTTCCCAGCTAGCACAACTAAGCAATGACTTGCAACAAATGCATCAGCTTCAGATAACAGCAAAACATGCAGCTAATCTGGTTTCACCTTCTTATAACTCATTTTGCCAGTAGAATTCAGCTTAGCAGGTGTCAAAATCAAGGAAAGCATTATTACTGTGGGTTATTTTTTTACTTTTTAGTCCTTTATTTAGTGACCACTGTTACTATTTATTACTTTATTGTGTAAAATTATTATTAAACAGTTCAGGATCCCATGTACTATTAAGTTTTTACCAAGATCTTTAGGTATGGAGTACATGAACTTCCAAATTTACTGTTTATTTATACAAGTGTGATAAATATTCTCAAGTTCTGACAGTTTTCCATGGTTTGTTGATCATTCTGGAGCACAGACTTCTGGGTGGGAGACACTTTAATTCATCTTGTGTGACAGCAGATTCTTTCTTTAAAAGCTTTAACCACCATCCCTAACAAACCTAAAGATGGTTTTGTACCTGTTTGTTATCTTTAGTGGGAAGCTCCAAGATGTTAGAAATAATCCACAGCCGGTATCCACGTGCATTGGGATGAATGAGCTTTACTTTATTTGCATTGCTGTTGCAAAATTGACACAGCCAAGATGATAACTCATGGGTTTTATTAGGTTCGTGTCTGAATGTTTTCATGGAGCAGGGTGACTAATGGCTGTACTATGGGAATCTCCTGCACACACACTGCTCTTTCCCTGGGCACTTTCAACCTCTCCAAGTAAATTTCTTCCAGCAGGCACAGTTCACCCATACTATCCAAAGAGGGCTGATTAGCATAAATTGATTAGAGAAAGCTACTGGCAGGACTGAGCAGTAACACAATTCACAAAGAAAACAGCAAAATCACTAAGGAAACAAAACAGATTCCAAGGAGTTATTTACAGGGCAAATATTGATTACCAAAGTCACATATTCTGTATCCTGCAGAGAAGCTGATCTTGAGCTAGGAAAGTGATGAGAGGTAGACACAAGCAGCTAAAGAGAAGATCTTAACAAGAAGAAATGTTACATGAAGCAAAGTGGAAAGAAAATGTGAGCCCCGCTTCTTCCTCTGAGGTCTTATTCATCATTCAAAGATGTTTTAGACAACTCTAATTTAGTAATTTTGGGGTTTTCTCTTTGAACTCATGGCAGCAGCCAGTGTACTTCAATGATTATTGACAGACCTCTCTCAGATTTGTACAGACACACTGCTCAGTAACTGTATCCCCAGGCCACACATATAGTAATTGCTTTTGTATGTACAGGTTGAATGAGTTGATCTCTGCAGTTATTAAACCACCAATATCCATTTTGTGCATGCAGTCATGGCAATGGTTAGCTGTAAACCATATTATGACTGTTTGTGCAGGGACAATCTGGAAATGAGACTGTGAGTGGCTTTGAATTTCAAAAGAGCTAAGGCTGTTTACAAGTGTGTCTCTCATGCAATGATTTCATGAGGCAGTGCAGGGCAAAGGCATCAGAAACCTCCCTGGCTAACTTGCAACACAAAGAAGTTGAATACAAAAGTTTCTGAGCTGTGTTTGTGCTCTGCCCACTTGTCTGCATGTATAACACAGTTTTCATCTTTGCTCCTAGGAAGAAGAACATAAATTACTTACCACATTACAGCTGTTGTACACCATAGGATATTATTTTTCTCTCATCTCACTTGTACTGGCTCTCCTTATACTTTCTTTCCTCAGGTTAGTACAAATGTACATGCATTGTAAAAATACAGACCCCAGTACTCCCATTCTTCTCTTCATGTAACTGAATGGATTGCTTAGATTCCCATTTTCCTGGTAAGCACTAAAAAAGCAATTTGTGAGCCAAATCCATTGATGTCAACTGTATGAACAGAATAATTTGTTTTGTTTTGTTTTTTTAATTTCTGCAAATTACATATATTCCAGAGGATTCATCTATTGTTTTTTTTCCTCCCACAGAAAACTTCACTGCACAAGAAACTACATCCACATGAATTTATTTGCATCTTTTATCTTGCGTGCCACAGCAGTTCTTATCAAAGACTCTGTGTACTACAATATTTACTCCAAAAGACCAAATGATGAAACTGGATGGATATTATACCTCAGTCCCGAGGTAACTTGTTAGTTCAATGCTAATATTAAACATGTGCTGCTGGTGGCCTAAAGCTTCCAGTTCCGAAAGTTTGCTGTGTGGTAGCAAGTTTTGAGGTGTTTGTTAGTTCAGCTTTAAATGCTGAGATTTTGCTGATAAAGCTTAGGGTAATCAAGAAGAAAACCCTACCTCATTTAATAAATGTTAATAGATTTGGTTTATATGAAGCCTTGTATAGAAACAGCATATTAATCCATAGTTACATTTAAGCAAAACACCTGTCATTTTCAGGAAGAAAACCCACAATTATTTGGCACATGCAACATTTCTTTTATTCATTCTTGGTATGTGTAGCACAATGCAATGCACACAAATCTTTAAGACAATATTACCAAACAATATATTTGTTGTGGAGAGAACACTAAGAGAGAAAAAATAGTTTAAAGGCTTCTCTGTAGTAGGAAAACATTTTCTTACGCTTGTTTAGATAATGGAGTAACAACCTCTCTCATTTGCAACCACTGTGGATAAAGTATATTTGATGGTGGTGTGTGAAAATAGTTTTCCTATGTCAACAAGAAAAATCACCTGCAAGATGTTAATGGTGATTATTATCTCAACAGCTCATCAGAAAAAATTCTGATGTGCAGATCATGACAAAGAACACACACCTCAGCCTACACTGTCACTGTCTTTTCCTACTTGTCACCTCCTCTCAAACTTGCTGACAATAGAGAACACTTAAAGCTGTTGCAGGCCCCTCCAGTGTCTCCCCAGCAGCAAGGAGAGTTTTGTGAGATATGTCCCCAAAGCACAGTTACATCATGTCCATGTGCTAGTTTTAAAAGGATCCGTAAAGTAACAAACCCGAGATTTGTCACAGCTTTTGTAATGTTAACACTGATTTCTGGTTCCTTATTTCTACAGATTGTAATTGTTTGCAGGACTGCCCAGTTTTTCATGCACTACTTTGTTGGTGCAAATTATTTTTGGCTCTTAGTAGAAGGAATTTATCTGCATACGTTGCTGATAACTGTTGTACTTTCTGAAAGACGGCTGCTACAGACATATGTTGTGATAGGATGGGGTGAGTACAACACAACTTCTAATTTTTTGGTGCTGTGGTACTTTTCTTGAATCAGTGATTAAAACTTTCAAATGAAAAAAGAAAAAAAAAATGGAACTCTTTTTTGTTTGAAGTCAGCACATCTGGAATATTGTGTCCAGTTCAGGGCCCCTCAGTTCCAGAAGGACAGGGAGCTGCTGCAGAGAGTTCAGTGCAGGGCCATAGAGATGCTGGAGTGCAGCATCTCCCCACTGGTGAAAGGCTGAGGGAGCTGAGGCTCTGCAGCTTGAATAAAAGGAGACTGAGATGTGACTTCATTAATGTTTACAAATACATAAATGGTGAGTGTCAGGAAGATGCAGCCAGGCTGTGCTCAGTGATGGCCAATGATGGGACAAGGGGCAATGGGTTCAAGCTGGAACAGAAGAGGTTCCAGAGAGAAACAAGGAAGAATTTCTTCCCTGTTGAGATGAGGGAGCACTGGGTAGGGCTGCCCAGATGGGCTGTGGAGTCTCCTTCTCTGGAGACATTCAAACCCACCTGGATGAGTTCCTGTGTGACCTGCTCTAGGTGGCCCTGCTCTGACAGGGGAGGTTGCACTGGATGAGCTTTTGAGGTCCCTTCCAGCCCTTGAGATGCTGTGATTCTGTGAATTGTCAGTGAAGATATGCTGATGGTAGCAATGATACTTGACCTGCAAATACAGGAATAAGGTGAATTGTTTAATAAGAAAACAGTAACCAAATAGACAGAACAAAGAGAAATTGAACTCTATTTGGCTGCATTTTTGTCATCACCGAATATTATGGCATTCTCATAACAGTCTAAAATGCTGCATGATGCAGGATTTAGGCATTTTTTTCATGGAATAAAGGCAATATAAATTTCATTACAAGCATTTGAACAAATTTGTTTAAATTATGTCATGTAATGTGACAACTACATTTGCTGCTTGCTCTAAGAGCATAATTCTGCATCTTGCCTGGACACAGCAGATTATCAAAGTTTTCCAATTCCCATCATCATCTAAAAAACACCTGTACAACTTGCAGGCCTTTGAAAGTTTTAGTATGAAAATCAAAAGTGTACTCTTGGACAATGTGGAAACTTGTTGAAAGAGTTACTGATTCAAATCCAGTGGCCTGCATTAAGGAAGTTATAGCCATAAGATCTTCTAAATGTAGAACTTTTACCAATGTGTGGTTTTACAAGCTGGTTCACTGTCACCACATCTATGTGTCTATTGAACTATATTGTCAAACATGAAATTGTGTATCTGGGACTTTGGGGCTTTTTGGGACTTTTTAGAAGGATTTTACAATGATGGAAAATGATATAGTTGTAAATCAAGGATTCTGTGCTGCACAGCTTGCTGAAATTATCTACTGAGGAAAAGATATATGGTGTTAAAGATGTTTAAACTCACACATAATTAGCTGAAGCAAATGGCAGATGAGACTGAAGCTAGAATCACTGAGTTGGAATGCTACAATATTTATGTGTTTAAAGGAAATATTTGGTTATTGATATCAAGGCTGTGTCAGACTCCCTGTCAGATTGACTGTAATTCATGTAACTCAGTTTTAGTTGTCTGAAAGTTGTGTTAGGCTCTGTCTTTGTGCCATGCACTGCTGTAACATATCTGTGTTTTGTATGAACTCTGCAAGCCTGGATGTAATAGATTCCTTTTCTTCTCAGTTGTTCCTATCCTGTTTGTGGGCCCCTGGGGAATAAGCAGAGCAAAACTGGAGAACACAGGGTAGGTTACTAAATAAAATGTCCCTTAGAGTATTGGCTTTATAATTTTTCTGGAAATCATTGGCTGTAACCAACACAAGTATTGACTTCCAGAGTATAAGATTATACAGCACCTATTAATACTTAGTTACGTTTTCTAGGTTCATTTTAGTAATTTTACATTAAACTGCTTCTAGGAATGCTCAGATTTACTTAGGCATAAACCAAGAAGTAGAATGAAGTAGAATGAACATTCAGTGTTCCTGAAATTAAAGCTATTGCATACAACATTCATCTACTTACAAATTGTCCACACAAACACCTTCACAGAGAGCATCTTCTTAGTAAAAAAAGTGGGTAGTGTTTTCCTTGGTGACCAGCTTCACCTTGAGTTTAATTGCTATTCACTGCCATTTTGGGGGAAAAAAACCACCCAACTTTATAAGGAGGACAATGACAAAACCCGCTGTCACTAAAAACTGATATTAAATGAATGTGTTTAGAATTCAGTGAATCAATCAGGAAGAGTAACTTGCACTAGCAGCAGCAGTTTTATAGTCTTCTGGTCTTCCATGATGTTGTTAATGCCATTGCATAAACTTTAAGGTATATGTTTTATTTCTTTTGTTCCCTTTTTTTAATTCACAATTCTTTGAGAGTTTTGTTGAACGCCTACCTAGTTTTTAAGAACCAAATCACAATTACAGCCTCATAGAGTTTGATGTTATATAGACCATAAATGACACACCAAGATCCTACAGAATTTCTGACTAATTAGCAAGAAGGAACATGTGCATAGGACAAAGTCAGAAAGTCTGAGCAGGAGGAGGCAGCTTCAAGGAAACAGTATGCCCACTTTTTAGCAGGTTAAGAGTCACAGTCACTGTTTATATAACTCACTCCTTTCCAGCTTTAGATAGAGAAATTTTTGTAGGATGAATTAATTGTGAAGGTTTGGTGCCATGTACAGTTGTGTGGATTCAAAGACTAAGCTTTCCAGGTAGTTTTAGTGCATCTCTTCTGAGTGCCACCTGAAAAACTTGAACTTAGTCAACTTCCTTTTGAAGTATGTACATAGAAAAAAAAGTAGAAAGTTTCATAACCTATTAAAATAACGTAATTATAATTTATATTACTCTTCAGATGCTGGGGAACAAATGAACACATGGGAATCTGGTGGATCATCCGAGGACCAATGTTGTTTTCCATTGCAGTAAGAATGATTTCCTCTGTTCCTAATGTCACACACAAATGTGATTCTCTTTTGTGACCTCGAAGTATAACAAAAGCCTTGGGTTAGACAGAAAAAGGAGGGAAAAAATTACAAGTGGAGCTTCTTATTGTGAGTAGATGGACACAGCTTCCTTTCTATCACAACAACAGAGATTGTAACCTGCCTCTGTTCTGACCTGATCACAACTTCATTCTGGTTATTCGGCTGCAGGCTTTACAAGTGTTTAGTGTTTCTTTAATAGCTATATGAGTAGTGCCATGGTGTTTACTGTAAGTAACCCATATGTGTTTTCTTTCAAGGTTAACTTTGGCATCTTCCTAAAAATTCTCAGGATGCTGATTTCCAAACTAAAAGCTCAGCAAATGAGCTTTCATGACTACAAATACAGGTGTGTAACAAATAACAAAGAAGCCCTAGCCTGGCTTTTTTCCCCACAACATCTGAATGTTACCAGTTTGCCCTTGTACATTTACCTACCACTGCCAGGTGTAACAGATATTCAGAGTATGATCTAGAAAAACTATCTGGAGAAACTGACTCCGCAAACATTTTCTTATCTGAGAGATAAGGCAGGTCAGTGCCTGGGTGCTGAGTATTATGGGCATTTTCTCATGGACTTTACAACATGGTGAGATGTCTGATCTCAGGTATCATCACTGTACACCTGTGGTTACTGCTGTGACACATTTTTACCTTGACTGTGACAAAAGATCCTCAAAGGAAAATGAGGTGTAGAAGGTTTGTGGGACATTCCTAAGGGACATTAACATTTCTGATCTAGATGCAGACACTGTTAATTTAAGAACATCTCTGATCTTCCTGTAAACCCAAATCAGAACATTATCCTTAGCCTGCACTCTTGTAGGCTGAGGATACTCCTATCTGGGTATGTAAATATTTTTCTGTTACCTAGCAGTGTAAGTTTGATGACAGTGGCCTTCCTGTTCAATTTCTTGTCCCTAAATTTTCACCTTAAACCAAAAGCCCAAATTCCCATCTGCCCAGGCTTTTCTGATAGTCTGCTCCAAAATTCCTTTCTAGGAATTTGTCCTCATGTTCACAAAATTACTAATAGCACTGCAGGGTCAGAATACTGAGGGGATATTTCTGGAATAATATCTACTAGCTGAATTTCTTATTTTTGCACCATCATCAAACATTTTCTCTTTAAGATTGGCAAGATCTACACTTGTGCTGATTCCACTGTTGGGGATCCATGAATTTGTATTTACTTTCATCACCGATGAACAGGTGGAAGGACTTTCAAGACATATAAGACTTTTCATTCAGCTGACAATGAGCTCGTTTCATGTAAGTACTGCTCCTTCACTTACCTCCTTGACATATGCCTGCCAGCTCTACAGTCTGAGACATAAAGTCATCCAACAAGATGACTGCAGTTGATGGTGATCCTTGTTTTTAACCTGTTTTTAATAGCACTGCTATTGAGGCTCTAATTAAAAATTCCCACTACAGCTTGAGGGGAAAAATTGTCCAGGCAGGCAGGAGGGAGTTCATGCAGAGCCATTCCCCCAAAGTGGGGCCTGTCGACATGGTGTTGAGGTACATATCCTCAGTCAGACATACCCTTACTTGGACAGGTTGCAGAGTCTAGATGTTATTTTAAGAAACAAAGAATCAGTTTGAGTGAAAATTTTATTTAGTGGCTGGTACAAAGAAATCTGATAGAGAAGACAGCTTAGTCATCCCTGCTAGATAACACAAACTTCATTCCTTTTAGAGGAACATGTACACTCTCAGCTCCATGACACACTTCAGAAGCAAAACTGCTTTTCAAAATATCCAAATATCTTAGACAATGTTTATTGCAGATTCGCTTTTTTAGCCACAGCATCATTTGTGAAGGGATTGGCAAAAAAACCCACATAAACCCTACACAATTCCATTTGTTTAGTCTGTAAATCTTCTCATTAGTCTTAAAAAGCAGTTAAACTGTTTTGTTAAAAGAAAAAACAATTACCCCTGGGATCTCATCTGGAGGTTTTAAACATTATCAAGGAGCATAAAAAAAAATACAAGTTCTGCTGCAGATATGATGTTTCTTTGCTCTAGGAAAGTGGAGCAACTTAAACAACTTGGCTTACTGGGGCATCTGAACTTTTACCTACAGGAAAAAATATTATTTTCTGGTGGATAAGCCACAGTTATTTAATGGGTAATTTGTCATGTTGTCACTGTCAATAGAACTGAAGAGCAACTGTGAGGCTTACACATGCATCTAGCATTTCCTATTGGTCATTATGCTAAGGAACATCTATTCTGGATTTCTGATTCTTCCTTTTCCCCTCACACTGTGATCATTTAAAGAATGGATGCCTTGGAAGTCAAAGCATACAGGAAAGATTTCTGAGTGTAAAGTTCCACGTATTGAGAAAAAACCCACCCCAAAATATGATGATGCAATAAAGAAATGAGGATATAGAACTGACATCAACTGAATTAGAATCAAATGAATTGTCCACCCTCTGCTATGATTTTACAGTGCTCCTGCATGTTACTATGTGTTTGGATCTTGCAGCAGCAGTGAACTACATTCACACAGGGATTTCCAAACTTACATTCAACACAGAGATGCCACCAGTATTCATAAAGTCCTTTCCTAATCTGGTGGGTTTTTACATTTCTGGCAGTGGGCATCACCAAGCTCAGCAGTTACAGGACTGAACAACATGTAGTTTAGATCCTATTTAAGCTTGTGGTGCCTGTGAGACCAAATTCAGAGCTCATGCTCAAAACACAAAAAAAAACCCCAGCAGAGACACTTTCATGGACTTTCTAATCCCTAAAAGAGAACCATCTCTAGCTGCAGAAGCAGTTCTGCATAAAAAGCTGTTTTCAAAGCTGTTAACTTTAGAGCTGTCCATCCTAATCTCTCTCCATGGTTGGGTTTTTTTGATTGCATATTCTGCACAGTAATTGAGATGCTGAGGATTATTTAAAAGTTACATTGATAAATGACACATCAAGTTTACCTGTACCTTGTTACCGTAACCCAGATAAAGCACAAAATATGATAGAAATATATTAGCAAGCATGATTGCTATTTCTTCTGCTCCTATTCCTACTAGTGTGACAGTTGAACTGTTCTTATCAAACGTATGCTTAAGGAATTAATGACTCCAAAACTTCCAGGATTGCTAGAAAATTAACAATAGGCTCAAAATGCTATTGGTTGATGTTAGAGATAATAACAAATATTGAAGCTGCTGGGTATGTGGAGTTCTTTTTAAGCTTTTGTCTGAGAAGGACAGAAATGTTTATGAAGAAGTATGAGTGTGAAAACAATTAGATTATTTCAGTCATATAGGATAGGTTTATGACACCTTTTTACTTGTGATAGGAACATTTCCTTGCGACTGACAGTCAACAGTATTTATTCTCTCCCCTGAAACACGTGTTTGGGCATACCAAAAGAAGTGTATTTCCTGAAGCAATGACAATAAATCTGCACATCTGTGCTAGACTGTTAGACTGAGATGCATGACAGTGAGGAGGAAAATTGAGAGAGTAGTCTTGGGGTTGGTTTAAAACCAGCTTTATCTCCAAGATTTAATATTATTAAAGATGTTTCTTTAAATCAATTTCAAAGGAAAAATGGCAATTCAAAATAGCCATCACACTCAGTTCAGCTGAGCCTTAAGCTAGCCCTGATCTCTTCATATATTACTAATTTTTTTAAAGCACCTAAATGAGATCTCTCTCAGCTGTCTCATTCCCAAACTCAGATTAGCACTTGGATAATATGAAACCCCCAAGCTGTATTTTTTCGTTTTAGCATATTTAGGAATAGCAGCTGTCAAACTGTACCAGCAGTGGTACAAAAAAATAAATATGATGTGGTAGCAAAATGAAGATGGTATGGAAGATCAAACTGGGTTGTACAGTCTCTGTTAGTCACCACCTGCACCAATGGGCCCTAAATTTGCTAAGGCACCATTCAAAACCAAGTTAATAGGTACCTCAATAGTAAGTACAGGCAGGCAACTAATTTCCTTTTGGAAAATTAAGCAGCATTGTTTATACTTTAGCCTTTCAACTTCAGTTGTTTCCTGTACACTCACTTTTTTCTCTTACTTTCTCTTACAGGGTTTTTTTGTAGCCGTTTTATATTGCTTTGCTAATGGAGAGGTAAGAGACAGAGCTATGAGAAAAGATTTTTAGTTGATCAAGAATGTATACTACTGACACCCAGAAGGATGAACACACTGACTAGCTCTGCTTATTTAAAAGTACACGTGCATTCCTTTGAACTGATATAATCATTTTGTAGGAAAAGAACTGCAAGATCTCTCACAGGTTTGGTATTCAAATGCAAAGTATTTCCACTGAAGTCTGAGTGGCTATAGCTCTCTGGAGGTACAGATGCTCTGGGGTGTCTGAAACACCAATGGAGTCTTTTGGTCAGCCACCTAAACCCCACTCCTTTAATCAGCTTAGGATCCCAGACTTCAAGTTTGGCCAGGCTAAAGTTTGTTAGTTTACCCTCAAGTTCCATGTGAAGCAGCCAAATTTGAGGTGCTTTAATATCTTAGATATTAAACACATTGAAACAGTAATTACAAGCATGCACTGTGCAGGATATCCCTAAACCTGATGTGAGGGAATTCCTTGTCTGGAAACTGTCTCCTACTATGTTTCAAAGGACAGTTGGAGGGTCAGTTTTCCCTGTGACAAGATTTAGGCAGATCAGTGATGGTTCCTATGCAAGATGACAGCAAAGCTAAACTGCTGGCTCAGCATAGGGTGGAGACTGAATTCAGACTAAGTTTCTTGGGGTTTTGTCCAGCTGAGCTTTGAACCTCCCCCTCAAGGACAGAGGTTCCACGACTTCTCTGATCTGCCATTCCAGTGCTTCTCTCTACTCAGGAGTACACATTCTGTCAGAACTTCCCTGACGTATTTCAATTTATGATCACAATCTCTTGCATCCCTACCCAAACACCTCTGTGGAGAGCCTGGCTCCATTTCCTCCATGAGTATTTAGGCTTTCAGCATGAATGAGCCCTATTCACTCAACCTCTCCTTACAGGCCAAGCACTCCAGCCCTGATCTCTGCTGGTAAGTTCAAGCTTATCAACACAGTTCTTGTACTGGAGGCTTAAAATTAGATGCAGCATTCAGAGGTAGTCTAACAGGTACTGAGTAAAGGAGAACAATTGCATTTCTTGATCTACTGCCTCTGTTCCTGCCCATACAAGCCAGTGCCTTCATCACTGTCACAGCTGCATGCTTACCACACTGACTTGCTACAAGCTACCTCAGAAAACAATGCTATGTGAGCTGTGGAGTTAGTCTCCATTTTCAATATTGATGAATCTGTCTGTGCTTCTCCTGTATTGGGTCTGGTTTCGGACCCCCACTGTGTGCAATAGACAGACACGTATCAGTGTCAGCAGCACTGAAGAGCCTGGCACAGCCAGCTGGCACGGCACACGCTGCCCTGACACGGGTGCATGAATTTTCATGCCTTCTTAAAGGCACCAGTGAAACAAGTAAGATGAGCTTTATACAAAGGGTGTATGTTCCTAATAATTAACAAAGGATCCTGAAGCAATTTTGGAACAACTTAAATAAAAAAAGATAATTGTCTGCAACAAAGGAATAATTGTCTAACATTTTTGAAGGGCATAACATTGCTAGCATCTCTGATCAGCAGTTAAAAGTTGCGCTCTTGGCTTTCTACCTTCTGGTCCACTAAGCTCTAAAGCCAAAAGGCATCCTGGATAGAACAAGGGCATGTCCTGCTCCTTCGTGCAGCCCTGGCTCAGGTGATGCAGGAAACAGACACTCGGTGCTGAAGTTGAAGGCAAGCTGCCAGATAAAAAGCTTTAACAAAACAAGCCAGATGTCCAAACAAAACACTGGCAAGGCTGCATGGTCATCATTTCCACAGCCCTTGAGCTTTTCTCCTCCTCACTTCATCGGGCTGTAAACATGTAAGTTACCTGAACTCTCCCACACTCACTCATTAGGATGATGTATCTGAGATTCGGGAGCTACAAAAAACTTTCTAAGTTAGAGTGAAGAGGGTGGACTCTGAAGACTGACATATCCAACAAGTGTGAGGTATACCCCAAAGGGGTGGGGAGCTCAGCGCTTCCACAGTCCCTCTCATTTTACAGTCACCATTTGTGTTAGTGGACTGCAGGGTGGTCACAAGATATTACTATGGACTGATTGTTTTCTCCTCTCCCCAGGTGAAAGCAGAGCTCCAGAAGCAGTGGTCCCGCTTCCTGCTGGCAGATCCCCTTGGCTGTAAACTCTGCTTTCTTGGGGAAAACATAAAATACCTCAGGAAATGTTCACAGAAACGGAAGAAACATCACGTGAGCAGCAAACAGCACACACAGCTGGAGGTGAGCGAGCCCTGGGGCATGCGGCTGCAGCACGTGCTGGTGAAGCAGAGGACAGATCTCAGCCCAGAGCCGGGCCATGTTCTCTCATCTCATCCCCAGGCAAGCATGTCAGACAGCAGCGAAGGAGAATTCACCACTGGAGAGACAACTGAGGAAGTCTTTGAAGAAAGTGAGATTTAGGAAGCTGTGCACAGGACAGTATCTTCCAACAGCCACAGTGTTATAAAAGATCTCTCACCTCCAGACTCTGGGATCTCCTACAGATCTCTGGGATGTGCAATGCAAGGAGGAAGCAATATCCCAATTGGCCTAGTTCTTCTAATTTGAGAAAAAACATTGAGCTGGATGTTGCAAAGCTGTGAGATTGGGGTAGAAGAGGTTTGCTGGATCAAAAATGGCTTTGAATTGACCAGTCTGAAGATAAACTGATGCTGAAAGTACAGAGGAGAGCAGGATGTACTCTGTAAATGAGTAGACTCTGGACACACAGATTGTGTCCCAGCAGCTTTATCCATGCTGGACTACCATTCTGCTCATATAATAGACAAAATGTTTGTTTTTCTCTTTTATAGGCATGTTTCATAAATAGACATATATGTGGACAAAACTCTTCTCTCTGTAGACTGAAACCTTCCCCCATCTCAAAACAGAAACCTGAACCTACAATCAAACAATTTCAGGCCAAACCAGACCCTTTTTGTCTAAGCAATAATGGTGAAAGGATTTACATGTATTTTTTAAAAAAAGGAAAAAAAATATCAGGAAGAAACAAACTTTCACTTGCACTATTGAGCATCTTCTCTTAAAGTTTAGTGCTGGAGATGTCATCATAAAAAGAATCCAAAATGTTTTCCTTTGAAAGTGCCCAAATGAAGTGTTTTGATACAATTTTTCGTTGCTTATTTTTGTTCCCACTCTTCTTTTAACACAAGCCACACAGTTCGATGCACCTGCAGGTACGTCCTATCTGTGGCCCAAATGACAAAATAAGTCAGTGATAAGTTCTGCTTCCACCTTCCTACCAGGGGACCCAAAGTGGAAAATAACACGGGATCGTGACAGCAACAAAAGAACATGATGAAATCCTTCTTCCAGCATTTAACAAGAGCCATGATTAAGTTTTGCCAAGTACAGCTCACCCAGAGACCTATGAAATTCAATCAAGTTTGCTGATAGCCTATTGGCCAAATTTGTGAATGTGTGAACTGAAAGGGAAAGACCACAGAAAGATCAACGTTTATCTACAATATAAATGTATAGCCCAGACACATACACGTAACTATCTAGCCTGCATCTATTTACATAGCATTTGTTAATAATATTTCCTGTACTTCACTGACAACCACTACATTTTAACCTAAATGCCTGCAAATGTAATAACACCTATCCTGAGCCAGCAGCTCTAGGTGGCTCTGCTTGAGCAGGGAGCTTGGACCCATTGACTTCCAGAATTCCCTTCACACCTCAACCAGTCCGTGCTTCTATGAAAAAGTTACCTGTCAAATCAATGGTTTTCAGGGCTGTTATTGGGCCCTAGTCATACATCTTCTCTCTGCTTAGGTGCCAAACCCTGTGGCTGTCCTCCTGGCATTCCCTGTATCTATGTCTCCCCATGGGGTGGCTTCGTCCTTAGAGCTTTGTAAGTGCAAATGGCACTTTTTTGAGATAGGCTGCCTATAGTTTGAGCAGCTTTATGCAGCTTATATAACTCAGCAATGCTTCAAGAATTATTTATCAATCTACAAATGTTCAAACTTGTAAACTTCAGCAATTATGATGTACTGTTTTCCTGCAAAGAACACGCACATTCATTGACTAGCATGAGGGTCAATATTTCTGGTACTTCTCAAGAAGCATTTCTTTTCCAGTTCTATCAGTGTTAAGAGCTTCACCTATTTAGTAAATTTCTATTTCAGTAGAGGATTAATAAAATGTAAATATTTGATCCATTTAAAAATATCTCTGCAGTTTTAAAAGGCTTTTTACCAGAATTTGCACTCTGCTTTGTAGCATTTTACTGCAGTGGATTTCTCCACCACCCATTAAAAGCACCACCAGACCTTCTTCAATTTAAAAAAAGGGCTTCTTTCTTCTGGATCTGTTGTTTAAGAAATTAAAAGCTTCGAATGGTTTAGAATCATTTGACTTGGGTGCTAAAAATGTTTACATGGTGAGATTTTACTGTGCCTCACAAATCTAGTTTACTTTTCCATCACATTTTAAAGTATTTCAAATAGTCAAGAAGCCATTTTCTTTGCTTTCAACAGCAGTCCCTGCCGGGTGTGTTTTCCACTCTCTGTGGTCTTCTTGCCTCTTTCAGTTTATAAAAGTTTACTCTTTTTTTCAGTATAAACAGACCCTGGAACCTGATAAAACATGACCTGGATCCCTTCACAAAATGTTTGTAAGTAGAAAAAAACCAGCAAGTTTCATCATACAAAATAGCAGTATTTATTGTATCAATAAAGTACAGAAATCTGGATGGCCACACACACAATGTATCTCTACAGAAATATTCCAAGCTCCTCAGTTCTAAAGAAAATACTGAGCAGTCCAGAAGACAGCAGCAGATTCAACAATTCCAACACGTTACAAGAGTCAGCAAAAATAGCTGGGGAAAGAGTCAGTGAAAACAGCTGACTCTACTCCTAGGAAGGGGAAGATCTGCAGATCAGTATCCTCCTGGGATTTTCCTTCCACACTTTGTGGAGCCCCAGGGCTACAGGAGGGACATTGCAACCAGGGGAGCTGATAAGAAGAGCTGCAGCAGGTCCCTGGGATACGAGTCAGAAGCTGGATGATTCAACAAAGCTCCTACCAGTGCATAGACTGGAGGCACAGAAAGAGGAGAAAGGACAAGAAATATGATCTTGCCCAGACAAAACAACAGGTTGAAGAGATAGATTGACCCAAATTGGTGTTTGTAAGTGATGTTTTGAGTAAATTAATTACTCAATTTGCACATAAATCATTAGACAACAAAAACCTTAATCCTTAAGTCCAGGATTTTGTGCTTGTGTAGGCCTAGTAACAGGATTTTTTTCTCTTCATCAAGCACTGACTCCCCAGATTTCCACTGTCTTTGCATTATGAGAAAGACTGGTGTGAGCTAAAGGCTTCTTCCCTCTCAACGAGACATCCCATCCTCCCATGGTCCTGACAAGTTTGATCTCTGCTGAGTCAGTCCACCGAATAAGACAAGGTGGGATATTCAGGACATCAGAGGCAACCCATAAAACCCGACTCCCACAGCTTTGAAGTTGTCTTTGCCAAGGATTTTGCTTTCTATCAAAACTTGTGTGACCAAATACTGAATTTCAAGCCCAAAATAGCTCATGGGATTCAACAGAGCTTTCCCACTGGATGCAGTGTGATAACTGATCTGATTTGTACAAATAAGGTTTACACAATCTTAATGATCTGCTGGGAGACATGTTATAAATTTTTATGGTTTAGCCACACATAAAGCACAACCTTCCAGACACAATGGCTCCTTCTATGGCCAGAAATGCCAACTAAATGCTAATTATTAATGTGTACTTACATGCTTTGTTTAAATATATTGCTTCTACATACCAGGGTCTGTGCCTCAAGGGCTCAAATAGTAAAGCACAAACACTCCAGCTGGGAGAGCTCTGTCTGTTATGCCTTGGAATCAATAGTACTTGTTTTTACTTTTCAAAAGATGGAATAAATCCAGTAGAGATTGGGAGAGATGTGCCAGTTGTGTCATGTGTGATGTGCTCACTTCACAAGGCATCAGACTGATGTGAAGTAAGGCAAAGAGTCACACATGTGACACCTCACTGAATCCTATGAAAGAAACCCTTGGTAACTTTGCAGGTGACACCCAGCTTGGGGGAAGTGTTGATTGGCTTGATGGTGGGGAAGCTTTACAGAGAGATCTACTAGAGAAGCTGGATAACTGGGCCAAGGCCATGAGTTTCAATAAAGCCAAGTGCTAGGTCCTGCACTTTCCAGTGTCTGGAAAGCTGACAGGCGGAGAGGGACCTGAAATGTTGGTTGACAGCAAGCTGCACATGAGCCAGCAGTGTGCCCAGGTGGCCAAGAAGGCCAAGGGCATGGGTCAGGAACAATGTTGTGAGCAGGGAGCTGATCATTCCTCTAGACTTGGCTTTGGTGAGGCTGCACTTTGAATACCATGTCCAGTTTGGGCCCCTCTCTACAAGGACATTGATGTGCTGGAGAGGATCCAGAGGCAGGTACCAAGCTGGTAAAGGATTTGGAGCCCAGCTCAGATGAGGAAGAGCTGAGGGATCTGGGGCTGTTCAGCCTGGAGTAAAGAAGGCTCAGGGGAGACCTCACTCTCTACAGCTACCTGAAAGGAAGCTGTAGCCAGGTGAGGTTGGTCTGTTCTCCCTAGGAACAAGCAGCTGAACAAGAGGAAACAGCCTCAAGTTGCACCAGGGGAGGTTCAGGCTAGATGTGAGGAGGAATTTCTGTGCTGCCAGAGCTGTCAGGCATTGGAAGGGTCTGCCCAAGGAGGTGCTGGAGTCACCATCCTTGGAGGGGTTTCAGAGCCAGGTGGGTGTTGCACTGAGGGCAATGGGCTGGTGGGTGATGGGGCTGGGACAGAGGCTGCACTCAAGCTTAAAGCTCTCTTCCAGCTGAAATGACTCCATGATCCTAAGAAAGTGGGAGGGTTGGATGTCTGGAAGACGCTCCAGAACTAAAGCTCTCTTTTGTTCCTGTGCAAAGAGAGAAGAGACAACTGTAATAAAGCAGAGAAACAAAGCCTCCTGTGACAACTTGCTCAAACTATTGTCTTCTCTCTAGGATGTTGAGGCTGGGATGAGAGGAGGTCTAACTTAGCTACTGACCAAACTAGGGCAAAGTATTTGTATACCTACATCTCCACTCTCGAGCAATGTTTTCTTACAGTCACAAGCTACAGTTCCTATTGATTCTGAGGCAAGGAATTACAGAGCAGAGCAACTGTCAGGAGAAAATGCAACATAAAGAAAAAAAGTGCTATATATTATTAGGAAAGAAATATCCACTCAACATTATGTTTCCTTCAGTGGGCCTACATCTTAAATATCTTGTGTAGTTCTGTTCATCTCACCTGAAGAGGACAGGGCAGAGATAGGCCAGGTATATAGCAGGAAGATTTGAGGATCAGGACCGTACACCCTGAACAAGAAATGATTGGAGCAGTGAGCTGTCAGATCATGGGTTGACTACAGAAGGCAAGCAGTGGTCTCTTCCCATGCGAGAACTAAGACAAATTAACCTGGAGACTGCGCAGATGAGTAGGAAGCAGGAGATGCTGCTGTACATGACTGTGCTGTGCAGCTGTTTGCTACACAACATTGTGGGAAGTTTATATGTTCAAATCATCTCATGGGAGAAAACAAAATCTGTCAAGTGCAGTTTAAATATAACACTGACACTGCTGGGGAGGAAGAAGAGAGTCCCTGAGCACGGGTCACTAGAGGCTCAAAGTGTGATCTAGGAACCACAGTGGATTTCATTACAAAGCTTTCTTCACCCACCCTTCCCTAAGACACTGGTTCTTACTGGTCACTGTCTGTGCTAGCATACTGGACTGTATAGACCTTTGGCCTAACCCAAAGGGGTACATTTCATGGACTTGGGAAGTAAGAAATTAGTTTGTTTCAGCAACAAAGAAGCCTGAGGAAAAGCATGAAGCAACAAAGGACAAAAAAAAGACACTGACTACACATCTTCCTTCAACACATGTAAGCACCACAGCATCCAGGCAGTTAGTGACACACTGAAGGGTACAACCCTAACACGTTTGCAGGCATTTTTATGATAAAGTAAGCCAATATGAAAGACTCCTGAGGACTGTGAGCAGTGCTGAGGGTGTCCTGACTTGGCTTCCACATTTCCACACTAACCACAGCACCATTCAGCATCCTTTCCTCCTTTTAAATAGTCTTGCCAGCAGTGAGAAGAGCTCCTGAAACCTGGACCTCTGAGCAGGCATATTGGAGAAGTCAGCTCGAAGACATCCAAGCAGCTGATAGAAAAAGAGTTCTAGCCTCTTTGCACAAACAAGCAGAGACAAATTAGGCAGTCTTAAAGCATTTGCTAAGCATACCCCCAAAAATCCTCATAGCTCTGTAAATAACAAGACTATAACTTATGCTGTATCTCCAGGAGCCAGAGTGTTTGGTTTTCTACTTTACAAAACAGGAAGTCAAAATAAAATCAGAGCTAAATGTTCTCATCCTCTGCTTTCAGGGACTTGTGAAAAAAAAAAAGCAGTGCAAACAGAGCATGCAGCATTAAGCAGCAAGGCTGGACTGTTTGTCCCTACAATAAATACTTCACTAGTGCATGTTTGTAATTTTTTTTTTCATTTGTATAAGGTCCAGGACAGTAATTTATACAAGCAGGATTCTTCGAGTAAGAAATGTGACATGAGTGTTTCTGCAGTTTGAGTCAGCAGGGAAGCTCCTGACTGCCAAAACTTCACTTGTGAGGTTAGTTCAATGTAAGGTGTGTGCAAACAGCATTCCTTGGGACATTTTATCCTGACCATCAGTTCAGAAATTGCCATTTTATTTCATGAGACCACAGGATGGAAATGGCAGTTGGCACCTGTGTAGCAAACCAGGAAAGATTACGAGAGCCAAGTTAAACCAATTGCTTTGGCTTCACACATTGCTTTGCTTTTAAGGGCTTCATGAAGGGCATAGGTCACAAGGACCTGTGAGGCTTCAAAAACACTTTCAGAGCATGCAGCTTGTAGAATATTTAACATCTTCATTTGACTCACAGTCAAACAACTGCTCCTATTCAATGGTCTTGTGTGAATCCCTCCGAGAGCACAAATCAACACCAGCATCTCTTCTGCAGCTTGGTTCTCTGTCCATCCCAAGCCTTGCAAAGCAAATTTTCTCTTGTATTTGTACAGTGGCCAACATAGACATGGACAAGTCCAACAGATCACTGTCAGGCTCCTAAGTATATCAATAAGACTTAACTGCCCTCACCAGTCTGACCCAGGGCTCCCATCCACACCCTCTACCCATGGTACCCATTTAAGTTCAGGCCTGACCTACATTGTAGGGGTCTAAGCTATGTTGTAGGTGCAGCAATCTCCTCAGACCTTTGTTGTAGCTTTGTCTTCAAGTCCTGAGTCTGTCTCAAAGGCTATTGCTTCTGACATTGCTTTCACATTTGTGGCCAAGCAGATGGATTCCTATGCTGTTGGGTCTGTGCCTTCACGTGGTCCCTCACCAGCTCTGCTAACACACCTCCAGTTCTCTAAAGACACCCTAATCCGAAGCCCTGTAAGGCAAAAATAGGGCACACTGACATCTAGTGTAAGATGCTGAAACGTGCACTTCCAAACCTGCCTCGGTAATGCAGAAAGAGCTTTGAACTGCAAGAGGGTGAAAGGGCACTGGCACAGAATCCTGAGGCTTCTACTCAGGCAACAAGTTGCTTAAAGGGAAAAACACATAGAAAAGCTACATCTGACAAACCATCATCTCGTACATTTTGAAAATAAACGCCTAGAAGCACTCTATCCCATGTTCAGAACTTGCAGATTCATTTCCAGCGCTATTTTTAGCAGATATTTTTACTGTGATAAAATGATTTAATCATGCTACCGACCAGACTGTTGGTTTCTCTGTCTCAATGACTGGTCTTTTAACTATGCTTTGCTGAAGCACCTGGTGTTTTTTACGTGTAACCAGAATAGAGCTGGATCCTCTCAACCTGAACTCTTCCCATCTCCAGCGTAAACCAAACCAGCACAGATCACATACAAATGCATGTACCCGTAACAGGCTGCTGAGTTCACCCTTGGGGCAGTAGCAGAAGAGTGCAGGGACTTGCCAGAGCTTTAACCACAAAACCCAAGCAAATCTGGGCTTATAGAAGACCCTGGATATGTTCTTGAAACTCACTTTTTTCCCCAATTTGCTGCTTTGTGTTCTGTCTCCAGTGGTGGAAATCCCCACAGAAGCAGGGAAGGGTACACACACACAGCACATGCCTGGTGCTCCTTCAGCAAAGCCCTACCATAGTCCATACAGCTGCAGGACCTTCTGTCACCAGAGACGGAATCTCTGGCTCCAGCACTGCTTGGAGCAAAACCTTTCTCCAAGTAAACTAAAGGTGTTTTAGAGTGACATCCTTATGACATCCTCAGCATAAGAACATGCAGCTTGACTATGCAGCCTCAGAGAAATTATAGAATCACAGAATTACCATCTTTTTATCCGTTCTTTTTGGTGAATTTAAATACTTCTAGCAGGAGGAATTTGTGAAGAAAACAAGCTTTCCTGGCTTGTTTCCACTTCAGGTAATGGAGGGGAATTCCCAGCTGCAGGGTACAAAAGGGAGGAGTACAGCAGGTACACTTGAAAAATAACACAGATTAGGAAAAGATGTAGAAGGTTGTTGAGAGGAAGGCTTCACACCCCTGGACTTTAAGGTGAGTTAGCAGTAGCAATTTAAAATGAGCCTTTACCTTCTTGAACATAAAAGCCCGTGCAAGACCTCAAACTGTGAGCACAGGATGGGGTGTTCATTTGCCAAACACAGACTGACAGAAAGTTTTCTCTTATAATCAGGAAACAGTAAATTAAACGTTCCTTGGACCCTGTTGTTACCAACCTGCTGACTACTGGGATATCAGACATGAGTTATGAATGAGAGGTACACCTCATGAAGGACTGGAGGGCATTTCCTTCAAAGGAGGAAATAATTACTGGGCACTGCAAAGAAAGACATTGCAGACCCCAGACCTATATCAGCATGATAGGGTGATGATTTCTGTTTGGTAGGGCTACTATTGATAAAAGACTTAACTGCTTTTATCACAGCAGGAGCAGTGTTGGGGCCATAGACAGCCCCAAGGCTTTCTTGTTTGGAAACTGTGGGACAATATGAAAGAACATATGAGGAAAGACTTACAAGAAATGCCATTTTGTAAGGTAGAGCCACACTAACATTTAATTTGCATCGAAATGGTTACTTCTAAATGGTTTTAACAGGTTGCAAGGCTTTGCAGGGTTATATTAAACATCCACCTACACTATATGCTGGGTGCAGGAAGTCCCTGTCTGAAACAAAAAAGAAATTCAGAAGCATTCCCCCAAGCTGCTCTGTATCACACACCAACACCTGAAACAGCATTTTGACATTTTTAAACAGATTTAGGCTACTTTGGGCAAGGTGCAAACACTCTGCTCTGAAAAAACCAAACTTCTACTTGGAATTTTTCAGTATCTTACCTTTCTTCTCTTCTGAAGTCAGACAAATTCTTAGAAGAAACCTCCAGTGTGATGTGTGGATAAGGCTGTTACTTCCAAGGTCCCCAGGGCACACATCGCTGGAAAGGTGTGCTCGAATCCTGCAGAACTGAGCTCTGTTTCTACAGCAGTAACCTGTGCTGGTCACTTCTGAAGACAGCTGTCAGCTTAGACAGGATTTTGGCAAGGCTGATTGTGACGTCTGTGCTGTCAGAAGATCTGCCAGCACTCAATTCAACTCAGATATTCAAAGTAGAACAACTTATTGGCAACAATATTTTACAACATTGTCTTCTCATAAACTGAGATGTGCATGGAACTTGCAGGTGAAGGACTGACTGAGGGGAGAAGAGTCAGATAATTTAAAGTATGCCCCCTTCACACTGCATTCAGACTGATTACCATCACCTTGCCTGCTTGTTGAAGTAAGAAAACCACTCAACTACAGGTGTTTCTTATATTGATGTCCTCAAACCAAGAAGACATTTTAGAGGCTTTACTTGTCTAAGTATCACAGAAAGATCTGAAAAGGATAACCAGAAGTAGATTACACCTGAGTGATGTGATTGTAAATGCAAGCTGCATTAAGCTAGTATGCACATATACCACCCTCAATGTTCTTTGATGATGCTACAATTTAAAGGTGTGTGGCTTTGGCAGAAGAAAAAGCAACCAGGTGAAGACAATTCCATGCTCGATGTGTCTCTGTACAGTTTATTTTACAGGAGATGAGATGAGCACTGTGGTGCATACAAACTTGCAGAACAATATAGGAAAATACAGTTTAACCATATGAAATTGTTTTACAGTAAGACAGAAAAATTATGTATAGGAAATGCCTTCAACACTGAAGGACAAGATCCAGAGCTGACATCAAGTAGCTTCCACCGAACTCTGCCAGCTTACCCAAGCTGAAGATCTGCCCCTTAAATCTTCTCTGCATTCACCTTAAGTTCAGTGATTCCTTCATGTATCCTTAGGGAACAAAAGCCATTCTTGAGTTTGCACAATGATCCAAGATTCACTGGTTACCCAGACAGAGGCAGCATCATACATCAACTATTTAAGGGGTCTATTCAGCCAAAATTCGAGGAAAGTTACAAAATTTTGGTTAAACACCTTTAAAAATAAGTAATTAGTACTGGCAAAAGACAACTTTCCTAAAAATTTAGAAGTATTTAGCAAAAGTTACACAAAAAGGACCAAATAAGCAACTTCATTTTAGTAGAAAACTGTTTTAGTGTATGACTGGTGACCTGGCCCAACTCTGAATCCCCGCTGTTAAAATGTCTGCACAACTCTTGGGTGGAATTTTCACATTGCCTTGGGCTGCTGAAAGCAAACAAACCACCTAAGGAGGAGAAAAGATTTGTTCAATACTAGTACCTGCTTTTTTTTTCATGATGGATAGAGGCTGCTATCCCTAAAGAGTGTTTTTAACACGCTGGATTAAACATGGTTACATGGACATTTAAGAATTCCTTAGGCTGTGCTGAAAATCTCAGCCATCACATCAAAAGACTCCAAAGGAAATGAGGGATTTCAGGTCAAGCATTTCCAAATTCAAACAACTAAGATTGTCATGTCATGCAGATGTGAAATCCCCCAAAATTTCACTATTCAGCTTTAGCCTTCCAGTACCAGAAAATGTATTCTCAGCAACCGCTTTTAAAAAGGAAGAGGGTTTAAATACTTTCATTTTACACAATAAAGGCCCCTACACAGGTCCCAAATGCCACTTAATTATTTTTCTGCAGGTTTTCCTGCTTATTCTACTGAGACCCCCATACTGCTCCAGAAGATTAGGTTGACAACACTCCTTTAATGCAGTTGCTTTGAAGTCTAACATTTCCTACTCCATTTTCAGCATTGAGAATTTAGGATGACTGTGCTGGACAGTGAATGATCAGTGAGAAAAAGGCAGGTTTCCTGGATCCGTGGATGTCCTAAATGAATGCACAGTGCAGAGCAAGGAAGGAGGGCTGAGAATCCTGCACACATCTGTGCATTCTGGCTGCTCCTGAGTTTTGGAAGTTCGTGGGGTGAATCTGTATTTTATGTGCTTGTAGCAGATATAATTTAAAGAGGCACTTCAAGGGGAACTACTAGCAGAATTTTAGTAGGGTTGTGATACAAGCCATTTACTCAGTTGCTTGTTTACTAAAGTAGTCTTGAAAGACTCAATATATTCAAAACTATAGTCTTGTCCACTCACTGAACCTGAATTACAGCAGCTAAAAAGCTTTTCCCTCTCAATATCCACTGAGTTCTTAAGACACACCTGATATAGTTTAACTTAATGTAAGTTGAGGGAATTAAATTTGAATGTTTCATATTTTTTTTTCCTGTAGCTATTATGCAGTTAACCTAAGACTCATTGTTTTATTGATCTATACAGGACTTTATCCATACACAATTCTTAGAATTATATGCATCGTTAGGCACAAAAGGTTTCACCCTTGAGGAATGAATGGGGTTAGAAGTTGAAGTCAGATTGTGCTGTGTGTTGGTCCCTTCAGAAAAAAAAAAATGTCCAGGAAAAAAAACAAACAAACTGTGACTAGCACAAACCGGAGTCATTGCACTTCCAAACCCAGTGGCTGATAAGAAAAATCCCAAACAGAAAACAAAAGAACCCCTTCAAAAAGCATGCATTTGCCACCCTCAAAACATATCCCAAAGCATGGAGTTTGGTCAGCACGTTAAAGCAATAGAGACATTCTATGAAAACTCAACATGAAAGATCCTGAGAGCTGGTGTATCTCAGTGAGGGAGGGTTGGCCACAGTAACAAATGAAGAGGAAAAATATGGGAAAATATGGGAAAAATATGGGAATTGAAAGATGCACATTTGACTACAGGAATAAGATCTGCTCTAAAAGAAAGTAATGAATGTTACTTATACAGTAGTACTTCTGAGGAAAAGACAAGGATTTGCTGACAGGGAAGACTTCATCACCATTATGCAACAGAAAGACTGTGTGCTCTGAGCTCCTGGAGACCTGCATGTGGGCTTGCCACATCTCTGCCTGACTTGGGGTCAGTTCAGTGCAAGGACACAGGACATCACAGCACTGCCAGACACCAAAAGCCATTCTGTAGTCATCAGGTGCTAGCTGGTGAGCCCTGTACCTAGTAATAAATACAAGGGAATGTTTCATCACTGATTTTCATGTGCTAAGCAGAACTCGGAGAGTGATGAGCCTTACTGGACCTGCCAGGGTCTGAGGGAGATGAGTGCCTCCTGTTGAGAAGTTCAAAAACCACTGGGGTAGATAAATGTTTTCCTGCCCTATCTGGTTTTAATTTGAATCCACCTGTGGCTATTGCTCGCCTGGTTAAGTTAAATGTGACCAGCAGGCTCCTCTGATAAAGTGGCAAAGGATGCTCATCCACTGTATGGAGGAATGCCCTACAGCCAGACCCATTCACAGTATCACTTTGGCAACTTCTGGGACCTCATTCTCCTACTTCAACACATGTTGGGTAGCAAAAAGTCAAAGGTCTGTGATCAGGAAAACTCATTATTTTGAAAGCTCCCCTTTTGACATTGTGTTTTGAAGAAATGTCCCACCTCCAGGTCACCACCCTCTGACTGCCACCTCTGGGAACAGACCCAGCAGGTTGCACTACTGCCAAAGACCACCCTAGCTACTATAAAATAGCAATTATGTTTTCAATTCAGAAGGAAACGATAAACTGATCACACCAAGAAGTCACACCTACTCATTCCAGGGGGACCTTCAAGGTGCTGGTCTGGATTTCTTAAGGTGCTTGATAGTGAAGGACCCACCTGGGTAGGCAGTGCTCTATTTCTCCCCGTG
Organism: Urocolius indicus; assembly: GCA_013401255.1. Taxonomy (NCBI): domain Eukaryota; kingdom Metazoa; phylum Chordata; class Aves; order Coliiformes; family Coliidae; genus Urocolius; species Urocolius indicus. The sequence goes on along the minus strand of WBNH01006208.1, from coordinate 38,879 downwards.
TGTGACTGAAGAAATAGATGGGCAGAGCTACTTTTTCACTTAATTTTGGATCTGGCTTTTTGCAGCTGTGTCAGAAGGTGAGCTGTAGGACCATGTTCTGTAGCTGTGCTCCTACCACAGCCTGATGCTGGGTCTTCTGCATGAAGTATGTGAGGTTCTAATTTGTTAATGTTTACCTTATACATGTACCCAAGTAAGGAGAAAAGAGGATTGTGCATTTCTGTTAGTTAGCCTGATTTTCAAAGCCTCTTATTACCTATATGCTCCCTGTTGTGCTCCAAGAACACAACAGTGCTGAGCACTTGCAAAGAGCAGATGAGAAGTTGCATGTTTCCACATAGAATCTAAATATTATTTATACTTAAATAATGACATTAAAAACAGGGACACATTTATAGAGTCCTTCTGAGAAGGTCTGAGAAACTTTGACTTCTGCTGGACACGTAGAAGTTTCTTGTCAACGATTTACAGAAAATTTCTGTTAGACTAAAAAACCCCAAACAACAAAACTGTCGGAAAAGAGATGCTCTGAGTGCAGCACACTGTCACAAGACAGCTACACACAGTGACATGACAGCATGGGGCTGTCAGTTAAACAAAAAGTAACTAATTCTGCCACATGAAACTGAGCAGATGCCTAAAGGGTAAAGAGCATGAGTTTGCTTCTGCCTGCTGTGCATGGAAGGAGGAATGATTTCAGTGTGTGCCGTAGCTGTGCAGTGTGAAAGGGAGCACAGCTAACCCCCAGCAGCTCAGGCAGGGCTACAGTGGGGCAAAAACATTCTAGAAACCTAACAGAGATTTCCATGTGACTTTCACTGCTCTTACAATATTTTAACAATTAAATAAAATCATTAAAGCCATCTCTAAAGACTCCAGTGTGAAATAATGACATAACAATCCCACAAGGGAGTAACTGAAGTCTTTCAGGAGATGCTCAATGATCTGAAGCTGTAGGAATTCACAAAGCCCTTGAGCTCAGGGCCAAAAGGTTCTGGCTAAAGCTGAGATCTCCAGGAAGACACAAGACAAGGACATAACCATACTGCTTCAACACAGAGGGAGCTTGGCAGGAGTAGCAGGACTCCTGCAACACAGGCAGCTTTAACAAAAGACCTGGGCAAGCAGAGCTACCAGGTGAGAACACGAGGCAGATTTCAACTAATTGTACTTCTTTGGGTGAAAGCAAACAGTACTAACTGGAAGTTCACCTTCTGCTCCATGACCACAGAGGCATGTGAAGATGCAAGATAGCCCTGTCTCTCAACTACAAATGATCAATACCTTTAGTGACTAGAACAGTGAAAACTTGCATGAAGTTTGTGAACCCACTTGCTGGGCAAAATGAGATGACCCTTAAGCTCAGTACCTATGGTGGCAAGACACTTACTTTGCTGTTCTTATTAATCAGTTATATTGCAATGCCATCATGCTTTTCACACACTGTTGTAACATAACATGAAACTTGATTTTGCTCTGGAGGAGTTGTTTAGGATGAGTTATCACACAAGGAAAAACTGCACTTTTGTAACTCCATGGAAGATGAACAGAGCAATGCTCAAACTCCCAAAGTTACCCTCTTAGGAATAGACATGAGGGCAGGTGTCCATGCTTCTCTTCAAACATGCCACTACCTTCTCTGAAGACGCTGCCCATTCAGAAGCACAAAGGCTCCAGCACTTCTCGGCTTGTAAAGCATCACACTGTCCAGGCTCCATCAGCCAGAGAAGTGAAGGAGCCAGGTAACACTGATCCCACAGTCTACAGTGTCGTACCACAAGAGAATATCGTCTTTTGTAGGAAATAAACTGCAATAGTAAAACTTCCCTAACACTTCCACCATGGACAGATGAAAGCCTTGCTCTGGAAGAAGTACCTCACCCACTGCAGACCAACACTGTGCCACAGTTCACTGGGTCTGGTGAAGATGAACAGCCCTCTTTCCTAAGATTATTGAGGTGAAAGAGATACAGACTGCAGCCAGAGATTTATCATTCTGTGAAGCTCACACATTCCTGCAATGTTTCAATGGACTAAAAACCAGAAGTAGGAAAACTGATGAAATAAAACAAAAGGGGAAAGAAAAAAATGTACCAGAAAATACAACTGAAAGTTGAGAGCAGCTTAAATACACCTTAACAGAGAAACCAAAATACATTTCAGTTCTCATAGAAGCCTGGGCAGCGTCTCCAGTCTAAAATAGATAAAATAACAAACATCTTTAAAGAAAGAGGAAAAATCAAGTGTAATTGAGAACAGATTTCTATTTCAGGTATTTATTAAGGAGAATACTGTATAAAGTGCACAACTAGCTTGGTTTTGCTATCAAAACAACACAGCTTAGAATACAGGGGTTGACCTGAGATGCAGCTCTTAAGTACTCCAGTTATTTTTGGTCATTGAAGTTTTGAAAGCTCACCCTGTACCTGTGGTTTAAATTAAAGAAGAAAAAGTGCCTGTCCTCCAAAGTGCATGGTAGAGATAGGAAAAGCATACATTGGTATGCCAAAAAATTAATAGGACAAGGAGTGAATCGATAGGAAGAAAAAGGAGAGGTCATCACAAAACTTCCCTGCTCAAGCAGCAGAAGTCATGGAAAGCACATGTACTCCAACACAGCTCAAGGACTGTGAGATGCTCAGGTAAACCACATTCTATCTCTACTGCAGTGGCCTTTGCAGGAACTTGGGAGAGTCTCACACAAGAGTGTGCCAGGTGCTTCCAACACCAAAGAGAAAGCAGGAGTCACAAATTCAGAAGCATGTAGTGGAAGTGCAGCACAGGAGCTGTGACCCTGGGCATGCAGTGGTCATGGCACAGTGCCTGCCAATGGCCAAAGGTTCATGATGCAGCAGACATGTGGGTTGTGGATGCATTTGCAAGACAAAAACTTAATACTGATCAAGAGATGGTTGAGAAACAGGAAACAACAGGAAAATGCAACACAGTTCTGTTTGAAATAACAAGCCAGAAAAAAGAATCAATGCAGCAACATTAAAAATGTGTTTCAGGTTGAGACTTGTCTGTGTCTCAGTTTGTAAAGGGGAATATTCATTCTTAATGATCTAATCACAGGAATTTGAGGCTGGGGAACCAAAATCTAGTGTAGTAGAACAAAAGAAGGATGCAATTTTGGCTGCAGGGGAAAAAAAGAATCGTAACAATGAGATAAAGTGAAGCATATCTTGTGGGTCAAATGAAGTAGCAATAGTTTGGGAAATTGTAGATAGAACAGAGTAAACACTGAGTAAAGGCCACAGTGGTGAGAATCAAAGATTCTGCCGGACCTAAATCAAGAATCTTAAGAATCTTGTCATTGTATGAAATCAAGAAAAAGATATTAAACAGTGAATAATCAATCAGAAATAACAGCAGGAGAAGAAAATCAATACCTTTTCAAAACCAGTCTCCAAACTACGTAACACTACATGCCAAGAGCAGTGTTGGGCAGGTAGATTGTGATAAGGACAACAAAGGAAAAACCTAAGGTTAAGAATCTGGTGGTGCAGAAGTGCCAGGCACCTTTACATACATTTAATGCCATCTACCATCAGAGATTCGTGGCACCTTTGAAAATCAGGCTTTAAAAAGATAAACCCCATAATGTAGCTGGACAAACTGGGTACTTAAAGACATCTGAAGGCTGTGATATTCACCTGAAGGAACCAACAAAGGGCAATTTAAAACTGGATCCCAAATGAAATGTTTTTGAAGAGATACTGTGAGAAAATACCTTGCATAAGCAGGAAAGGTTTTGAACATCTCATTTATCCCTTGGCATATAACCTCTTTCTGTCATTGAGGGCACTCAGACAGCTAATGAGGTAGGTATAGCACAACCAAGTCTTTCCTGATAAACAACAGTGATGGTAACACCTTCAATCTTATTGATTGGCCTAGGACAGAAATCATGATGATAATGGGTTTATGTATCCCTGAGAGGGAGTATAAAACAGGAAGAACAGAAGTATTCTCCCCAGATTCCTGGGACAAGGGCCATCACATCACTGCCATGCTGGGAAACTGTTATATGAAATAAATGCATTTGCACAACACTGCTGTGAGAGATGCATGTTTTATAAATGAGGGGAGCCAGAAAAGTTAATTGACTTGCCTATGGCCATGAAAGCAGTCAGTGACAGACCTGGGATTCATGATTAGGACTTCCTTGCCTCTTGCATCATGTTCAAATAGTTATCTACCTGCTGGCCAGAGGCTCACTGCATGGTTGTTCTAACATATGGTATAAAGATAGTCATGCAAGGGATGTAGCACAAAGTCACTGAAGAACAGAGCTCTCCCTGGACCAGAAAGCAAATTTCTCCTGGAAGCTGCGTGCAATTGGGAACCTCTGGTGGGGTAGGATACATCTGGTTTCTTCACCCTGGAATGTCTGGTGCTTAAGGCTTAGCACAATGAGGACCATTTGAATGACTAAATGGAACAGAGATACCCCGTACAGGCATAAATTACAAGGTGTCTGGTAGTGGAACAACCTTTTCCCTACGCTCTTCTGACTCCCCAAAACACAACATTAGCCTGGTTAATTCAGTGGACTCATCACATACAACTATAGATCAGTCTATATTTCCATGTCCACAGGCCGGATATCTCCAGTTTTGTGTTCTTTTACCCAAAGTTCCCTGTCTTTGGCAGGATCCACTTTCCGAAGCAACTGATCCACGAGCTCTACTGTCTAAAACAAACAAAACATGAAGCAAAATGTCAGGGGTGCATTTCAAGCAGAATCAATCATTGCTCTGCACTGTAGAGCAGCCATGGGCACACCTATGTTGCATTTGCAGAGCAGTGAGAACTGCACATACGTGAGACTCAATGGAAAACAGCCAGATCTGGATGTGAAGCTTCACAGCAGGAAGCAGAGAAGAAGCAGATTTTAACATCCTGCAGAGACAGGCTTTGGCCAGTCAGTCTGGGACTCCTGCCTTGCAGTCTGTACTGAGGTTAGCATACAAGCCCTGCTTTAATATTTGAAAGCTATCCACTTTTTAAAATAAGAACATATCTACTCCTTCCCTCAACAGTGGAACTATTGATCACCTTCCTTGCAAGAGCACATGACCTCAAGGAGTAGTGCAGCACTTTGGAAGAGCTAATAATGACTCATGCTGGCCAAGTGTAAGTCAATTCATTGTGTCTCCTCCAGCAAAAAGCTGTGAGCTAGCAGTATGAAACATAACTAGGACCACAGAGTCTTGGAGCAGCAGGACTGTGGCAGTACTGCACTGCTGCAAACTAACCAACGGACTGTATAGACTTCCCACATCTCCTTTTGATCCAGGTCAGTCAGATTAGGACAGGGATCATCCTGCTAAATTGAAGGGCAGTGAAGACTACATGGATTGAACAAAAAGCAGACTTACACTTTGGTTGAACATGTCTGTCTCATGCCTCAGCTGTGTATACTGGCAAAGGTGCTGCCGAATCATCTCCACCCTTTCAACTTCTAGTCTCTCAAGCTCCTGAATGGAAAGGAAAACAAAGCCTTACCTTTCTTGGAAGATGAGCTTGAAGGCCCAAAGAAAGGATGACATACAAAAGGTTGCCAGTCGTTGCAATATTACCCCAATGACACACTTTGGAGTTGAATTCTGCAGTTGCACATCGCTCTGATTTGCAGAGACTCAGAGTCAGTAAACAACAAGAGTGTTGTGAGACACTGGCTCAGGCTGCCCAGGTAGGTGGGTGAGTCTCCAGCCCTGGAGCTATTGCAAAGCCATGGAGCTTACGTGCTGAGGGCCGTGGGTTAGTGGTGGGCTGGGCAGGGTAAAGGGAGGGGGTGGCTTCATGAGCTTAAAAGTCTTTTCCAACCAAAACAACCCTATGATATAATACACCTGGCCATATCTGCATGTTCAGTGTCATCTGCATGAGTGAGAAACCACCAGTGAAGGTGGGAGGAGAATCAGGCACTCTATGTATAGGAATAGACAATTTTCTCTCTCTTGTTCTGCTTTTGGGAAGATATTCACCTCCTGTTTTTCCACTCACCCATCTGCCTTTTAATTTACTGCAGTATAAATATTGCACTGACACCCTCCAAATGCTGGGCAGTTTATTACCCTGCATCTTATTAGGGGGAGTTTGCAGTTTTGTTTGTCCAGTGAGAAAAATACATGCAAAAGGCATTTTTACATCCCAACTTTTGAAAGCAACTGGCTGTTGTCCAGAAGGGCTCTAAGGAATGACATAAGGGAGGAGCCCTAAAGCCAAAGTACAGGTAGTTCATGGAATGTAGCACATCAAAGCTGTATCTTGGTAGCTTGGTGACTAACCCCAAAGGTATAAGGCCCTTAAGGTGAATACCAGGAGCTGTATTATCTTCAAGGAAACAGAACAATAGTCCATTAAAGCACACCTCTCCTGAGCTGCCAATACTTGTGAAGAAACTTTAAAATCATGGAATACAAAAATTCATTAATGTATCAATGGATTCAGTGATTGGTCACATGCTTTTCTGTGCCATCCTTGTGCATTACTTCATCCTTCCTGGGGATCATTCCAGTGTTCTGGCCCTTAAGCAGCCATGAACTGTTTTAATGCCTTCTTGCAAAGAAACAATTATTTCTTTCTTCCTTTAATAACGAGCTTTTCTTAGAACTGAGAATGGAGAATACAATGGGAGACCGATCACCCAGTTTTTCCCACTGTTTTGCACCATAAGGAGCCATGAGTGATGAATGCTGTTCACTATCACAGTTCTGCAATGGTCTATAAGTAAGATGCTCCACAGTTACATACCAGAGTGGTGGTCACCATTTCCTCAAACCATTTAGACTGGGCTTGATTGTAAAGATCCACACAGCGCATCAGGTCATCTCCTGAAAAGTTCAAGAGAGCAACATATTGGTCTTTTCTAAGCCAGGAGCTTAGTGGGAAATTGCAGTTCAGATTTTGTAGACAGACAGTTTGAAGGTCAGCCCTGGTGGAGCTGAAGGCAGTTCTGCTATGTGGTGGTTGTTATGTGCAGCAAAATTTCAACCAAATGCATTCACTTGATGTGTGGTAAAAGAGTAGATGATGAGATGAGAAAGAATGAGGAGGAAAACCAAGATTTTAAAAGGAAAATATGAACATTAAGTAATAGTTTACAAAATGCCCAGAACTATGAAAGCAAGCTGCTTCAGTTAAAATTGTCACAGAGAGGAAGTTCTACCTGAAATGGGAAACAGTAATGATGAGTTACTGAGCTGCAGGGCAGCACTCTCTAGGTGAGGCTGCATTCTAAGAAGGGTTTAAGAGGGAGTGAAGTGTCAGGCTCAGATTGTCTGAGATTGAGGGACATTTATGTGTAACCCCAACCCAGCTGCACACTCCTGCATTCTCCAGCCCCTGCAGATGCACAATTCCACTCTGGCTTCCTCCTGTATTCAGAGCAGTAACACAATAAGCTGTGATTATTTTAATTTTCTCTTTGTTGCAGGACTCTGTTCTGACAGAGGGAAAGGTGGATGGAAAATCTGGAAGGCATGTCTTGGGGATTATGGTTTTCCAACTAGTAAATTCCCTGTCTTCAAATAAGGATCAGTTACACTCTCCCTTTTGATTTGGTTTGATGTCTAGGCCCAGGGCTCAAATTCATCCTGTTATTTTAGGTTCAGAACAGGTCTTTATACAAATATAAATTAGGGACTTCAAGGCTTTAAGAGTAGAGCTCCACAGGCTCAATATGTGTTAAAGAACTAAACACATCTGAAAGTCTCTCATGGACTTAGAAACTGAGGTGGCAACAAAACTATATGAAGAAACCAGGACACGGGGCTTGAAGCTGGGCAATAAGCTTATCCACTCAGACAGGGGATGCTCAGTCTGGCAAGTCTGAATTAACAGCTCCCACGCTCCAGGAGGCTCTGCAGGAGCTGCCTTGGGGTTATCCTCCACCCACATCAGTGAATTTGAGCCACAGTACAGACAGAAACATGAAAGCCATGAACAGGAGCAGAAAGCCAGGCCATTTTCCAGTAACCAGTGGGACTGCAGAAGTGCTCTTGTCCAGAGCTCTCTTGCCCTATCATCCACTTGCAGCAGGCCTCATTTCCAGGACCAATCACTACACACTGCTGCTGTAAACAGGCACCCCAGCTGGGCTCTTGAGTAGCAATGACTGTGGGATGGGATCCTATCTTATTCCTGTCCTCCGTGGGGCTGTACTTGCCTCCTGCTGCTGATGACACTGGTACTCACCTGCTTGAGTGGACTTCCGCCTTGCCTTCTTAATTTCCTCTTCTGTCTTGTTGCTGAGCTTCACCTCTAACTGCTGTGTTTTCATTTCCAGATCCTTCTGTCTCTCTGTCAAGGCTTTCCGGGCCTTGGAGTAATTAAAGAAGAGTCATATGTTTTAGAGGAAAAGAGCTGCCAGCTGACTTCAACCACCTATGACTGCTTCACACAAGTATTTCACAGAATCAGAAAGAAGTCAGGGACTGAATAAAACTGGGTCCTAATTGAGATTCGAGTTCTTATGATGTGTGGTGTTCCATACCACCAACCCAGAACTTGTCATCAACAAACCACTAAAGCATCTGAACTGTGCTTAGTTCAGTAGGTCGCAAGAGGGAGCTGCAGGACAGCATTCTGGTGTGAAGCTGCTTGCTTCACCAGGCACACACTGCAGGCACAGCTCCTCTCTTTATTCTACTCCTTCTTCCCAAGACTCTTCTTTTTCCCCCAGTACCTTTACTGAGCACTGTGTTTCTTTGACCGTGAAGAACATACTGTTTTGCAGAAAAATGCCTTCCCTGCATACACAGAGTCTAATAACTTAGTTCTCCCAGGGACAGGATTGTTGCAGGACGCACATTCTCATGTGCACTCGGATCTTTAATGAAAGCCCAAACAACCTTCTGGGCTGACTGAGCATGGTATTTTCCTTCCCAGCTTACACCCACGACCAAGCCATGTGAGGATTCCATTTAGCCTAAGTGTCCTGGCAGCCAAGACACGGGTATGCTGCTTCCTGCCAACTGTTGGTAAGAGAGCACTTGTGGTTGTAACTGTCCCTAAATCAGCTACCTATTAAAATAGCCCCTGACACTAGGGTGCTGCTTCTATTTGGATTTTCAGGTGAGGATGTCTACTGTGAGGCACAGCAAACAGGAACTGAGAGGGTCTGTGAGTTGCTGTGACAGGTCTGAGCTGCCTTCCTTGGCCACCTGTCTTTGGGCCACTTTATTAGAGGACATGGAGCCAGGTGAGCCTTGGGCCTGACCCTGCTGCTATTCCAAGGCAGGGCTTTCTAAAATTTGGAGGGCAGCAGATGTAGATGCAGGAGTATTTTCATTATACATATTGCCCCAGGCTAGGAAGGGGAGGATGAAACAAAAAGACAGTTCAGCAGCAACACATTAGCCCTGCCTGCAGGCCTCAGTTTCCCAAATCTCAGCTAAGCAGCCAGTGTTTGGGGCCTGGCAAAGTACAACTAACAGCAAAAAAACACTCAAAAGAAACCTTTGTCGTTCTTTGTGACAGAACAGAAACTTCTCATGGGGCAAGTGCTTTTCTGCCCAAACCAGCAGTATGTCATAAAGTTTGATCTCCAGTTTGATCTCTGCTCCCACCTTTTCAACGGCTGCGTAGCGGCTGGCCAGATGCTTACGTAAGTCTGCAATGTGGTGGTCACACTTCTTCATGTCTTTCTTAAAGTTCTCTCTGAAGTTGAGCAGGGGTTTCTCTACCTCACTCTGAAGCTGGTTATGAAAACAAAAGAAGAAATGGCAATAATGAGAAGCTGGGCTGTAATTCTTCACTGTTCTGCTGTGCAGAGCTCGGTATAGAGAGGAAACAATAGAGACTCCAAAGCCAAAGGCAATGTCATACAGCAACACTTCCCCACGAGAGCTCTGACTGAAGCTATTGCAAGAGTCAGCTCTTCACAGGACAACTTTGTTAAGTGGCTATTTACTGAAGGGACCAAAAGGACATAAATGTGGTCTTCTTATCTCTCCATTCAATCGTAACTCTCATCTTACATGCAAGACCAAACTGCAGGCAATATCCAGAATACTACTTGAGGTGCTTTGATTTGGACTCAACTGTCACAACCTGCTTAAAACACAACAAAGCACACAAATGAAAGCTGCAAACCCTGACTGCAATAAGGTGAATCCAAGAACAACTCTGACATATCTGCAGTTGTATAATGGAAACAGATCCAGTAATGGCACATTTTATTTACTTCTGTGAAGTATAAGGGAGCCTAGAGAGAAGCCTGAGTATTTACTCGAAAGTGTTTAAGGAGTGGCAAGAAACCACTGCAATGAACTCAGGAGAGGTCCCTTGAAACCACACAAACAGGACTTGACAGCTGGTAATACTTAACTCTGATAAGTGTTTGTATCATATTGATCTTTGGCTTTCTGACACACAGTTTTAACATCCCCTAACACTGCCCACAGTGAAGCAGTATCATATAGTCCTTGAAAGCAAGGATTTTTGGCCTTTCTCCAGTATTAACTTTAATGAAGGAGGAAACTTCATTGCAGCTCAATACAGCCTTTAATGGAGAGAGGCTACAAAGACAGTGGAGGCCCTTTAGCACACATCCTAGAGGTTAAACAAGCCTAAAGCACAGCTTGATTAGGCAGGTGAAGACTGGCACCACAGTCTACAGCTGGCCTACAGGTATCTGCAAGGGTAACAGAGCCAAATTCTCCTTTGTAAGGCCAAGCAGCATCACAACAGACAATTGGGCTTTGTGAGGCTCAAGTTGAATGTAATTTTAAAAAAATCTACCATAAATGGTAACTGGACACTGGAACAAGTTGACCAGAGAGATCATGAAATCTCTCTGCTCAGACATATTCAAGGCTCTGCTAGACAAGGATGCAGCTGACTTGATCCACTGAGGTCAAGTGGTCAAGTCTGACTGGGGGGGCTGGACTAGAAAATTCTGGACAGTATTTTGATGAAGTCTCATTAGGATAGCCCCAGGCAAGATAATAAATACCTACTTAAAACTGTGTGGTCCAGAATGGTTATACAAGCTGTCTCAAGAATAGGTATAAAACAATGACTGTGCCAGGAGCATTGTCAATGCTCAACAAAACAAGAACTAGAACAGAGAAAAGCTGAGGATGGCTTCAGTGAGCTCCAGAGGATACTATAGTCAGCAGAGATGTTTCTGTCCAGCTGACTCTGCACTAGCCACACTGCTATGTCTGCCCTTCAGTCTGCTCCATTAATAAATGGGTTAACCTGGGCAAACAATGCAACATGAGTCAATCATCCTCAGTGCAAGAAGGGGCAACCTGATTCACCTGTCATAAGTAAGTGTTGCTGTGAAAATCCTTACAGGAATTCCCAGACCAATTTTATTGATAGTTCTACTTGCCTAACAGTAAAGATATTTGCTTATTTCACTTGTTTTATAATGGGAAAGGAAATTCTGAGATCCTCATAAAGACGGCAAACGCATCACTAGGAGGCTCAAAACACAAACTAGGCAACTGCTTTCTCCAGTTTTGTGTTCTGGGAATCAAGGAGACAGACTTCTCAGTGAAGGCAGTCAGCTTTCCTCTAGCATCATGATCCTGCTTGAACTTCCTCTTGCAAGAGGTACAATGAATTACCAAAATAGACTGACATGTGAATGACCCAGGCTTTTCAATGTTGCATTACACTTGGCCATATTTATTCTCTTTTCCTTTTCCCAGAAGACTTTGCTAAAAGACTTTCAAATGGATGCTACAGAGGAAAAAGCCCATAAACTACTTTCTGAAGATGACGATATTTAAAGCATCAGCACATAGAGACAACTCTGACACTTCCATATCACTGAATGGTCTAAATGCAACAAAGGACTTAAAATCTCAAAAAGTTGGCTAAAAAAAGTTATCAGGTACAGAATAGAGACCCTGTATCTCTGGGCCAGTGTGGTAGGGACTTAAACAGAAAGATAAAGGGTTAATCATAGTATTAGATGCTGGAGAAAACACACAGCAGAGTTATCAGAAACCACACTTCAAAAATTCCTCTGATTTCACAAGTACTTGTTTTTCCCTTTTGCTCTATCAGTAGCATTTCCAGAATGGTTGGTAACACACCATTATATCCAGGCCAGCCCACTGTGACTTCAAATAGTACAACACACGTGCAGCTTCTCTTCCAGCAGAACTCACTCTCCCTGGAGCAGAGTGAGGGATAATCAGATAGCTAGAGAAGAGGTTCAGCACCATGGCGGCCTTCTTGAAGGATTCCTCACGTGCATATATCTACAGCTGCCATGTCAGTCTGTACAGGCATTAGTAGTGTCATAACATTTTATGTTCCAAGTGCTGTGAGAGTGCTGTCACCTTCTCTTACCTGTTTGTGACCCCTCAATGTAACACTGTCCTGAAGGACTGTCACAGAAGATGTTCAGTACCTTCAAGGGTAGTGTTTATGTCTGGGTATTCCTGGTGAGCTCTGCACTGTACTGCCTGCTTGTGCCAGCACTGATTGGTTTTGTTCAGCTACCAGCTACATATAATTATTCTGAGAATAACTTCTCTGAAAAGTAAGAGCAATAATCAATATGTTTAAAAAAATTATGTTAATAAAAGAAAGCTGGAACTAGGAACTCCCAAAGCAGGTGAGGGAACAGTGGAGAGAGTTCACAGGATGCTACAGGAGTTTCTGTGCAAGGTTTAAGGAAAAGTAGAATACAGAAAGAGCCCCTACACATTGCCTGCCCACAGGCACACACCACTCCAGGGTGCATTTCTTCCCCTGGAAAACAATACTGGAGAACAACAGGGAGCAAAAAGTATTTCACTAATTACAGCCCTGAAGTAGAAGTTTGAAGCAGAGCAGTGGGTTACCAAGGCAGCGCCTGGTTGCCTGAGTAACCTCTGCATAATCACTTACAAACAGTGCAGAGCTATAATTTTCCTCCAGAACATGGCTGTTGTGCTGAGATATCTGCCACTGTACTGAACTTGATCACCCACAGAGGTTAACATAATGTAACAGGACACAGGAATATGTCACATGTGGTGGAAAAAAACCTAGATAAATACCATAATTTATACACAGAATCTCCTTGGGCATCACTTGAGAGAAGTCACAAAAATAACATGAAGTAAGTTCTCAGGGCACTTTTCAGAAAGGCTAATGATATGAAGAAGTCAGAGTCCTGGTTCTCTTCCTTCCAGATGGATACAGCAGATTCTTGGTGAGAAGACAAATATCATTTTTGTATTTCATCCTCTACAGAAGTAATCTGTACAAGCTCTAGGTACATTTATTTGAACAGGCTGGAATTTAGAGCTTGAGGTGAATAACCTCTAGAATCAGTTTTCCTTCTTTTTCATGAAAAATTAAGGCTAGCTGTATTTCAATTTATTCATCAGGTAGATCAAATAACCTGTGATTTCAGCAGGGAGGATGGACAGAATTGCAATCAGTTTGTTCACTAGCTTATACATTCTAAATCTGTACCACAGGCATGTGTGTTTTCCCCAGTAACAAGCACTGGATGGAGATCCACATCACTTACAGGGCAAAAATATTTGCAAAAGGAGGGACTCTTTACCTTAGAAGAAAATTTGAGGTGAACCTCTGCTTCATCAGCTAGACTCTTCTTTAGCTGAGCCCAAGCCTCTCCTAGCGTGCTGAAAGAACACAGAGCAATCGTTATCAACGTCCTGCTTTCTGCACATCCTCCCAGTGCAACTTGTCAGATCGTGTCAGACAGACATGGTACAACATTTTGTACCATATCTTGCCCAGCAAAATCACAGCAAAATGATAGCAGGGATCTGACAAGCCAACTGATCCTCGTGACCAAGGCAGAATTATATTGGCATTGTATGGAGCAGATCTCTGAAAACACTGTTCACCATGATCTCCCGTTAGAGAGATGCCACAGTCTCCATAAGCATGATCCTGCAGTAGTTGCTGCTTACCACAGCAAAGATCTCCTTTTCTGATTCTTAAAATAAATGTTCACCAACGCAGTTTTTCCATTGCCTCTTCTACCCTACTTTTAGTGAACAGATTATTCTGCTTCTCCGAGGAGAAGCCTTTTGGTGTTTCCTTCAGTACATTCACCACCTTCTTCCTTATTGCCTCGATGACAGCAATTTAGCTGCACTCCTCTAGACCCTTGCCAACAGGCTGGATTCCCCTTAAAGTGTCATAAGTAAAGCTACATCACCTTCCAGTAGAGGTCTTCCAGTCGCTAAACTGGTAACAGATCATTTTGTATCAGACATTCCTTCTGCATCTCTCAGTATGAGTGCTTTTTTAGACAACAGCGTGAAGTTGTTGATGAATAAGCTTGTGATTCACTACAGCCAGATCCTTCTCCCACAAACTGTTATGTAACTGTATCTTTCACATCCTGTGAAAGTATAAAACCTGCTACTTTGTCCTCATTGAAATGCATCTTGATTTTTTGTTTGCAGTTAATTTCTCTAGTCTAACAAAATAATTCTTAATTGCAATCTTTTTTTTGTTTGAATTGTACATACAATTCCTCCCAACTTTGTCTCATCTCTGACTGCACAATTTACTGTAATATAGACCATCAACAAAAACATTGACAAAAATCTGGGCTTGGGATGAACCTTGTGGGACCTCACTCCATAGCAACTTCTGCTCTTCATGTTTTGAAGGTAATGGGTGTGACTTCTTGCCTAGTTTTGCACCTTAGACTTTATTTAGGACACATTTCTCCTGCCTGCTTACAAGAATCTCCCATTGCAAAGCACTATGATAAATTAAGAGCTATGATGCTGACTTCTTCTGTTATTCCATCACCAGAGGAATTTAGGTTGGTTTGACTCTGGTTCTTCTGTATGAATCCCCAGTACCTGCTCATCACCTCAGTTTTCCACTAAGTGCTTCTAGTTTATTCTGCCACTTTGCAGAGGTTAAATAAAGCTGAGTAATCTGCAATTTCCCAGCTCCTTCTCTTTCTCCCCCTCCATCTTTTCAAAGATAGTTACATTTGCCTCTTCCTGATAGCCTGAAAAATTGACTGTCATCTGCAATTTCAAAACAACAATCTGTAACCTCTGATGCTTCTCCAATGAGTTGAGTTCTCAATGATGGTGCTCATCACAGCTAAACAACCTCACTGTTTCACTTATGTAAGTGTTGCTTACTCTTCTACTTCCCTAGTCCCAACCTGACATCTCATCCCACCGCCCAGCTCTCACTGTCCCTGTTTTATCTGATCTGAGTAAAGACCACATTTCAGCCTGCTAAGCATCTTCTGCATCTCTTATCCAACTGCAATGACTTAAATGACCACAGATGCTTCTGAGTATACGCAGCAGTGCTGTACTCACAGCAACTTGGACAGAACCATCCCAATACCACATTTTGGTCCCAATCTCATTCACCCTCATGTCCCACTCACATACATGCTAGTGTGTCTTCTGCCCATCACAGGAGCCTGGGGGACTACACTACAGAGGAGCCTACACTTTGTGTCAATTCCATAGCTTGCTGGACAGTAGAGCTGGACAACGCTCTGTGCAGTATGAAAGCAGCAGTGGTAACTGGTGTGCTCACAGGGCAGTTCATGAAGTCCTCTAACACCTTCTCAAGAAAGGGAGAAAGATCTTGGAAAACATTTACTTTGAGTGTGCGGGGCTGCAGTTCCACTTTTGGCTCCTTCAAAACCTCCTGTTGGCTGCTCTTCCTCCTTCACTTTTTAGAATGGGTATTTTCCCACCCTTCCTAAGCCTCACCAATTCCCAGGATCTTCTCTTTAGCCTCTTCCTGGGCTGAGACAGTCTCGCCACCACAGCACCAGGAAGAGAAATTCCAGCAGGATTTCCTTCCATTCCCTTACCTTGCAATGACTCCAGGCAGGGCACTACCAGATAGTGTTCCTAGCTCCCTCCACTGTCCCCTTCAGTTCTCTACTTCAACACTCTTTCATGCTTCAGTCCTCATTCCCTCTCTTTTTATCTACTCTGCCCTACTTTCCTACCCATTGATTTTTTCAGGCATTATCCCCTTCTCCTATTGGGGTAGGAGAAAGTGGGAGGAAGATGTAGAAAAAAAGTGGTTTTAGCTTTGCTAGGAACAGGTTGACACCCATCCCTAAAGGGGAAAGAAGAACAGAAACCATCATCCATGTAGGCACTAACGGTCATTTCCAACCTTGGCTTTCAGTGCTCAGAGCATTTGTGTTGGAGCAGGTAGAGCAAACAACTTCAGGACTGCTGTCTTTTCATAATTACTGAAGAACTGCAACCTAGTCTTAAGTGCATTGCCTAATACATTCTTAATAATTTCCAAAGTGTGAATATGCTGTAAATAAAGGACAACCTGCTGCTCTTCTTGGAGGTCCAGACTCAAGATGAGAAGAGACTTCTTTGTCCTCCTTCTGTCTGTGTTGCTCCAAGTCTACTAGCTTGACCTTATGGATCTACTTTTAGCAGGAAATATATTCCATATATTCCTCCATATTCCAAGTAATTCCGTATTTACACATGCTATTCCTTAAAGGAACTAGCGCTGTCTAGAACAGGACAGCATAAACATATCATGGAAATGCATTGTTTCATATACATAGTCCTAAAAATCTGCCATGAACATCTTCAAGGGAACAAAAAAAAACATCCAATGCAATTCTATCTTCCCCAACACACTCAGGATGTTGAGCTAAATAAACCTCTGCTCAATGGGAGAGCTCAGGAAAAATACATGTACCAGTGTGGGAGGAATGTCTTTTATGTTAAATTCTTGTCTTCTGCAGAAGTCAGAGACACACTTACCCTTCTTCCTGAGCAGCCAAGGAATTCTGAGACAGTTTGGACAGGTTTTTAGCATATTCCTCCTCTATCTTTATCCTACACTCACACACACAAAGAGAAAATAAAAAGACAGCATTAAGTAAGGTTTAAGGCAGAAACCCCCACACATAATTGAAAGAAATTCTCTGCATCTTAACAGATCTTGCAACAGGAATTTTCCTTTCAGTCTCCAGGGCTTGGCAGCACCAGTTTCAGGATCCATCTCTTCCCTCCATATGCTAAAAATGCAGTGGCAAGAGCAGAGATATATGCAGGACAGCATGTGTGATAAAATGAGAAGAAAAACCTACGGTTCTGGAGAGCAAACAACAAGGACAAAGTGTTTCTACCGTGCAACGTGGACTGTCTGCAAAACTGGCTCACTTGAGAAGCATGTCTCTTAGTCTGCTGCTAAATGTGAGGCTGCACATTCTTGAGGGAATGCAGCCACACAGGTGAAATCCAAAAGAGGTTTGAGGTGCTGGACTGCACCTTTCCCAGGGACATCAACACTTCCAGCTACCCATTACTGGTGACAAAGCTGGTGAAGATGTTGCAGGGGCTTCTGTCACTGATATATGATGATACAGCCCCTACCCTTCATCCATCCCACCCACTGCCTTGAGTTTCTCCCCCATCACTCAGCAGCACACCACCAGGAACAGGATCTGAACTTCCCAGCAGTGGGGATGCAGGACAGGGAAGCTGTTGGCACACAATCACTATGGGAACAGCTGCAGAGAGAAGAACAAGTGTAGCTGTTGAGCAAGAGGACAGGGGTAAACACTGATTGCACAGCAGGGAAGGAAGGAGCAGTTGCTGGTTTGAATGCACCATACACCATGCCTGAAACCCATCTCTGTCTCCCCTGAGTTCTTCTCCTAATGAAATATTTGCAAGGTAAACACAACCTCAACTAGGGCAAGCAACTGGTTATTTGCAGGTTTTCAAGCCAGCTTGTTCAACAGAGCATGTTTGAGAGAGAGCTGAGTTGCACCCAGGTGGAGCAGCTCTCAATTCTGTCCTAACTGCATACAAGCAGGGGAAAAAACTGCATTGAAATCCATCTCCTTCCAGTGAGAAGACAGAAGGTGAGATATTTTTGGCATGCCCATTTGCAGTAGCTAGTTGAACAAACACTGTTATGTGTGGCTCATTCAAGACAAAGACAGTCCCTTTGATCCAGCTAAGAGGGTCTGATACCCTGAGCTGCTGAAAATGATCTGGAGGTCACTCTGTTGAGGTGCAGCTGGTTGAGGTCCAAGGTTGATACACAGTTCAGCATGGCACAGTACAACTACAGACCTCACTAAGCATGGGGGGTCCTCTTCTTCCCCCTCAGATGAGAACAAAACCAGCCAGCTCCCCACACCTGCTGTAGCAAGTCCAGCACCAAAGGCTGCACTGTGGTTAGGCTCTCACTATGAAAAGGGCTTTATCCAGGCACATTTCACCTGACCTACCTTGAATATCTGCTTCAGGATGAGATTAATCTTATCTCAGAAGTGACAATTTCTATGGACTGGGAAAGCAAACACAGCTAAACTATACTAAAGATACAACTATCTAAATGTAGCTGAGATAAATGCTTAAGTGTAAGACACTGAAGTGCCCAGCCCAAAGCCAGGTCTCACTGCATTTGCCTCAGTTACCAGGAGTTCACGATCAAAGGTCTGATCTACATCCTTCACCATTCAATGCCGCTCCTGCTGCATTTTGGCTTAAGGATGTCTGTGAGTGATTTCCTTCTGGATGCTGGGTGTGCAAAGATGCTAGCTGGTCTGCTGCTTGTTCTGAGCTGCCTATACAGACAGACCCTCACAGAACGTGTCTCGGTGCTTTGTCTCATGAATACAGGAATCACTATCTTCCATCATAAAAGTTTACTGTGAAAAGAATGAATCTAAAATTCCCATGTTCCTTGGTACTGCTGTAGCTGGGGAAGGACTGAATATAGCAAGTCTCAGGATTTTCAGACTCACACACCATATATATTATGTTTGCTACCATCAGTGCCTGTCCTAAGCACTGCATGCTACGTACAAAGCCACCGGCTTCAACAGAAGCTTTGACCCAGGCTCTGGGATTTCAAGTATCACTTTTACTGCAGGTGAATGGCACTACTAGCAGAGCAGACTGTCTGGCAAGGGGGCATAACAATAACAAAACAACAATACAAAGGTGAATTGGTCATTGCTTAAGAGCCTCAGTTCTAAGACATCAATTGTTCCACCCCAGCCTCTCATCCTGTCACCATCTGTGGCCAAAACACCTTCAACACCTTGAAAGAGGCTAAAAAAAAAAAAGATGAAGACATACCTCAAAAAGGGAAAAAAATTATTCTCTCCTGGCCCTGGCTGCTATAAACACCCTGCAAACCCATTAGTACACAGGGACTCCAGAGCCTTGTGAGCCTTCCTCCAGAAATCCACACAGTCTCAGTTACTCCACCTTCACACCCAAAAAAACCCCAAGTTTCTTGTTTCCACTAACTTGTTTCAAAACTTTCAGAATTTCACTCCCTGTGTAGACAGAAGCATTACAGATAACAAGTTAATTTTGACCTATATTGTCTTGATTTTACTAGTTCTGGTTACTCTTTGGATGTTTATATCCTGCTCTCTTATGTTTTCTTTTAAAATTTAGTACTTGTGTGCTCACACTCACATAGTTTCAGTCATACCACGTCATAATGGATGAAGAAAAATTAGAGGGCTACAGAGGGAGGTAAAGATGATCTGATGTGACTCTCATACAAGAAGAGACTAAATAGATTAAGACAACACGAGGAACATGGAGACAAGGCGATAGAAGATACCTGACAGAAATCTACACAGTCATCACTGTATGGAGACACTATCAGTTTTTTTTACACGGTTTCTCCAGATTAGGAAGCAACAATGAAATTAGCAGGCAACAGAAGCATGATTACTTTTCCTGTAGTGCACAAATTGCCAAACTCTTCTACACATTGCTGCAGTGGTCAAAAAACAGAAAAAGACTTAAAAAGATTAGAAAAACAATGGGATGTTCACAAGCATGTGCTGAACATGGCAGATCTAAGGCAAACCCTGGCTCTGGAAATCCCCAAACTTATGGTTATTGAAAGCTGGGAGAGGACAGAGACTGTCATGCTCTTATGCCCTCAGTACTGCCACGGTCTGATTAAAACCAGCAGGCTACACAAATCTCCACCAAACTCACTACAGCCATTCTCCTGCTTGTGTTTCTTTTCATGTAGCTAAATAATCTGCTGTTTATTTTAAATTTAAGTATAGCTCAGCTCAACTAAAAAGAAAGCGACCAAAAGACTAAGAACTTGTTCCTTTGTTAATAAAAACACTGTTTCTTATACTCAGAGCCTGATGCTGTGTAGGGAAGTCTGCAGATTTCCTTGACCATTCTGGAGTGCTTACTTGAATGCAAATGCTGAACTGTATTTTCCCTTTTGATTTAAAGTAGTTCTTTCTTTCACACCCACATCCTTGATCCTTCAGTTCAGTCAATTTACTAATTATTTTCCTTCTTTTCTTGATGTCTGTCTTATTAAAATTCAAAGCCTGTCTTATAGCCCTACCACTGGCTACAAGAACTAAATGAACTCAGTTTAAGGTTGCTATTTACAAGTAGCTCCTCTGAAAGCATCTACCTGATAAAGTAAATTTCAGTTACTATTGCCTCTTGTTGGTTATTTGATGAAGAAATCTGGTTATCATGTCTCATCCCAGCTTCCTATTTAAAGCTATTTTTATTAGCTGCCTGAACCCCACCTCCAGAAGGCTGGTTGTACAGATGGAGACCATTTTTCTGGACATGAAAACCTGCAGTTACACACAGTCTTCTATTCCCAGAGACGTCTGATGGTCACTATGAACATTTTATCCTACTTCTTTCCTCTTAGCTGGGAATGTAAAGGTTCCCCTGATGGTCTGAGCTCTCATTTCCATGAGTAACCTCTCCAGTTCTACATTGTCCTCCTCCTTTTCCACACAGAGCAATCCTGAATCATTTGTTCCATACAGAAGAAAAATATATTAATCTTTTTATAACTGTCATCTAGATCCTCTTCATAGTCAGTTCTACTTTGTTTCCAGCACCAGTTCATCTCTTCTGTCTTTTCTTCTAACACGTGCTTACTTCTTCCTCTACTGAGGACATAAACATGTCTCAGAGATGTTCTGTCCTTGCTCTCTCCCATTTCACTCCAACTTTTCCTACTTCTGAATGTGAATGTTCCTTTCTTTTGTTTCTGCCAAATCTCATTCTGTATTACTTTCTTTGGAGCAGCTCTCCTGCACTTTTCCCTGGCCATGGCTGTAACAATTCTGCTTGTCTTCTCCTCATCTTCTAGCTTAGCAAAACTACTTCTCAACAGTATCTTCTTTTTGCCAGCTGGTCCTTTCTTCTATCTGCACCTTCTGGTGACACTTTTTTCATGGATCAGAGAGGCAACTATCTCTCAGACTGTCTTATGCCAAAACCAGTAGGAACCACATGTGGATGCTGAACACTCTGCACCTCCTGCCTCTGTTACCTGTGCTATACTTCGCATTTCTGCACTGCTGACATATCCCTAATACAATAAAAAAACCAAAGACAAGGTGAATAATACAAATTATAAATGAAAGCAACTATGTGCAAGTTCTGCCCACTTAAACTGTCCTCCAAACACCAACAAAGGTGCCTGTTGATTGCCTCAGTAATTGCTTCCAACACTACTGATTTGCAGCAGCACAGCCACGCTGTGTCTGCAGCAGTGGAGCAAGAACATCAACTCAGCAGCAAGCACCAACACAGAGGCAATACCAAACGACAGCAGCTCCTTCAACTGATGCAATTACCTCTAGGAGACAACATCCATCAGAGTGCTCTGCCTTCTTCCTGGAGTAACATTGTTCCCGATGGGCTGTTCTCAAGTTTTGAGAGTCATTCTCAACATGATTTACACTGGCTTGGACACATGACAAGTGATTTCAAATGATACTGACACTAGTTATGAGTCATGATGTCACATCATGTCCTGTACGTGGTTGAACTGGGCATCTATCAACTGTCTAGTGCTCAGTACACTTGTCACATCAGCAGAGCAACAGAGATCACTAATAGCCTTCTGGCATCTTCTGGTAGTGACATCTGCCTTTATGACTTGGGGTTCACTCTAAATATCTGTATGTGTAGTTTAGCTCCATAACCATAAGTCCCTTACATCTTCCCCTAGGAAATCATGCCTATGCTCCATGTCAACAAACTGCTTCCCTATTTTTCCAGACAAAGTATTTCCTTTCCAAATATCATCCCTACTCTGATTTTTTTTCCATGTCCATCTTTTCTCCTTGAATCTGCAGCTTAAAACCTTCTTGGTTGCCTCTGTCTGAATGGACAGCCTGTGGGCAATACATCTGAGACAGGCACAGCAGGAGAGACAGTGAGAGCTGGGAAAGGCTGGAGAGTGTGGATGGACTTCAAAGAAATATTAAATGTTCTTTAACAATTGGTAGCATATGTTTTGCACAGTTAAAGCTACATTATTAATGCACCAAAGAAAAAGAAATGCTGTAAATAGTTTTGAGAGTAGATGCTAATTACCTTTCTCGAACAAACTCTGCCATTTCTTTCTGCATTTGTTTCCCTTTAAGTTGCTTTTGAAGAAGAATTTCAAATCCAGACACTGTATTGTTCCCTTGTGAATCCTTCTTATCAGCCTGGAAGGAAAAAGGAAGTTCAATAAAAAAAGACACGGGCATCAAAACCACAGACAGGCAGTTCCCTGCAGCAATTGCCCAAGGAGAGTGAGCAATGCGCAGCAGTGGTGTCCCAAGAGCCCTCCTCCAATGGTCACAGCACCTCAGCCCCTCTCAGAAATAGTTCAACACTTTTTCTTTCCTTCTCCTCTTATTCCTTTTTTGTTTGCTTGGTTTACAATATTACAGTTATCCTTAGCTAGTATAAAACTATGCTGAGGACAAAGCAGCATCCTCACTTTCCCTTCTGCCCATTGCCTTCAGAGCTGATAATGCTCTTGGCTGGCTCCACCAAGCATGAGCCCTGATGGCTCACCCTGCAAAGAGAAGAAAGGATCCTGCAGCCAGCACAAGGGAACTGCTGGGGGAGAAAGAAGGATATTGCTGCTCCTTCCAGGGTAACACAGCCCTAAATGACCTTTAATAGACTGTCAAGTCCAACCCTGATCTGCACTTAGAAACACAGAGCCAGTGTGCACAGATCTGCTGTGAAACAGGCTAAAACAACAACTTGTTCAATAGATTACATCCATACATCCCATCTTTCACTGTTTCCTACACAGTTCTAAGTCCTGGAGCTAACTGAAGAAGGAGGGTGAGTCATGGGCAAACCATGGATGACAAGGCCAAAAAAAAGAAGAAAGTCTGGGAGCAGAGCTATGGGAGGATACAAATGTGCAGAAGAAAGGCAGCTTTTAAGTGGAGTTTCATTGAGAGATGTAACTAAACCCAAGCAGCCAAGCAGTGGCCAAGCCTAAATGGAAAGAACCAAGCCAGACAGTGACTTCTCTAGAACATATGCAAAATATAAGCCCATATACCATTAATTTACAGCTCATTGGGATCAGAAGTCTGGAAGAAGCCAAAGAAACTTTGGTGGCTTGGTAATGTGAACAATTGCAAGTACATCAGTTTATTTTGGCAAGTCAGTGCCATCAGTCCCCACAGCAATGATGAGCACACATGAGCTGATGGTGCTGCGGTGCCTCAAACAGCTACACTTCACTAAGTGAAGCTCTGCCCTTTTCTAATGGAAAAGCTTCAATAACTGATAACTGAAAATACACATGAAATCCATACAGTCTTCATTGTTGAGATAGTATTCCCCCTGCCCCATAAAAAAACCCACAGTTTTCCAGTGGGGGGCTTATTCTCTCAGCTCCACACTTGAAGGACTACTCTATCACTTTAATCTGATTCAGGATCCTGAAAGCGGAGCTAAGCGTGAGATGGTACAAACAGAATTACAGCCACTGGAGACTTCTGTGCTGAAAGCTGCATTAAAACTACTCAATTGGAGAGCTACTAATGGCCCTGTCCTTCACAGACCTCATGCTTTAAAAAAGCCATTTATCATCTCGCCTCCAGAATATGCCATGGGAGTGAGTTTTGCAATTTAACACAAAATCTGTAACTATCTGCTTTCTTGTGTACCCCTGGCTCTCATCCTCTGGGAAACATTGAAATGATATTCCCTCTCAGCCACTCTGCTATCCCCATTCCTGCTGCACAGCCCTTTTGGCTGAGGCATTTTGAGATGTGCAGTTTGTCTCACATTGTCCCCAATTCCTGACCAAAACCATCTCCTTGACAGCTGACTTTGCCTTTATGGTCATTCTTCCAATAATCACATTTGAGACTGCTTAGATGGTTTCCACCTGATCTTCATTGGTGTCTTCAGTCTCCCTGGTGTTGCCCTAACCCACTGCATTTCAGCCCAAATTCTTCTTTACCCTGTTCCACCAATTAAGCTGTTTGTTCCACTTTTTTCAGCAGCTCAGGAGCTGCAATGTAGCATGTGGCTGGCTGCCTACTTACCCAGAAATAATCACAGTAGCTCCACTCGGAAGGTTTCAGCAACTGCTGCTCTGGCATTACGTCAGGGTGGGGGAAAGTCACACAGTTTATCTGTGGAGAAAGAAAAGCAAAAGAGAGTTAGAAGGTAATGAACTTTAGCTATTGATGAGAAATGTGCAAATGAAAGGTTATATACACACACTTTCAAACAGAAAATCCACAGTGAATGCGTGTCAGTGATGGTTGTTGCATGGGAACAGCAGCTAAGTGTTCCCAGAAAGCTTCTCTGAGGAACTGGGAGCATCAGGTCAGAGGAAAACAACTCCCCACTGCATATGAGGGAAACATGCTTGATTTGGAAATCACCACATAGGGAGTTCTCCTAGATCCCTAATAAACTGTTGCAAAAACCCTGACGTGGGACACCTTGAGCATATCCTGAACACAAGAAACACCGTGAGCAGGAGAGAGTACTGAAGGCACTGTTGACATATCCACCAGAAAATCTGGGCTCTGTTAGCTTCTTATAGGGTTATAAGAAAAAGGTGGTTTTTTTTCAGTGCACAGCCCTTGCATCTATCCCAGAGTCCTTTTCAGATGAGAGTCATGCTCTCTGCAGAAAGGAACAGGGACTCTCTGAAGTCAGCAAGCCTTCAGTGCACAAAACCCATTGCAATTTGTGAGACAGGACTCATCATACAGTCATTAAACAAAGGAATAAAAGAGTACAAGTGCTCATTAAGTTATTGCAGTAGAAAATGTAGCTTTATAAAAGCACAGTGGAAGCAAAGAGCATGACAGTTACAGAATAACTCTGGTCACAGTTAAACCCTTCAGGGGAAGCACCAGCAAGCTCACTGCCAGTACATAATGCTCACCTAAAATTTCTGCTGGACAGGCAAACTAAAAGCTGTGCCCTCTTATTGCATGTGCAGGTTCACTTGACACTAAGAACGCTTGTACATTCATCAAGGAACCAACAGAAATTGGAGATGGAAGACTCACAAACATAACTGTATGGGTTTGTGGGTTTTTTTTTGGATCAGTTAACAGCTCACAGGAAATCCAAACCCAAAGCTGTGGGCAGGGTTAGCACAGCTGCAGGGGCAGACCTAAAGGTAGTGCTTACACGAAGTGAATCTGCCTTTAGGCTATTCAGAGAGGATCAAAACCGACAGGGCAACAT
Organism: Urocolius indicus; assembly: GCA_013401255.1. Taxonomy (NCBI): domain Eukaryota; kingdom Metazoa; phylum Chordata; class Aves; order Coliiformes; family Coliidae; genus Urocolius; species Urocolius indicus. Next base: position 13,404 of record WBNH01006208.1, on the reverse strand, counting down.
GCTGGGAAGTGCTGACACAGTGTAAACCCACCATGTTAGAGCAATGCAGACAAAGCCTTTAGCTGATACAACGCTTCCTATAAACCCACATTCTGTCTGCTGCTGTCTGCCCATCATCAACTTTCAGTGTCTGTCCTGTATGTAAGGCAAGAATTTTCTCCGTCTACTTTCTCCACAAAAGTCCCTCTGTCCACAGCATGCCAGGTCCATCTCAAAGCAGGCTGAAGTCTCTGTAAGTATGGTGGCTTTGGCTGTCACCTCAGCTAGACTCTAAATCACGCATCTTTCTTTCCAGCTTTCACTGCACTTCAATCTGATCTGCAGAAGGTCTGAGTCCACAGTTCTCACTTCCCTATCACTCTGCAGGCAGCAGCCATGCACTGGTGAGCCTTCATCCCCAACCAGAGTCAGACTCCAACAGCCATACAGTCCCAATAACAAGCAGCAGGAGCTGCTCCAAACACCTCCCTGTTCCTTCATGTTACACCCATCAGGAGCTATTCAACATCAGCTCAGTTCAGCGTGGGAAGGCTGCATGCCAGAGGTGCTGGTGCTCACCCTCTCTGAACACTCCACACCCCTGCAGCATCAGGGCACCTGCCATGGGCCCCTGTGTTATTCCAGACTGACCTCTGTCACCACCACAGCCCCCAGCACAAAGCTCCTCCACAAGAGACATTTCACCGATGCCTTCTGCTAAAGTCTTCCTCCCCTTCTGCCCCTTCCCTGACAGCTCAGTTACCTCAGGACAGCACTGCAAGCCCAAATTGCTCTGTTTTCAAGGTTGGGTAGGTTGTGTTGCCTTCCCTTCTCCATTCAGAGATCACCAGATCTAAAAGCCTGCAAGCAGATCACATCCAGAAGAGAGAAGCTTGCAGCTCTGCTCTGGGCACAGGCAGGAGTGTACAGAGCTGCTTGTGGCCACTGCCAAGCACTGGTGCTAGGCACTTCTGCTGCTCAGTACCCTGTCAGGACACTCCTCTCACCCCTACCAGGAAGCCTAACAACTGATCATTGTAAATGTCTTAAAAGTATTGGTTAGAAACCCTGAGCCAAACTGCTGCTTTCACACAGTGTCTGACAAGCACCAACCTGGACCAGTGCTGGACTGGTGCACCAGGGTAAACATAGAAAAGGCTCCACAGATCACCAAATCCAATGCCACTGCTGCTGATGGGCTGGGAGGGTATCTCAGCATGTCCCTGTGCTGTCACAGCCACACACTATTTCTCAAATAACACAATATATTGTAGTTTAGCCTTTAAAAAGTGAGATGGCCTCAGAACTCAGACACAATTGCTCTGCTGCCACATCTCATAGAAGGCCAGTTGTGAACCGTGAGTGAATAATGCTGCAGCTCATCTTCCCAGAGCAGGGGAGAGAGGGAAAACAAAGTATTCTTAGCAATGACAATGTTAAAGGTAATCATGCAAAGGTATATGATGTCAAGACAGGTTTAATCAGCATCTGGCATTGAGGATTTCTGGCTTTGATGCTTCATTTCACACTGAATGAATAAAAAACTTGGATGACAGCCATAGGTCACTCAGACACCAGTCCTTCCAGCCCCTTCAGCCTCCTCAGCATCTCCATCCCCTGCAGCATCTCCATCATCTGAAGCCTCTGCAGCCTATCCAACACCTTCAGCCTACACAAAAACCCTGCCCTGTGCAGCCTATCCAACACCTTCAGCCTACACAAAAACCCTGCCCTGTGCACGGCTACCACGTGTGCCTTACACAACACACCTTGTCAGCATCCAGGACAAGGTGCTGCCTCTTTTGAGAGCAGACTGACAAGCTACTTAGCTCAAGTTAAAAACAGGAGCAGAAGGCAAAAGAGGTAAGGAGACTGCATGGAAGTTTTAGGGACACAGGACATGATTCACACCTCCCCATCAGCAGTGTTCATATTGCAGTGGTAAAAGGAAAAGCTCCTTTGGTTTCCATCTATCCTCTTATTGGTAGTCTTGCAGAAAATGGCTAGGTAGACCCCCGTGGAATCATTGCTCAGTGGAATTTTGTGTTGCCCAAGACAATTTATTTCAACTGAGAAAGGACTAAATGCTTCCCAGGAAGGCAGCAATGTTTTTGAGGCAGATTTCTAGAGCTTGACACTGGGTAATGACAAGGAAAGAAATAAACAAGTCCTGAGTGTATTTTGCAGCATTTACCATAAGACTGGGCATTATTGCACTGTGCAACAGGGCACAGAGGTGACATGCTGCAGGGAGTATGTACAGTGGCACACCTGCAGCTTAAAAACTCATGAAGGGGAAACTGCAAGGGAAATTCATATTCCCTGCTAAAAACAGTACCTGCTTCACAAAACCTAAACCTGTGTCGGATGGAAGCTGTTTACAAACTTTAAGACTTTTGTTTACATCATTAATGTCCAGAAGAAATAAACAATCACTGGAAGTGTCCTTACTGGGACTGGCAACGGACCAAATGCAGCACAGCACATCCACGCACACAGCAGGGAGAGGAGGGGTGAGTACACTTGTCAACAGGGTTAAGGCACATGTTTCTCAAAGAGTGTCATCAAGCTCCAAGTTTTATGAATAAATAAACATCTTTCAGTTCTCAGAAGCTTATACTTAATTGCCTAGAAACAATGCTGGATTGTCTGGAAAAAAAAAAAGTCACGAGGCCATTTGGGTCTAGGATCACACTTAAAAGGAAACTGGTGGCAGAATTTCAAAAACAAAAAGCAGAAGCTGTTGCAATTAAAGAAAAAAAAAGAGATTACTTGGGTGGTAAATAGAGCTTAACAGGACTTAAGAGTTTTCTACACAAACTCCTGGAGGAAGCATGAATGAATGTTTTTAAAACTCGAGGAATATTACTAAAAATTATATATAACTATGTAGGAAATCCTGTGACTCTTTCCTTTCATCACCAAAGTTTTCTTAAACAAGAGCTCTTGGATCTGCATATGTGAACATTTCCAAAACCTCTCAGGGTTTCCCAGCAGGGAGGGTAACATGAGGCTGGCACTGAGCAGGACATGGCCACATGCCAGTAGTGGAGTGACCACATCTCGCTTTCCTCCCAGTCCTCCCTCTGAAATGCTCCTTTTCTTGTTTCTAAAATCAAAGGCAGCTGAAAGAAAAAGCACTATGGTTCACCAGCTTAGTCCCACTGGTGAGTTTTTTGACTGATGCTAACTAAAGAGAGCCAACACAACTCACAGTGCTATCCTGATGTTCAACAGCATTAAATACCTCTATCAGTCCCACAGACAGTGACATCCCCTCCCCGTGTGAGGAACCACTGCTCTCACTAACTGCATCCCTGACAGCCCATCCTGCTACATGCAAGGGGTCAAATTCAAACAACAGGACAGATCATTGCAGTCCTGATCTCTTTCAGTGACGCTGACTAGCCAACAAGGTCTGAACAAAAGCATGCAGAAGCTGACTTGCACAGCTGTGACTGCCAGTAAGGATTAAACCAAATTAAAACACAGATCTCAGCTAATGATGGAGTCACAGAACTTTAGGAGAAACATGGCATTACAAACCCACATTATATTTGCACAGCCTCCTCTGCTGGGACAACTGAGGTGATAATCAGCCTCATCACAATATTAAGTCCTCATCCAGCCTCCTCACTAACAAAAATCATGGCTGTTGTCAGCATGCAACAAAGAAAAATCAATGACAAGACCTTAGCAAGGCATACTGCAAGTATAAGCTAAGCAAACATGCCAGAGGACAGCAGCGTGTCCTGCCTGCTGCCAATGTACAGGAGTGGCACCAGGAAACCTGTGTGTGGGAGCCACTGGATCGCTGAGGCTGGGAGAAGGTGCACAGGCCCAGAAGACATGCTGTGAAAAAAGTGGTGACACCAAAGCCCAGGGAGAGGAGAAGAAAACCAGACAAGCAACACAAACTGATGCATTTCTCTTGACAAGCCTGCCATGTACTAAACTCAACAAACAGATTGAAACACTTCTGCTTTTATATTGATCATGAGCAAAAGCAATCATCCTCTTAACAGCTAAATACTCCGTCTTACAATTCACAAGGGTACATCAGTAGTGATGGCAAAAGAGCTGTTTATGTTGTAGGTGACTCTTGATTATGTCTGAGATGCAAAAGGGCGACAGAAAAAGTAAAGTGCCAGGGAGGCAGGTGAGCACACGGGATTTGCACAACAGCATCATGCAGGGGAGCAAGAAACTTTGCTGGGTTGGACGTGCACATTCCCTTAGTAGATTTCAAAGTTCTCTGGAGGCTTTGAAGCTGCTACTGGCACTCACCAGTAAACGAGACATGGCCAAGCAACGTAAATGAAACAAGTATAACTTGGTCGAGGCTTAGATAATCAACTACACGTTTATTACATAAGACACTATATAAATAAATGAGCAGACAGAGGGTGACCTCACTGTGCTGTGCTAAAGTGACTAAACCAGGGCAACATTCTTGCTCATTTCTTCAACTTAAAAAAGCAGATTATTTTTCCTGATCTCTGCACATTCACAGCACCTTAAAACGCAGCACAGTTGTGCCAGACAGCCTAGTTTCAGTATCTGCCTCACAATTTCAGCTGAGACCTGCAAAGTACAAAGCCAACTTCTCTAGATGTCATGAGTTCACCTGCCAAATAAGACCATTTGTGCAAAACTGCCTTATGCAAAGGCTGGAGGAGGTATCAGAAGAGCTTAAGCACAGACAGAGGCTCAGGCAGTTTTACATCTACTCAGACAAGGAAACCCAGGAATAGCTAGACTTTGTCTAGGTAGTTTCAACATCGTTAAGTCCACACTGGTTTTAGCATTGGCAGGGTGATGACATGGGGAAAACAGCCAACTGAAGTCCTAATCACTAACCAAGCCAATCGATAAGCTTCCTATTTCAAAGTGAAGATTCTACTAAAAGCATTTAGAAGCTCTCTTCATTTGCTCCGGCTGTAGAAAGGTCCAGAGCTGATTTGGTCACAGTCTGCCAAAGCAGGGGATTTCTGACAGCTTCTGCTATGCAGTCAGCCCTGGGGTGGAAGGGAGAATGGTGCCAAACCTCCAGCCTCATCCTGTGCCGCAGAGCACACCAGCAGAACATCCCAAGTTACTGCGTGTGGGCTGCCTCTCTTCCCATCTGCAGCACATGTTCATTATGTGTCCAACATACGCAATACAAATGCCATAAAGAACCCACACTCAGACATACCCTATCATCCCATAGGTTTATTGCTCTTTAAATGAGACATAGCTCCGTCCCTGAGTCGATATTCCCTTGTTTCTTCTCCATTTAACTCCTCCTCACCTATGTTAAAGAAGCTTCAGCTTCCACAGAACTCACAGCCAGAAAGATAGCTCTTCAAGAAACCATCCAGTCTAAAACTAAGGACTGCACCTTGAAAGTAACTGCAAAATCAACACAGAGCACAGACCACAGACCTGCACTGCTGCTTCCCGAGTAAGCATCAATAATTTGTGCAAGCTGCAGTTTCATAACAGCCTCTGATACAGGGGTTTTATCTTCTAAGCAAAAACGGACAACACAGCACTGGTAATACCCAGTTACCAAAGAGAAAACACCAAACTGTTGTTCTTGTTGGGTGCATATAGATGAGGAATATTCCAACTCCCATGTGACTTTATGATTTTCAGAGCACAGGCTCCCAAATGGCTATTTGGATATAACGGAGACAGATGCATTCCAAGGAAGATGGGAACAAACTCCCACTTCTCTGCTGAAAGTGGTGAAACGGAGACAGCCAGGCTGCAGGCACTGGTCAGACTGGACCTCACCTGATGTCTGCCATTTGCATATCACAGGATTTCAGTTTGAGGGGAGGACTGGCGGACTGAAAGCCCCAAAGTTAATCACAAAATTCCCCTCTGCAAGAAGAGGTTCTGCCTGAGCACTGCTACAGACCAAGAAAAAACATCTGACAGCAAGCTAAGGATGTGCCCTGCAGCTCTGTTAACCAGAACATCCCAACGTCAGCTTGAGTGGCAGTGAACAAATATAAACTCCTAGGAGACAGGGGGGGAAATTACATTACAGTTTACGCTCAGTATGAGAATGTTGTTTTTCACAATGCTGCTTTGATGCAGGCAATGGCTTGGAGCAAACAGCTGTTAAAATTAGCTTGTTTTTGTCTGTCTGATGCATCGCACTTGAAAGCTTTGGACTTCTGCTGGAGAAATGCACACCCAGTGACCCTGACATAACACACAAGACTGTTGCTTTGCAGACGCTACATGGCACACGGGCTTGCAAGTAAGACAGTGAAAACCACCCTCAGCCAACAGCCTGAACCCTCACCACTATAAGCAGAAAGTATTCCAGAAACACAAACTCTGTCACTCCTGTGTTGCACCCTCCAAGCCAGTGCAACCCTGCCTGGGACCATGGCTGGTCCCTCCAAACACATGTTCAGACCGTGGTTTGCTCTTGCTCCTTCAACCCGGGTGGGCAAGGAGCTGCATGAGGTGGCTCAGACACGTTTCTAGCCCACTGTAGCACTGGAGGCCCTGCAGCTGATTCCCCTGGATATTTGCAAACCTGCTCAAACCTACGGATTTATATTTACTTCACAACATACAATACACTAATTAACAGCAATAATACCTTTTCTTGGTAACAACAGTGTCAGATAACCAAGTAAACTACTGAAAATACTGTTTTCCCCAGGCAGTGACTGACCTGTGCTCCAGTCAGACACCTCTACGTGCTCCTTTTTGATGCTCCTGGCATCAAAAACCCAGGGAATCATGCCCATTGATAGATAAATCAACAGGCTGTGTGTGATGATGTAGACAAGCACCTTCTTTTCATCCTAACAGTTAACAACGATGTATAACATGAATTTGTTCCTTTTGTTCTCGTGGATTTTATAGCCTGCCAATGCTTGCAGCCGTAAGCATGTTTGTTGCCTCTCTTTTATCACTGCAATTCATTTATCTGCTCATTTATCTTCTTTATTACTCCCTTTTAAATAAACCTTTCTATTCTCAGCCACTTTCATTAATCTATTTTGATTTCCTTCCCGTTTTTAAACATCTGTCCTGCACTGGAGAGTCCAGAAATGCGAGCCATGTCCCAGATGAGGTCACCTGGCATACAAAACACACTAATTGCTGTAAACATGATACTGAGAACATCTTAATCAAGTCAGCTGCATTTAATTACTAACATTAAAAGCAAATGTAAGATTAACTTGATAGTCGGATCCAAAATCTTTGCCTGTACTTCCCATCAAAAGCCTTCACTTGGACACTGGCACAGAAAAATACCTTTCAACATCTCTTTGTGGAAAGATTCTGCCCTGCCAGGGCAAGACTCCATCGGGGACCGGGGCTGGTTCCCTGAGGAAGTTTGCTCAGGACACACCTGGTTCACAGACAGCATCATCTGATTTCTCGTTCCCCTTCCTCGCTCTGTCCTTTCCACTCGCTCATCCCAGAACCACCAGAATCAATGGGAAAATAATACCGGGATTCTGCCCAGCACGGAGATCCCAAACCCTCCCTGAGCTCCGGACTTTAACCAGTATTTAAACACCCAAACTAGTGAGCCTCTGCCCGCCCGCTTTCCCCAGCCCCCCCGCCCCGGCCCCGCCGGACTCACCGTCAGGCTGCTCTCCTTGCTGTGCCGCCGCGGTGCCGCCGGAGACCCGGGGGTCTGTGGAGACAAGCGGAACGCATCGTCACGACCGCTCTCCGAGCCCAGCATGGCGGGCACGGGCCGCGCAGGGCGGGCGCTAGGCGGACCCCATGGCCCGGCAGCACGGCGCGGCTCGGCGCGGCTCGGCACGGTTCGGCGCGGCTCGGCAACGCCGGGCACAAATCAGCGCGACGAGGCAACGCTGGACAAGAGTCAGAGCGGCGATGCTCGGCACCGCAGGACACGGCTCGGCACGGCTTGGTACCGCTGAGTACGGCTCGGCACCGCCGGGCACAAATCAGCGCGACGAGGCAACGCTGGACAAGAGTCAGCGCGGCGATGCTCGGCACCGCAGGACACGGCTCGGCACGGCTCGGTCCCGCTGAGCACCGCCGGGCACGGCTTGGTACCGCTGAGCGCGGCTCGGCACCGCCGGGCACGGCACGGAGCAGCGCGGCTCGGCACCGCCGGGCACGGCACGGAGCAGCGCGGCTCGGCACCGCTGGGCACGGCTCGGCTTGGTACCGCTGAGTACGGCTCGGCACGGCTTGGTACCGCTGAGTACGGCTCGGCACCGCCGGGCACGGCACAGACCAGCGCGGCTCGGCACCGCGCGATGCGCCTCGTGCGGGTTCGGGAGGCGGTGCCGCCGCCCGCAGAGCCGCCTCCCCTCGCCGCCGCCAGCCNCTCCCAGGCTGCCCGCCCGCCCCTCCGCCGGTGGCCCCGGCCCCCCGCTCCGCCTCTCGATGGGGGGTGCTGGCGGGGGCCACCCCGCGTTGCCGGGGTCCGGCCGCCCCCGTTGCGGTCCTGCCCCGGCGCCCCGAGAGCTGCCGGCTGGGGGGCGGCGGGAGTTAGCACCGCCTGGCACCGGGATGCACCACGGCCCGCGGCTCCGTGTGCCTCTGCCCTGGCGCCGGGCGGGTGCCGCGGGCGGGCAGTGCGAGTGCGGGTGCCGTGTCCCGCACAGCTCCTTGCGGGCTGCAGCCGCAGCCACGGCAGCAGCAACGTGCCCAGGGCGGGTTTGCGCCGGGCCCGCCGCTGGCCCGCGGGACGCCGGCTGCCCGAGCTCTGCCGCTGCTCCCTTAGTGGCGGTTGTGACAACCTGAACGGGCAGCATTTAGCTGCTCTCTAGGAAGCCGTAAACAAGGCCTGGCCCTGCGCCCAGCACAGTACAGCTCTGTGTTCTCAGTTGTGGCTTTTCCCCCCCCCCTCGACCTGTTTCCAAGAAATGTGGCTGCGCTTGCCTGAGGGATCTTGCCAGCGTTTGTTTGCATGATGGCTGCTGCCCAGGTCTCAGAAAGCATCCTGGAGAATGCCTGGAAGCTGCTCTGTGCCAGGGACAGAGAAGGAGGCAGTCAAGGCAAAGCAGCTTGGGATGGCCCAAGACAGGAGGCAAGTAGGAGAAAGACTGACTAAAAGTATATGGGACTTTGAGGGTGCAGAGAACAGCATCTTGCAACCAAGTCAGATGTTTTCCTTACTAAGGACTCTTCTGCAAAAGCAGACATAGCTCCCAGAAAACAGGCTCCCAAGCGGGCGTGGACACAGGCTGCTCTTAGTATTAATGGCACCAGCACCCACTTATAGATGCAAAACTAGTTACAGGTTCAAAGCAGGAATGAAGCCAGGACTTCAATTTGGAAAAACCTGTAATAAAGGAGCGATGGAAGGAAAGTATCATGGAGGCCACTGAATGAGAAAAAGCCATGAAAGGGATTTGGCAGTGCATGGCAGTGCACTCTGCATATATCTCAGACGTAAATGTGACCAAAAAGGTGGCTATAAACTTGAGTCAGACTCAGCATGATAAAAACAGAAAGTGCCAAGTGTTGCTACAAAGGAAGTTCTGGGGGAGTCAGTTAATCTGACTTGTGTACCAAGCCAACTGCAAAAACATTGTGAATCACATACCTTAAGAAATGATTTTTTTTTTTCTTTGCAAAAGGATTAACACAGCTTTTTATAAAGGAAGTCACAGCCTGCAAGTTTATTCAGGTTCTCTGAGAGAGTCACAGCAGACATGTGGACAGGGGTGTCTGGTAATGTGCTACATCAGTTTCTAGAATGCATTTGTCCTAGTTTAGGTGCCCACATTCTCTGCCTCCAGCTTGCTCAAACTGCTCAGAAAAGAAGCATCACAGACAAGTGCAAGATGTTTGATGTGGAAAGAAGGGAGAGTCCCAAGTGCTGGACTCTACCATGAACCCACTGGTGAGGAAGCAAACCTAGAAATGCTGACTTAGCTGAAACAGCACAAAGGCAAAGTGGAAGGTCACTAACTAGAAGGCAATGGGCAAGAAAGTGGGTTGAGGAAAACACTTGGCAGATGTCACAAAGTTTAGACCAGGAAATAAGGAACATTAGAGGAATAGTGAGAGCAAGAGGCAAGCCAAGTCAGCATGGTAGCAGCACACAAATCAAACATGCATTTCCCTGGGAGTATTTAAGCAGTTGCACTGCAGAAGAACCTACTGGTTTAATATAGAAATGAAACAGATAATTTGGGTCTGGTACCATCAAGTGGAAAAATGCCAGAGGGCAGGGAAGCACAACCCAACGGGAGTGCAACCCAACAGCTATTCAGCTGCTGCAGTTTTAGCAGGGAGCAAAGAAGAGTTTCATGGGAGGAGCTGGAAGAGGGCCCTGTGCTGGATCTGCAGACCTGCAGGGAAGACTCTCCCAGGGACATGAAGTGATGCAAGAAAAAGTGCAGGGATATTTACTGAAAGTTTGGACAGCTGGGGAGGGGAGACTGGCTGTCCACGGGTCAGCATTTGGAACGCCAGCCCAGGGGTGATGAGATGGGTGAGGCACAGGCTATGTAAGGCACAGAGGAGGGCCTGTAAAAGGACACGTGGGAATGGATGAAGTAATTGAGAAAAAAAGCTTTGGACAAATTCTTTGTGAATTCTGTCTTTGGGAGGGAAAGCTGGAGCTGCATGAAAATACAATGAGATACAGATACGGGCAGATGTGGAAGTCTACAGAGAGAGGACTGTGCTGGAGACAGGCCCAGGCTTCAGGCTGGAGTGACAGGAAAATTTGTAGGGTTGTTAATAGTGACTGAAAGGGCATGGTGGATTTTGAGTAGTGAGTGATAGGACAAAAGATTCCAAAGTATCCTGCATTTCATGCTGTTTTACCAGTTGGACCTGAAAACTAACTATGCCAGATGCAGCAAATTTGTCTGATCTGTCAGCTTCTAAAAGAAAATGCCTATTGACCTCCTGCTCTGGGCAGATTCCTAAACTACTGAAGTGAAGACACATTTGTTCTTGAATACCACTGGCTTTTCCCCAAAAAACTTACCTGGGGTTCTGCACTGGCTTTTCGGAGGCTCATATGACCAGAGTCAAGCTGGTGTACCGGAGTCCCGGAGATGTGGTAGCCATTCACTGTAAGAACAGACGGACTGTTAGCAGCACATTCTTATCATTGAGTACACAGATATAAATCACAGTGCTTTTTTGGAGTGTTTCACTGCCTCTAGCCTAAGAAACTATGGATGCTTCTCCCCATACAGCTTGGCAATGTGATGTGTCAGAAAGACCCAGAACTGGACTCTATAGAAGCACAGCCCATGGGCCCACTCCTGCAGCAAGCTCTTATCAGGAGTTACTGAGTGGGAAAGAGCCAAGAAAAAGAGACCCCCAAACTCAAAAGAGTTGGTAAGTGCTTCATTGTGCACATCTGCTCTGCATGGAAGAGCTACAGTCAGTTCACATCCCTCTGCAGATTTTTGATTCCCCTGCCCTGGCAGAAAGCAGGACTGGGAAAGGCAGCCTGTCCTTCCCTCCCAGAGCCGGCACCCCACTGGCTTCCTGGGCCACCATCTGCCTCTGTGCTCCAAGGAAGGAGCCGTCTCAGCTTGTAGCAGATGCTTCAGACAACCATCCAGAAGATACACCATTAGGGAAACAACAGGCAAGAAGATGCATCAGAAGGGAAAGCCTCATCACATTTACTCTGTTAATTCACATGACTGTGTACTTCAAGTGTACATCTCACATAATCACAACATTTTCCTTTGCTCCACTGAGTGGTAGAGAAGCAGATTCACCCAATGCAGTGGTCAGGCACAGCATCAAACAGTACCTGCAGAACTCTTCTGTGACACAGGGCTCTTTGGAGTCCCAGGCACACTGCTTGGCCGCTCCCAGGTCGTTTCTGTTGAAGGGAAACATCACTGTAAGGGTGACAGAGGCCTTGCACACACACCAGTTATGTCTATTACACACACAGATATGGGTCAGACCCTCAGTGTTCTCTGAACCAGGTTCTCCCCCTATGAGGAAAATGCCTGCACCTCCCATCTCCTCCCATCTCTTTCTGGTGTCACTCCCTTGGCAGACAGCTGGGATAGGTGGAAACAGAGCAGATTGAGAGCTGGTTCTTCCAGTGCAGGTTAGCCCCAGGGCTGTGCTCAACAAGAAGGCAGAGATGCAGCTGTAGCACAGATCACTGCTTGTAAGCTGACTCCACGATCTTTGAAGACAGCCTTTCCAGGTGTAGTTAAGCCCAGCCTAGGGTCCTACCTGCAGCCCTCTGCAGACACAGAGACCTGGCTGCAACCCAGATAGACGTGGTCCTTACCCTGAGAACAAGGACCAAACAGTGGCAGTGCCTTTGCCTCTGCTCTCTCGAGGCATGAAAGGCAGCTGTGAATGACTCAGAGAGGTGATTTTAATTATATATACACAGACCACCACATTTCTGTCCCTCAAAAAACCTATTTCCCTGACAAATCTTCTTTTTTGCACTTAGGTCCTATAGCTGGGATATGTAAACGTACGTCGCGACACTTTTGATAGTGGAAAGACTGCTGCTGCTTTTCCTCACTCAGTTTCCTCTGTAGTTTAACCACTCTGCTCCTTTTAGACCACATGCTAAATAGAGAAGATTTAATTGCAAAACTTTGTAAAAGTTGCAAACAGCAGTCAGTGGAGTCAGAACAGCAACTTCTGCAGAAGTCTTGCTAGAAAGCCCAAGCCACCATTCCTTTTGAATAAACATACTGGTAGCAAACCAGATAAATACTACTGACTGTCTGCTAATGTAAAATAAAGAAATAAGCAAGTCAGTCTCATCAAGTCAAATTACTATTTTTTCCAGTTAATTCGAAACTGCCATTCCCAAAGTTGCAACCAACAGCCACCTAAACCTGCCAAAGCCTGAAATCCTGCATCTCCAAACTCTGGATGAACATGGTCATGTGGTAATGAAGCAGGAGAGGCTGAGAGAGGCCTTGGGCATAAAAGTTTAGTGTTGAGAGTCAGCACTTCCATCAGGACACATAAAGCCTTCTGTCCCGGGTGAGTGCTCATTTGAGCAACAAAGGTTTAATGTGTTTCAAGAGCCATTGAAGGCCTATTGGGTAAAAAAAGGACTAATGTTTTATCAGTCTTTATATATAAATTCATGCACATATATACACATAGAGATGTCCTCAGGGATTGTGTTTGGTTCCTGGACAGGTTGGATCAATGGGCTGAGGCCAGCTGTATGAGGTTTAACAAGACCAGGTGCTGGATCCTGCACTCGGGCCACAGCTACTCCATGCAATGCTTGGGGAAGACTGGCTGGAAAGCTGTCCAGAGGGAAAGGACCTGAGGATGTTGATCAACAGCATCTGAACATGAGCCAGCAGTGTGCCCAGGTGCCCAAAAACGCCAAGGGCATCCTGGATTGTATCAGAAATAGTGTGTCAGCAGGACTAGAGCACTGATTGTCCCCCTCTACTCAGTTCTGGAGAAGATGAACCTTGAGAGCTGTGTTCAGTGTTG
>WBNH01006207.1:0-47066 GCA_013401255.1 Urocolius indicus | reverse complement strand
AAGTGCTGGTTGTAATTTTCTCATCATCCTACTACCTTTTTGCTTTTATTGTGTTCTGTTTCTTGTAGCATAAACTTTCCTACTTTCCTCTCTAAGTCAAGTACTGGAGTTTGTTTTGCCCGGAACCGTAATTGGCAGTGAGCCCTCCCTGCCCTTGTCTTAATCCACAACAACTTTGCTTATCTTTTTACTCCCATTTTGCTGGGGCCTCCACCATCCTAATGAGGGTGGGAGTGAATGGGGACACCGAGCGAGAGACTGTCGTGATGCTGCTGTGCAAGCTGGGCCAAACCATGACAAAAACCCGCCTAGACGCGTTCCTATGTGACCTGATCTAGGTGGACCTCTTTGGCAGGGGGTTTGGACTAATGATCTCTAAAGGTCCTTTCCAACCTCTACCATTCTATGATTCTGTGAAGTTGTAACTCCCTCATCTGAAGTAACGAATAATCTGCTGTTTTTTTCTACTTATTTGTATGTGATCTCAAGTCACGAAATTACTTTTAAAAAAAGCATGTGAATAATCCTGTGCTTCTTTTGCATGCTAAAATCTTGCTAATCTCACTTGAGCATATATTGAAACACTTTGCAGAACTGACTCTTAAATGGGGGACTGGAATAAGGATCTCTAATCTTATTCTGCAGTACCTCATCATTCAAAACTGGGATATGAATGAAACTACTATTGTAAGGAATATGTTAAAACCAACTTCCATTTCATTGTTGAACTGATTTAATTAAGAGAATTGCAGATGTTAGTTCACAAAGCTTTATTCTATGATACAAGTGCGTGACAGTGACTACAAACAAATGGTTATGGAATGTCTGTACTAGCACTTATGGCAGTTAAATTAATATTGCTTGTGAGACTATTAAAACCCAATTAAGCATATTAAATTTTAATCTGTGGAGATGAAGTCAGATATATGTTGGTTCTATAAGATCCAGACATACAGGATCTTATAGAAGATCATATGATATAGAAGATGATCTATATAGAAGATTATATAGAAGATCTTATGAAGATCATATAGGATCTTCAGGGCCTTACAACCACAAATTTTCTTAGTTCTCACAGATCTGCATTATATTAATTCTGTTGGCCCAGTTCATGTCCTTCTTTATCTGATTTGTCTGCAGTGGATCTGCACTTGGTTAGCTCTTGGTAAATCTCCCTGCCAATGGCAGTGGGAAAGAGAAATCTTCTCTCCAGAGAAAGTTTTCTTGGGATTATTTGTCAAAAGCTTTTTTAAAAGACATAATGATACAAGATTTGTGATTTTAGTTTTAGCTAAAACCTGAAAATCTTGTCTTAGAGTTATTATTTTAACTCTACAGATATGAGATACATAGAGGCCAAATAGTACTTGTTTTTCCTTCATAATACTGTTTGAAAAATATCTGAAGCTACTGGGATATGCCAGTTGTTATCTTAAAGTGTGTGCACTCACAGTTAAGTTTTAGCTCTGAGGAATATAGAACCTTAACTTTTATGGATGCAGTTAAGCCCTGCTGGTGTTAGTCACTGTGTGTTCTTCACCAGTTGGTCCCACAGTCAGACCATGTCTGTGGGCTGTTTCACCACCTCAGATCACAGCTGGGGCACCCACAGGCCTGCGCTTTTGTGAGCAGACCCCAGTGGCCTCCAGGCTTCCCAGGAATGGAGTCTCTGCATCTAGCTAAGCATATCTCCTAACCTAAGTGGGAGCTTCAGTTAAGTAGTTAAATTTAGCAGCTTACTTGGAAACACGTTGCCAATTTTGCTGTTACCTCTCTGTGAAGTGATTGCTAAAGTGACACAAAATTGTTTCAGAGCACCAACCAAAGAGAAAAAAAAAATTCTTCCTTGATCTTAATGTTCCTGTTTCATTCAACAAAAAGACATTCTTTTGTGTCATTCTACATTTTCTCTACACAATACTGTGTCTAATGCAGGGTCTACATGTATTTCATTTATTATTTGTACTATTGCATTTTCAATTTTTTAAACCACGATTGTTTGTCTTAAAAGATTATTTAGGGAGTTTTAATACAAATTTTTTACTTAAAACTGTGTTATGTCTTGCCATATGAGAGTGTGTTATGTCAATTGTGGCATAAGCTTTTTGTAATACTTGTTTACACTGCCACTACCACAGTCTAGTCCCATTCTTTGGTGTCTTGCTTCCAGAGTGAATTAGGGGTACGTTAGTTGGGAACCCAATTTAAGTTAGGCTTTTTTAGGTATGAGTTTCTCGCTGTCAGATGGCATGATTGCTCGTTTTGAAAAGTTAAAGTACTTACTTTTTCAACCAAACTCCATCTTTACACTTGTGTAATCTTCACAGAGAAAAATGATTGTATTCAAAAGTTTTAAAGTAAGTCATTGAAAAGCTATGCAACTGCAAGCTGACTGAATTGTTACAAAAGTTTCTGTTCTAGTAATCCTTTTTGAATATGTGAGAAATTACAGTGCAAGACAGAAGGTACTGCCTTCCCTAGTAGTAAAAAAAATGGACTACTCAAAAGAAATTTTGGTCAAAATTGGAGAGAATTGTTAAATGAAATAGTAACGATTCAATGAATGTAGTATTTCTTTTGGCACAGGTAACTGATTGTAATTTCTAAGGAAATCAAAGTACTCTGGTTTCATTTTTCTTTCTACAGTGTGAGAATGACAAAGTAATTCTAAAATGTATCGGTCTCTGTGACAATGTCTCAATCTATTTTTATTCAGAAACTGCTGTACCTGATTGTAAATTGTTGCTGGCTTGTGCCTTAGGTTCCCATGTTGGAAAGTAGAAGACTTACATGTCTTTGCATGTCATAATAGCTTTTACTACGAGCTTTTAAAAAGTTCTCCCAGCTCAAGATTTTTCCAGCACCTGACAGCAACATATCTGGGACTCCACAGAAAAATGAGGAACTTTACATGTGTTCTAGAGGTCCTGTGCCTAAGTGAATCTTAGCTGCTTGTAAATGTAGCTCACAGTTAACATACTTGTCACACAACAATGACACCTATCATGTAACAGAAAAGTCTTGCATTCATATTTCATTATATTAATAAGTGGATTTTTTCAAAAGAGCTTTTACTTTTACAATAAAGAAGAAATGTCATTCATCCGGGAAAACTCTCCAGATGAACAGTCCTATCTTGATAAATATCAGATAGGAAAATGTATTTTTGAATTATATGAATTAAACATGTATACAGCAATTGTCTTTGTGATAGCATTGCTCTCATGTTATATTAATATGCATTTTGTGAAAATAAACTTCCTGTGCTTTGTCCCTTGAATAATATATAACTTAAAAAGGCTTTTCAGAATGCATGACTTCATATGCTGACACTTGTTGGAATCGTCAGCTGTGTACTGAAGTGTCTCCCTGTTACTGTGATATAAGAGCTATACCATGATATAAATTATATGAGATATCAACATCTCATTAAATTTTAAAAATGCATTGGTGTAAAATGGTACTGTGGAACTTCTAATGATTTTTAGCTGTTCTTTATAGACTTCTATTGCATTTTAAGTTTTATGAGTGAGATGACAGCCACTAGAAGAGTTTAGATTTTTCTTTTCAATATTGGAACACTGGTTGCTTCAGGGCAAGTTACGATAAGGTAAAAATCTGAAGTCAGTGTAATGTTAACACTTCAATTGTCCATTTATTTTACAATGTTTTTTATTTGATAATAAAGCAGTGACCGAGCTGATTGGGCTGCAAGTGTCCAAGTATTTACATCTGCAGTTATGTGATAGGTGTATCCAGTACTATCCAGGTGAAACTATTCAGTGATCATTCATACATCAGAGTTCTTTTAATAGTAAGTAAATCAGTGGCTGACATGTATGCATTTAGGAGGCAACTAAAGGAATTATTTTGCTTCTTTAACGGAATTATGTCTTGATCCTAGTTGAGGATGTAATTCTTTTTTTTTCACATAGTATCTCTGTTTCTTTTTTAAAAAAGACAAAATCTTTAAATCAATCCCAACAATCCAGTTTCACTAACTTTTACATAGCTTCTCTTTACTTCATTTGTGGCACAAGAAGAAAACTTTCTAAAAAAGAGCCAGACCTTTCACATAATGATAGTTCAGTTTTGAGTGCATCAGGCTTTTCTGTCACTAAAAAAACATACATATATGTGCTCTTCTGGGTCTATAATGTGTGATAGCTGTCTTCATGATATCTGAAGGCATCAGTGACTGTATGATATTTCTTTTTGGAGAGTCATTCCGTTGGCAGCAAGCCTCAGATGAAGAGTAGAAGTTTTTCCTCATCTAAGTATTGCAATGTATGTCTAAAAATCTGTGGCAGAGATTCTTCAAATATTCTGCAAGTTGGCTTCTTGGTGAACCCTCAAAGATAAGCCCTAAACTTGCTGAAGTTAGGAGATCTGGACTTCATTGCTGAAGACAGGTTTTCAGTAGTTGCATTGTGAGAACTGAACAGGATGATCCCATGCTAAAGATTTTGGTTCATATGAGCATGCAAGGTGCTCTTGATATATACCTAGCTACATCTCAGAAGCGGGCAGGCATAATTGTTGGAGAGGAAACATGGAGATTTTTTTCTGGTCACCATAATATATCTTTAGATAGGATTTGCAAGTAGTGTTTTTGAGCAAACCTTCCTGGGCATGTTCTGTGTTAAATGTTTGCAAAAACAAAATCTTGAGAGAAACAGCAGTTTTTGCCAAGGCCTATTTCGTAGAATAGTAGGGTTGGAAGGGACCTCTAGAGATCATCAAGTCCAACCCCCCTGCAGAAGCAGGTTCACGTAGATCAGATGGCATAGGAACATGTCCAGGTGGGTCTTGAAGACCTCCAAGGAAGGAGACTCCACAAGCCCTCTGGGCAGCCTGTTCCACTGCTCTGTCACTCTCACAGTAAAATAGCTTTTTCTTATATTTAGATGGAACTTTTTGTGTTCCAGCTTCATCCCATTACCCCTAGTCCTGTTGCTAACTACCATTGAAAAAAACAGATGCCCCAACCCCCTTACACTCACCCTTTAGATATTTGTAAATGTTAATAAGATCTCCCCTCAATCTGCTCTTCTCTAGACTAAACAGCCTCAGTTCCCACAGCCTTTCCTCGTATGAAAGATGTTCCAGTCCCCTGATGATCTTGATGGCCCTGCACTGGACTCTCTGTGGAAGTTCTCTGTCCCTCTTGAGCTGAGGAGCCCAGAACTGGACACAGTACTCCAGATGAGTCCTCACTAGGACAGAAGGGGGAACAGAACCTCCCTTGACCTGCTAGCCACACTCTTCTTGATGCATCCCAGGATGCCACTGGCCTTCTTGGCCATGAGGGCTCATTGCTGGCTCACGTTTAGTTTATTATCAATCAGGACTCCCAGGTCTCTCTCTGCAGAGCTGCTCTTCAGCAGTTCGACCCCCAGCCTGTACTGGTGCATGGGCCTGTTCCTCCCCAGATGCAGGACTCTGCACTTGTCCTTGTTGAACCTCATCAGGTTCCACTCTGCCCAACTCTCAAGCTGGTTGAGATCCCACTGAATGGCAGCACAGCTATTTATTTCTATTTCTACTGTGTCAGTGTGCTGCAAAGCACTAAGTTGTGTTGAATTTTGCTAGAGCCTGTATTAACTGGAGAAATTCTTTAGACTACCTATAATTGCAGAATGACAAACTAGAACTCTGTGCATATTTTCAGCTATGTTTTCAGCACAGAAGGATTTTAAGCAGATGCTATGACTGGTAAAAGAATCATGTTATGGCTCTTCACTATGCAATGTGAGTCTGACTGACAATATTTGAAGTCAACCATAATGAAATACGCGTACAAAGCAGAAAGAGAATGTGTTTGGTTGTAATTGCATATTCCCACATATATATAATTTTTCATTATGTTTTCCTTCTGTGTCTGTGTCTGATACTATGGAAAGCAGCAAATGGAAACCAGACTGGATGAATTTAGAATGATGGCTGAAGAAAATCAAGATGTATGTCCATCTCTGCCTCTCAATATTCTTAAGCTAGTCAAAATCATATCATGTTCAGTATATGCCCATTGTCTTGTGTCCTTTCAGTTAGAATCAATGGAAAGAGCCTGACTGTCCTCTTAGCACCTACTGTTCAGGTATTTATACACCTTGATGAGATCCCCTAAGCCTTCTCTTCTCCAGGCTGGGCAGTCACAACTATGTCAGCCTGTCCTTTTAGAGTGGAATCCCTTTATCATCTTCATTACTCTTTTCAGGACTGTCTCCAGCATGTCCATCTCTCCATTGTACTGAGGAGCCCAGAACTGGTCATGACGCTCCAAATGTGACATCATCAATGCAAAACAGAGGGGAAAGATCACTTCTGTCAGCTTGCTGGCAACACTTTTTGTCATGCAGCTCAGAGTACCATTGACATTCTTAGCTTCAAGAGCATGTGCTGGCTCATGTTCAACTTGATGTCTACCCAGGTCATTTTCTGCCAAGCTACTTTCCTACATATACACGGGCCTGGGGTTATTCTGCTCCAGGTGCAGGACTTTGCAATTCCCCTTGTTGAACTACACGAGATTCCTGACTCTCTCAAAAGCAATACAACCTTCTGGTGTACCAACCTCTCCCAGTCTGGTGTCACCTACAAACTTGCTGAGAGTGCACTCTGACCCATCATCAAGAGCATTAATGAAGATGTTCAACAAGACTCAGTACTGACCCGTGGGTTGCACNTTCTGCCTCCTGGTGGTCGTCCGGTGGTCAAGGGAATGAAGTCAGAAGTCTTCCTCGGGTGGCCTGTTCATGACCCCTCTTCTGGAATCTGTTAGCTCATGCGCAATCTATAAGCTCTAATATACGCGTATTGAGCAAGTTACACCTGTTTTCATTACAGAATGTTCGTTTTTAAGGTTCTGCAGGGTTTAACTTTTACAATGATCTTAGCGGTCCAAAGTTCTGCAAGGCTTAGCTTTTACAATGCTTTTAAGATTTGATTAACAAACATGACCTTCTTCCCAAGCACGACCTTTTCCCATTACAATGGTAGACAATGTCCATTACTTTCCCCTCATCTACCAAACCAGTTTTCATCATAGGTCGTGGTAAAGTTGGTCAAGTATGACTTGCTCTTGATGAATCCATGCTGACTACTCCTGATGACCTTATTGTCTTTCATATGCCTGGAGATGGTTTCTGGGCTCAGCTACTCCATCACTTTCCCAAGAATCAAGGGGACGCTGACCACTCTGCAGTTTCCTGGGACATCTTTCTTGTCCTTTTTGAAGACAGAAGTGACATTTGCCTTCCCCAAACAATCAGGCACTTCTCCGAATTGCCATGATAATTCAAAAGTTGAGTGTGGCTTTGCAGTGACATCTGCCAGCTCCCTTAGAACTCATGGATGCATCCCATTAGCACCTATGTACATAAGTATGGCTAATTTATTTCCCCTTGATCTCTGGGTCCTGGAATTCATGAAGGCATGCTTGTGAAAATGGAAGAAGACATTCAGTACCTCAGTCTTTTCTGTATCCTATTTCCCCCACTTCATTCAGCAATGGGCCTAGATGTTTCCTAGCTCTCTCTTTGTCATCTGTGTACTGATGACAGGAGAAGCCTTTCTATTGTCTTTGACATGCCTGGCCAGAATCAACTCTATTTGCTCACTTGCTTTCCAGCCTCATCCCCGGATGCCTGGACAATGTTTCTATATTCCTCCTGTGTTACCTGTCCCTGATTCCACTTTCTGTGTGTTCTCTCTTTGAATTTCTGGCAAAATAGTTTAAAAAACTTGAACAGAAATATTCCTCCTGCTCATACAGATCACTAAATATTTATCAGAGGATTTAAGCAAGCTACATATTTCCATGTCAGCCAAGAGGAAAGAATATTCCACTTGCTGCAGGAGGAATATTGTGAGCTACATGAGCTGTTGAATTTCCAGAGGCAGATTTATCAAACTTGTATATACATGTCTTACATGAGATTCCTTTGTTTAGTGTCTGTGACTCTGTTTTGTGTTCTTGAGTATCTCAGCTTATTTATGTTGTTTATAGGAAGTTGTGTGGGGTCTCACTTGAAATGTAGAATGATATCTGAAAACTATGTATCCATTTGAAGACATTCTATTTCTTTGCATAGCTGGGCAAAATCTGCTGGTTTTAAGGCCAAACAACTTTCAGGAGTATGTAACTATTTTACAGAAAGTGATTGTGAGGGATAATAATGTTTAATTTCTGTGAGTTTGCCTTATTCATGTAGTGCAAACTCTTTTCTTTGAAACTCGTGACAGGGAGATGTCTTGGGTTTGGCCGAGCCGTCGCCAGGGGGCATGGCCGGGCTATTCAAGCCCATTTGACTTCACGCTCAGGATATCAGGGCAGCGGCCGGGCGCGGCGGCCGGTGTGGGAACTGCGGCTGTGCGTTGAACTGCAGGCAGTGAGCACTTACACTGGGCATTGCTCCTTTTTCCGTGTCCTTTGGCTATCATCATTATAACTGCCTGCTCTTTGTGGTGTTCTATTAAAGTGTCCTTGTCTCAACCCACAAAGTTCTAGAACTCTCTTGATTCTACTCCCCATCCTGCTAAGGTAGGGAGGAGTGAGTAACTGGGTGGTTTGGTNCAGAATTCATTAGTAATCTGATGCAACCCATGGAGAAGACAGGGATGGGTAGTTTCTCCCACCCTTTTATACTTCATCTTTCTCCTTCTCTTCTTGTGATGGTCCTGCATCAGTTTCTTCCTCCTTCTCCTTTGTAATTGGAGTTTCTTCCCTTTCTAGCTGAGCTGACTTTCGCATCCAACATTTCTTCTTCTCTATAGGGGCAAGTGATACTGGCAGAGATTGTTAAAGGGTGATTGAGTCCTGATGATCACCCCTTGGCTCTCCAACTGACAAATCATTTTTTTCTCTAGAACCACATGTATGAGCATTTAGTTTTAATATTTTTGGCCAATTATTCTTTTATGGTTGTTTATATATTTCTCTGATACAAACAGTTCTGTTCATATGGATAGCACTGAAAACATCTTTATCAGACTGTAAACATAAAGTGTTAGTGTAATGACTTACAGATGAACGCTATCAAACAATATTATGCATGGGGATTTTTTGGGGTTTGTTTTTTTCCCCCAAGATATCAACCAATATAATAGACTGCTGTAGCTGGGATGGACTCCTGAATGAGCTACATCTATGGGGAAAGGGTATTTACAGTTTATAAAAATTATGAGCTTTCTAAAGCTGTATTGGCTAGGTTTTGTGTTGTCAGCAAGTGGAACATTATTTTCAGTTCTTTGTCTTTTTAATACTGCTCAAGGACTTAAAATACAATAAAACTGATGCACTCAGAAAGTTTTACAATTTGCTACGTGGAATAGAAGAATAAAACTGGGAAAGATATTTGCCTCTCAGAGTAATATAGATTATGCCTGAATATTTACCTCCTAAACCTTTTTTTTTTTTTTGCAGTGTACTGTCATACAGAACTGATTCTGTAGCCAGGATGTTATTACAGAATAATATTTTCAGACAGAAAACACCCTTACAGGTGTTTTGTTAATACAGTTTTAACACAAACCAGATTTATGTATGCTGTTTTGCTCACGACATTATAAAAGGCGGTTGTAGATGAGAGGCACTATGTAATCATTCCTTGCCCACTGAGGTCATTGATATTTACCACATAAAGACCTCAGAGTCCTGTTAACAAACCTTAAATTGCCACACAAGTTTTCTCCATATATAATCTGCTTAAGGGAGCAGATTTACAGTATGTATGTGTAGAGAGAATATAACGTCTCTTGTTCTTAAGGTGTCTAAGCTTCATAACAAAAACTATTCCTGTATGCCATTGTCAGGAATCATGTTAAATTTGTCAGGGTGTGAAAAGAGAAAAAAAAAAAATTAAGAGAATTATTTGCCCTTGTTAAGAAAAATTGATTGGTTGCATACATGTGTGTGTGAGTGGATTTCTGTGTATCTATACAAGTTACATCATTCCCTTGGTAATATTGTGTTATCTGAATTGCATATCAATTTCCATACAAATAAGTTCAAGACCTTTTCCATACATCAAAGTGATACACAGTCTTCAGAATACTCACTCCGAAGGCAATACAAACATCAAGAATGCAAAGGCAAGTTTAGTTAAATCCTGTCCAGTACCATGTCCTATTGACAGAGTTTAAACCAGTTTGGATAGTTCTCAATTCAGGAAAATATTCCAATTCAGCTGAACAACCAAGCTGCATTGTAAATGTATTAACTTAACGTCAAGTACTTAATGCAATGCTTTGCTGAAGAGGAACGAACTTAAACACTGTGCTTTCCTGATTTCTTCCCCAAATGAACCATTAGATGAATGCATGACCATATTTATGAGATTTCACAATGGCCAATACTTCTTGTTCCATGTTTGCCACATGTTTCTTCAATTAATGTTCATATTTCTTAATTGCATCTTTGTGATGTCAGATCGTTTCCTAGTTTATATCTGCAGGTCTGTTTTCAGCCTACTTTATCCCTTGTCTTTGCATGTATGAAATGAAGATCTCTTTCCCTATTTCCTTCCTCTATTTTTCAGTTTATGGCTTCCTCAGCTGATTGCAGGCAGACATATAAAACAAGTCTGTAAAGAGCAATTTTCTTTTTAGTGAGTGCCTTCCACATTTTTAACTTGCAGAACCCTATGTCTTGAGTTGTCAAAAAAATGTGAATTTTCCTCACCTCCTATTAGAATGGGAAGAATCTCTTATAATCAGGCAATGAGTGTGTTAGAGAGAGAATTTTAGGTTTTATCTTTTATGCTACAGCATAAAGTGGAATGATAACACTTCTCTTTTCATATTAAAGGATACATTTGTGGGCATAATAATTTTTAAGTATTTGTAAAAGGACCAACCTTTCATAGCTACAAAGAAAAAATAATAAATGAAACCTCTTATGCCATTATTTCTAAACAGAGTATAATTCTTCTCTGGATTGTCAGAAAATTTCATTAAAAATTCATTAAGTGAAATTTTCTGCTTTAGTATGACCTACTTTGTGTAATTTCAATGTATTGTCCCCAGCCCAAAATGAAAAACTATAACAAAAGGGAAAAACCTCAAATGTGTGAACAAACAACACTGACTTTCTCTGCCACTTACAAGCTCGATATTGTAAATTTTCAGCCGTGTTAAATGTGGGATATTCAAACTTAAAGTTCAATAAGATATTGTGAGGTCTGTCTGCCACTGGGAATTTAATTACAAAGGAGGGAATACCTGAACATTGTTGAGAGCATGATGTTAATACTCTTTAATGTTTCTGGAAACCACGTTAGATTATGTGGTAAAGTAAGTAAAGTTATATCCTATACCACTGCACTCATGATAGCTGGCATTGAGAAAATTAATTTTTTTGTTCCTAGCACAAGTAGAAACGTTATAGCTCTTTGTACTCTTCCCACAGCCTATGTGTTTCACTTGAGTAGTTGTGCCAGTGTGAGCAGTGTCTGCTACTTATCAGTAGTGTACTTTCCAACTTGGTGAATCCAGTCAAAATCATGGTAGATCTAAGCCTCCTAATTTGTAAAGATACATAAAAGCTGTTGAGAGTCGTATATTGTATGCTTGTTCGTATAGCAGATTGGATCCCTTTCTAAATTCCTGTGTTCTGCAAAGCAAGTGCACACACACACGCGCGCGCACACACACACACACACACACACACACACACACATAAACAGTTTTAAAGTGTTTCTGTCTTGCTTAAGTATATGTTAAGAATTGTGGAGTTTTGAATATAATAGCTTTATTTCCTATTATGGTCTATCAAATTATCTTCTTGCCTAATTTGCTTCAGTCAAACATTTAGTGATGTATATATACTATTCCTTCAATAACAGTAAAATTCCATTATGAAAAATGATGATTTATATTTAATTTTCATTATTTTTCATATTTAATTCATGATAACTTTAAAATTTTTTTTTTTTGAACTTAATGCAATGGAATGACTCACTAACAAGTGAAAAGCAACTTAAAAGTAAGCAAATTTTAAAGGTTGCAATGCAACCATATATTTAAAGGGCACAAAATCAATAATCAGTTTCATAGAGGTGGGCTAGGCAAAAAGTAATAAATTTGTAATTGCATCATGAGGTGCCAAGCTTTCTGTTAGATTTATCGTTGAGAATTTACTGCAGTAGGAACAATCAGAAAATCAATTAACTGGCATAATTTGGCATATAGTTTATGGAAACTGTGTTTGCTTTTCAATGCAGATTCTTCAGGAAAAGGCAAAAAGTTACTAAGTGAGAGACTTTGAATGAAACATTATCCACTAAGTATATATGATTAACATAAGATGTCCTGTGATAACTGTACAACTCAAACCACATTGTTTAGGCTCATTTGGTTTTGTATCTGTGGAATAAAGTCTTTGTTTTTAGTGTATTTTGAACCTCCGTATAATCGTAATGCATAGTGTTTTGTAATGACCTGAATGTATCTTAGCTAAAGCTGTTTACAATTATATAATCTGTACTGAATGAAAATGTCTATTTGTGTGGCTTTAAAATATATACAAGGTAATATTTTTCCTTTATATATAAGGTTTTTGTATTTAAAAAGAGTAAAAATAAAGCTAGGAACAATGTTTATTTCAAGAATAAATCTAAAATATTAATGTAGCTTTAAACAAACTTTTAGATACTTTTTAGTCAAATCTACGAACATATACAGGCACATTTTTGGTGTTCACAGAATACATATATTTTCATACTCCATATAATTATAGCATTCTGAGAAAGACGTTCAATAATAAGATGATTTTTTTACTGTAATCTGTTGTGGAAAGCACTATAATACTATCACATTAGCTCCAATTCTCATTTTGTATATTCATTGATGTGTGTTAATTGCTTAAGTAATTGAAATTATTCTACAAATTGTATAAGATGAAATCAATAGTGAAGGATATCATGACTTCTCTTTTTCCCTTTAGACAGTTGAAAACTAAGCTATTCTTTAATTAGGTTTTAGTCTTTTAATGCTTTTGAGCTTGTTTCTGTCTGTGTTCTTAAAGTTACTGCCTGCAGATAGTTGATTATATGTATAAATTCATCAGTTCATTCTAGGGCAAAACAGGTCATCTTGGAACAGTGAGAAATGTTACTGAATTTCAAGGAGTTTTGCTGCTCAAATGACTCTCCTGAAAATGAAAGGAGCTTAGTTTAGGTCTTGCTTGAGGTAGCTTCATTGTGAATGCTAGAAACCTAAAACTAGTATGAGTTACATGACTATAAGAATTTATACCAATGTAATGAAAATATTTGACCAATATGATTTTAGAAAGATTAAAATGTCATCTAAAGTTTTGAACTCTTTGTTTTGATTTTCAAAGAAAAATACATGCCAATCTTTGAGGCTTTCAGTTCCTATGATTTCTCTTTGTTTTGACTGTCTACTTTGCAGCACCTTTTGAAGAATTGAGCTCATGTCATTGGCATGCTTGACTCTCTTACTTGAGTTCTGATTCTGCCTTTCTTATTGTTAGAAATCATTGTGCCTCATTTTAAAATGTGTGAATATGAAGTTTATGGGATTTATTTGTCAGTATAAGCTTCTGTGTGCCTCATGCCTGTGTTATTTGTGCTTATGAATTTGAGAGTGGGAGGATAGTAGACTACATGAGTGGGTCTGTTCATATCAGTCATTCTGTGCTTAGGATGATCACCTCAACTCAGAATTTCTCATGAAGATGGAGGCCAATAAGCCTTTCTATAAGCAAACACCTGAAACCTCTCACTAACTGACAACAAATATTGAAAGTAGATCAGGGACTGTGAAGTGAGAAAGAATTTGAGATATTTAAGATATTTTTAACTTTATTTTCAGAATCGGAAGCTAATCTTAGGGAAAAGGTGATTTGCTATAAATAAAGAAAATCATGCCAGTTGTATAAACATTTATTTTGCCAGCAAATTAATTAAATGCAGCTTGTTCCTCATAGGACATGATGGTAAATCCAGGAAACACATTAGTAGCCACATTACACACAATGAAATACTAAATAAAGAGTACAGTGTTATGCTTTTTTCTATTTTTATTTAGATATAAAGAGATTTAATTACACCAGTTTGGTGGTTCATTTGGGTTACACTTATTCACTTAGAAGTTAGTTTTTATTCATGAAATGAGTGTTGTCCAAGTTCTGTACATCATAGTCAGATGTCTGCTTCTTCTAAAGAGTGTATTAGTAAAGCATATATTTGTCTATCATAACATAAAAAGTTGTGTGTAATGTAAATATAAATATATAAAGTGTAAGTGATGCAAACTTAATGAAATTTGAACAATCTTTTTTAATTTCAGTCATAACATTGGACTAATTGTGTGTAGAATTCTTTCATCTTTGTTTTATTGTCGTGGCTTTTTGGAGGGGAATGAAGGAGAAGAAAAATTCAGTTCAGATGCAGTTATCAACAAATCTTCTACATGAAGTACTCCGATCTGGAGATTTAGGCATGAAGTCCTGTTTCCCAACCATTTTGGACTTAGAGAACTTCCAGAAACCAATCTGTAAAATAGATTACCTATTAGTTGCATTTCAGATCTGTACAAATCTGAAGCTTTTTCCAGAAAGAGGATGTTAAAATGCTGCAGCTGACATTCAGCAAGATCTCAACTCTGGCACAGGCTGCCCAGAGAGGCTGTGGAGTCCCTTTCTCTGAAGTCTTCAAAACCTGCCCAAATGCGTTCCTGTGTGCCCTGATCTAGGTGGACCTGCTTTATGGATTTAAGTAGATGACCTCTAAAAGTCTCTTCCAGCCCCTGCCATTCTATGATTATATGATTCTATGAAATCTAAGTATTGCTCACTGAGAAATGTCTGTGTGTTTTGGAAATTAAGTCATGGTCAGTGACCATTAAGTCTGTTTACCCATAGTGAGATTTTTTTGTCTTGAGGCTATAGTATTTTATTTGTAATGAAATGTTTAAAGCAGGATTCTAAAGACATTCTGGAATATATAATCTTTCAGCTATGCCCTGAAACAAATTGTTGAGGTAAGAGGGAATTGATCTTCTCTTTTTATTTGGTAGCATGCTTCAATTCATTTCAATTCAGTTCAATTCAATCCAAATTCACATCAAAAGCTTTAAGAACAAACTTACTGTACTATTTATGGCTGTTGGTATTATAATGCTTAAAATCCTACAGTATACATGAAGCTTAGGATTAAAAATGTAACACAGCACATTTACGTCCTGAATAACCCTGAATTTGCAGTCACATTTGAGAACAAAGTTGAAGAGCCTGACTTCTAACAGAAGTCAGCTGTATCAATTCAGAAGAATATGAAAGAGAAATTACTGTCTAAGGTTATGAAAACTGATCTGGCTATTGTTTCTAAAATTTTTCAGCACTGTTTCTCTTGTCTTCTGAATTTAGTGGCTTAGCAGTATGAGAGATAATTGAGAAAAACTGACAGATTGATGAATACAGGGCTTTTACAATGCATTTCAAATATGACTTAGTATTGTGTTTAGTGATTCTGCAATCATATAACTGTTTGTAGAAATTTTTACTTCTAACTAGATCATGCAAAACTCTCTAGATCACGGAAAAGATATTTAAAGAAACAGAAATCATTACTATATGTAATTTTTGAACTCTGGACTAACTTCACAGTGGGGAGGAATAAAACTGTTTAGTAACGTTTAGAAAAAGTAAATTTTCTTCGTTAAATACTACACTTTTACAAAATGTGCCAAATCTGTATTCTTCAGTGCCTTACTGAGTAAACAGCTGAGTCATGGAAGTCATAAAAATACATTTCTATTGCTACATGCTTCAAGAGTATTTTTCCGCTGCATAGGAAATGTTGCTGGGCTTTGTTGCTTTGAGCAAAATTATATTTGCCTTGCAAATATTTCCTTTGCCTGAAGTGTGAATTCTTGAACAATAGTCTACACAACTAAATAATTTGTCTTTATACTTTTTTTAATGCTGGAAAAATATTAGCAAAATTTAGTGACCTTCCATGAATTTAACATCTCAGAACTGCTTTCTAAAGTGCACCTTGCAGATTCCAAGTTTTCTGAATTCTTGCCATTAATTTTAATTTTGTTGAATAAGTTTATGATATCTAAAGAAACTTACAAAGACCTTATGTACACTTCAGAGTGGCGACACCATATTAAATGCCTAATACACGGTATTGCATTAAAATTCTGCTGACACTGGGGGTTTTTCAGGTAAACTATGTAAGGTTATTTTCACAAGCTACATAACACAGAAAGAAGAAAAGAATATTATCTCTGTGATGTTCTTTTACACTGCAGTGCTTGCATGAGAAGACTGTGTTTTGTCCTAGATGAAGTACTTACTGGGAGAGCACTGTGATCATTTGAATGTGCACACATACTAAAAGTTAATCTGACCGATTAACTGAATTGCAGTTGAGCTAAATTAGCAATGCTGATCAGTGAAGTGCATACTATGGGCAATTTTAATTGGAAGCATTCTTTTCAGTCAAACAAAGTTATGTTACTTACAGAGTTTGAATATTAGGTTATTTACCTATTTGTAGACAAAAACATTGCTAGACTGAAGTTCTGTAGTAAATTTCTGTCTATTATTGTCTAGAAGTGTATGAGAAACTCTTATTTTTTGACTGTGTTCTGTAAAATAATAAATTTATAAGTATTATTTGCCAAGATTAAACTGATAGTACAACAACTATAGTTAACTGTGCAATTCAGCAAAGATAGCTGTTTGCACTAAAATAAAAAAAAAATTGACTAAATTTCCACATATGTGGTGGAAAAATGTGTGCCTGATGGATTTACCTGGGAATTAAGAACAATCATTTTTCTGAACAGCTTTCTTCTTACAAAACTGTTTTGAAAGTAGTACAGATATTGCTAGGTTTTATTAATATTTTCCCTAACTATTGAGTAAATTCATAATTTCTCGAGCTTTGTAGAAGATTTGAACAATCTTTAATAAGTACATAGTTCATTCTATGCTTAAAAAAAATCTAGAGGTACTTTTAACTTGTTTAGACAGGAGCATGTTTCTTTTGTGGTTTGAGTCTCTTAAGTCAGTAGTCTTGTGGCACTTAATTTGTATAGAATAACAGGTAAGGGAAAAGCAGTTTTGACTGGTAAAGGTTAGTTTTTCAGACTTATTCTTTAATAATGTGAGTCCATTGAATATTTCTAAATGTCTATTATTGAATAATTCTAGATTGGCAGTACAATACTGTAAATTCCTTACAAAACCATGATGTATCTCTTTCTAATTTACTCACCATTTCTGGTCAAATGAGCTGCCTGTATGACTGTAACGCAGAACTTAGGGGTTATTGTGCATTCCACTTCATCTAATAGTCTGTGCTTTGTTATTGAGTTAAAATGGAAATCTAAATGCTCACTGTAGAAGCACTGAATACCTTCTCATATATTGCCTAGTGATTCTGATTTCATGTGTATTTAGATTACAGGAAACAATTCAGCTGCGTTAGCTCATAGAGCATTTCATTTAAATCTAAACAAAACAAGATTTAAGAAGACACATTTGCATTTTCCATACTACATGCTTTTCTACAATGTGACTTCGGTATGCCTTGAGATATTTAAAATAAAGATATCCTCAGAGTTTAGAATTTGAGAGATTGTTGAACATTACAACAGTTAACAGTTACCTAGGGTACAGCTCCTTCTTTTTAGTCTCTTAGTCCCAGGGTTAGTAACTTAACTGCTTTCCTGGGCAGTCTGTTGCAGATAACCCTTTTGATGAAGACCTTTTTCCTGGTGCCCAGTCTCAATCTACCTTTGTGCAACTTGCTTGTTACTAGAGAGAACACACCAACAGTCACCTCACTAGAAATGTCTTTCAAGTAGCTGTAGAGAGTGATAAAGTCTCCTCTCAGTCTTCTCTTCTCCAGACTAAACAACTGCAGATCCCTCAGCTGCTCCTCATGAGGCTTGTTTTCTAGGCACTTTACCAGCTTCATTTCTCATCTCTGGAAATGCTCCAGCGCCTCCACAACTCTCTTGTAGTGAGGATCACAAAGCTGAACACAATTCAAGGTGTGGCCTCACCAGCTCCGAGTACAGTGGGACTGTCACTTCCCTGGTCCTGCTGACCACACTATGTCTGATATAGGCCAGGATGCCATTGGCCTTCTTAGCTACCTAGGCACACTGCTGGCTTATGTTCAGCCAACCGTCAACCAACACATCCAAGTCCTTTTCCGCCAGAAAGCTTTCCAACCACTCTTCCCCAAGTTTGTGATGTCATTGTGACCATGTGTTACCATTCTTGTTCCAGTGAAATGCCTCAAGATAACAATTGCTCTGCTGAATTTTGAAGGGGGAAAAAAAATCAAATTTTGAAAGATTGTTTTGACAACATGCTTCAAAACTGAAAAACAGCTTCTAGCATAATTCAAACTTTTCAAGATTTCTTTTTAGAAAACATTTTTTCTTCTACTGTCAATGCAAGTTATGTTAGATCATCACTTTCTGGTTTACTGTGACTCCTGCAAAAAGATTAAGTCATCCATCTATATGTGCACAGTAAACACAGTTAAGGACTTCTAAAAATATGCTTTGAGTTCAGCATGGAATAAGTAAATTTCTCACTTGTGAACATGAAAAAGACAACATAACTGAGCATTAGTACATGATACACAAGAAGTATCTCTATCTCCTTTTCCAGAATAACTTGGAGTTTTGGAAAAAAGTATTTAGAAGGGACACTATTCCATTACTAGATTCCAGTGAAGAAATTATGGCATATAGAGACAATACGTGTGCTGTACAAATACATTTTATTTTATAATTATTTTACTGATTCTGTCTAATTTGTGTGTTTAAAGTATACATCACTACAGATTAATAACAGAACATATTACAAAATAGGCAAAAGAATGCTATCATGCAGAGGGTTTTAAGACGTAGTGGTAATGAGTGACCATAGGTCAGGAAGATTTTAATAACATAATTTATTGAATTGATTGAAAATATATAATGAGGCTTGTAAGGATATAATCCATTGTAACCTGGTATAATGATACTAAAAAATGTAATTTTATTTTGCTGTTTAAAAAATGTCATAGCAAATGGATGAAATTGCAAGCTTAGTCACACTTATTATTTATACTAAGTTTTTAGTTTTAATTAGGGTAGCTCTTTTGAGAGTAAACCTTTTACCATTAGCTATTTGAAACCTATGAGATAAAAAGGAAGAGTTCTTTCAGAATATTATTTACATGATTTTAATTAGTGATTATAATCTCCATGGTCATTTTTGAAAAAGAGCATTTAATCCCTCACCCAGTTTTCATGATTTGCATTTTACAAAAACATGTAAGCCCTGCAGGCTTATTATCTCAGTTTTTTTTTTTTTTTAAAACCAAACTTATTTTTAGAGAATTTTATTTTCTTCCTGCTCCAAGTCACATTTCCTATCACAGCACCTGTTTCTCATGCAGAGTGAACTGATCAGTAGAAAAGGAAAGTTTGCTTCCTTTTGCCAAGATAGAACACAGCCCTTGGCAAGGTTACCTTTGAAAACAGTTTTTCATGCGGAGACCCTATACAAGCATTGTTACTGTTGCCAAGATCCTCGGACTAATGAAGGGTCGGAGCAATAGTGTATTCTTTCTTATTGCTGGCAGCACGTATATGTAGCATTTCTTCTGAGAAAAGGCACTGTAACGTTTCAAACAGAAGCTGTACGTTTAACCTTCTAGGAGGAAGGTCAGTGTTAGTCTTTATTGGTAACATAGAAGAAAGCAACTGTATAGGAATATGAAGGATAAATTCTATGGCAAGCCGAAACTCTTAAAAACAATAAGTTTTCAAACATTGCTTTAAAACAGTTTGAAAACTTTCATGTTTACAAAGTTATTTGAATATCAGAGCAGGCTTTTGCTTAGTATTCCATATTGATGACTTGGAGAACTGATTCCTAACTAGGAGGGATTAACATATAGACTGAATTTAAAGGTCAGAACTTCAGGAATTCACTAATATTTTTTTCTTTTTTTCCATTTAATGGAAAGATATATAGGGAAAAAAAAAGATGGAATATTCCTTTTAGTACCAATCTTGTTTAGAAACCCTGGCTATTATTGAAATTCTGTTTTATCCAACATGTACAGCAAATTATATTTTCTGTGACATAGAATAAATAATCAGGTATCTTCAACTCAGATTTTTAAATAAAAGCTTCCCGTAAAACATATTTTAAATGGGTGAGTATATTCTAGCAGCAAATGGGCAAATGAAAATGAGATGAGGGAAATTACTTCAAGTAACAAAATGAATAATTACTCTGAATATCGTTGGAGAGTTAGTAAAAGATCTTATCTCTCAGAAAGTTCCTAATGAACTTTCTGTATGTTACGATCTTAAGAAACCATAGTAGTCTTTTCACATGGAGCACTCTTCAGGGGCCTTAGTAACAGTACTCATGATGATTAAACTGGCTGTATATTAACAGCAACTGAAGTCTCCTTTTAGAACTGTGTTCTCCCAGACTGTTAACTAATTTCTAGGAAAAACTTCTGTGTCGTATGTCTCAGATTATACTTAATTGTGGCAAGAGACATTATTTTCTTCTCTTTTTTTGATGCCATCATTATATGGCAGAAAAATATTGGGGTTTTTCATTGTCCTCAGTGTGTATTTTGATATTTCAGCTCAACTGAACTTATTTTTATTATAGTAACTTATAATAGCTTATTTGCATTGCAAATACATTTTTAAGTAATGAAAGCATCGCTGTTGTGTATCTTAGCCTTAAATAATAATTGTGCCTTGAAATTTATTCTTAAAACAGATTTTTCTAAGAAATCTTTGCTTTTATTTTTTTAATTGACATTTCAGTTTTAAATTAAACATTAGCACTGCATATGTAAACTGAGTAGTTACTATGAGATACAATTTTTATAGAATCATAGAATCACAGAATGGTGGGGGTTGGAAGGGACCTCTATAGAGTATCTAGTACAACACCCCTGCTAAAACAGATTCATCTCTAGCGTCATCCAGTCTTTAAGNAATTTCCTGGCCACACTCTTCTTGATGCATCCCAGGATACCATTGGCTTTCTTGGCCAAAAGGGCACATTGCTGCCTCATGGTTAGTTTATTGTCAACCAGCACTCCTAGGTCTCTCTCTGCAGAGCTGCTCTCCAGCAGGTCAATCCCCAGCCTGTACTGGTGCTTGGGGTTGTTCTTTCCCAGGTGTAGGACTCTGCACTTGTCCTTGTTGAACCTCATGAGGTTCCTCTCTGCCCAACTCTCAAGCTGGTTGAGGTCCCGCTGAATGGCAGCACAGCCTTCTGGGGAATCAGCCAGTCCTGCCAGTTTAGTGTCATCACAGAACTCACTGAGGGTGCACTCTGTCTCCTCAGACAGATCCTTGATGAAGATGTTGAATAAGACTGGCCCCAGAACTGACCTCTGTGGAACTCCACTGGCCACAGGCCTCTAACTCAATTCTATGCCATTGATCACCTCTGGGTTCTGTCATTCAGTCAGTTCTTGATCCACCTCTTAATCCACTGATCCAAGCCACACTGCCTGAGCTTTCTGATGAGGATGTTTTAGTCATTACAGATCTTGTCATTTTTCCTTTCAGATATAGATCCACTTGAACTCTTTGGCTAAAACGTTGCCAGAGGCAGCACAATAGAGTGACAGGCTACATTTTTTGCCTTCCTTTAAATTCCAGCATAGCGAAAGTGTAAATGTCCCATCATACCGAGTTTGCATCTATAGACACACAGTGAAATTAACTGAAAACAAGAAGTTATCATCCTTAAGCAGTGTTATCCCTTGCTAATCCTGTGAGAATATGCTTTAAGATATGTGCAGGGACGAAAAGGCATGTTTCTATTAGAAGCAGCAACAGCCTGGCTTTCCATGGCAACTTGGTCACTGCAGTCCTGTTTAAAACAGTAATATGTGTTTTAAAAAAATCTGAAAGAGATCAACTTTTTAAATTTTGTGATAATCTAGTATTATTGAGCTTGAGTGCTGACTTTTCTGGTACATTTTAACAAGCCCCTCTGTATGGGAAGTTTGAAATGCTGTGTGTTGGGTTTTTTTTAGCATTACTGGAGACCACAAAGGTATGAATGCTATTCATAAATCTATCCTATTAATCTTTCTGTCCTAGAAAGTGTAATATCTCAGTACCTCGAATGTAATTAGCTCCTACCAAGAAAGTCGTCCAGAGTTCAAAGCTACCTTTCATAATCAATCTCTTCCTTACCTTTTACTGATTGTAAAGAGAACGTGGGAAGCCTGGGCTTGCTGAAGTTAAACTTTACAAATATCCCTCATGATATTAATATTCTTGTAGGGCCAATATTGAAAACACGTTGTCTAACTAGTCACCTTACGGTGTGTATTTCAAGATTAATAAAATTGCTTCCAAACTCATATTATGTAATTTACAATTTTGTGAAATGATTGGTAATATATGCCTATGTTACAAAAATTGAACTCATGTTTTTAGATGCAAAGTGAATGCAATTCTTATTAGGAAGCTGCAGGATGCTGTTTTTCTTCAGGCTTGCCATTTTTTTTTCAAAACGAGGAATATGTCTTGTTCTGAATAAAACTTTAATAACAAGATAACAGATTGGCTATTATATGTAATACTTCATTCAACTTTGTTCCGTTGCTTTGAAGCTCTCTCTTCTGTGTTAACTTGACATGTACATACCACAAACAGTTTAGTGTGTGTAAAATAATTTTGGAGCTTCCTTTATATGCTAGCAATGATCTTTCTAATTAAATTGACTTGGTCTTGGCTAGGACAGTGATTAGTTCTTCCTTTCAGCTTGGTGTTTTTTTTTCCATAAAGATTGTGATATAAATTTTAAAATTCAGTAGATTTCCTGGCTTCATCTTCAGTGGTGCAGCAGACATAAAGTGCTTGCTTACAATGAGGCATATATATTCTGTTATGTGTATAAAAAATGCATGTAGAATATTGAGCTGATGATATCTGTATCTTGGCTTCAGATTTTAATTGGATGTTTACTCTTGGGGTATGAGGCTGAAGTGAACAGCACCATAGGAACGGCACTGTTTCTTGAGCAAAGTTAATTAATGTTTTTTCCAGTTTTTTTAGGTTGCTTCTGAGTCATTGTATAGATTGGACCCATTGCTATAGCTGTGCAATGAACAAGGTAACAGCCATGTGCCATACCACACACTTGGAAATTCTCAAGCCTTAATGTGATACTCAATACTCTGTATTTATAAGTAGCAGGATGAGTTGATTTTGTAGTTCCAGACACTGAATACTAGTATTTTGTTACTAAATATTTATAGTAGTAGTTTTGAATTTTCAGTAAGTTTTCTCATATTGAGTACACTACACAACAAGTTTTTATCAGTCTGGGATGCAAGTGATATTTCCCCATCAGCCCCATGGAACCAAAAAAAAACCGTGCAATCCTAAGAGAGAAATAGCAGATTGAGAAAATCTTTTGGAAACTGCATAGTTTTTTAGTTAAGCACTATGCAGAAATCATCCTTATGACTGTCATTTCCCCACTAGCAAGTTCAGATATGACTATCTCAGGTTCAGTAATTACTCAGTGGATACAGAATTCCTTCTGCAAGATTGGTGGCCTCTCCATGGATAATTAGTGGTCTGTCCATGGATAATTAGTGGTTCGTATTTTTACAAATTGCTGATGCTGCTCTGAAAAATCAAAAACTCTTTAGTTTTTATAATTTCATTACATCACATTGTAGATAGGTACATGAGCTGATACTCTTTCAGCTATTCACTTGCTTATTTAGTGACCTTATTTACCCTAACTTGGCACATATATGACTTGAAATAAGTTTTAGCAGTTCAACTGAAAAACTGAAGCAGCAGAACAAAAATACCCAACCTAATTATTTGGCTCTTTATTTCACACTTTAAAATACAAAAACAACACCTGTAACATGTTCTTCTTTTACATATTTTAACATTTTCTGCAAGCTTGTTGAACATAACATATTTGATAACCAAGACAGTTGGTTAAAATGAGTCTCGGAATGGTAAGGTTGATGTCCAGAATTTAATACAGAATTGTAGAGAATGCAATGCATCTGGGTTCTGTGAGGATCACCTGGTCCTACCTGCAAGGCCTCAGTTAGGCTATCAAGGGTCGTGTCAAGCAAAGTCTTGAGTATTTCTGTGGGGAAAGACTCCAACACTTTTGGTAAACCTACTCCAATGTTTAAGTGCTCTCAGGCTTATATGAGTCTCTTCCAGTGGAAGACTGAAGAAAATATAAAGGAAGGAGAGAGTAAACTGTGAGTTTTGTCTTATTCCCCACTCCTCCCCTGCCAAAAGAAAAGTCCTAAATGATAAAACTTTTAACAGTTAGCTAAGACACATTCCAGAGGAAGCAGATTGTTTTCCTCTTTCATTTGACTGATTAAGATTACAACCAAGAACAGGAATTTATGTGTTAGTTTAGTCCTTTATGTCAGCAATGACAAGTTCAATCATACTTTCTGTCATCTTTTAATTGTTAGTAATTCATCAAAGAAAAATCACTACTCTGAGCAGCAGTTCTTTGAGGAATTTGCTGAGATGGTCCCAATTTCAAGCAGTATTGAATACTTCCCCTTGAAAAAGTACTCATTAGATGTTTTTCTGTTGTGTTTACAGGACAGCCAAAAATAGCAATTAATTTTGAGAAATGAAGGTCATAAAAATTACTATTTTTATGTTTTACATTGTTCAAACACAATTTCTAATACAAATACAACTTTTCTTTAAAAAAATAAACCAGTTTTTCTTATTTAAAAGCAGCAACAAAGATCAAGTCTAAATTAATATGTAGGTTTTTACTGACAAAAGTGTAATGCTGTGGTATTTTTCCAGAAAGAACTAGTGTTTCACCATTCACTCTTCTAAATTTTTGTCACGCAGAGCGATTAGGACACCAGTAAACTGGTGTTTAAGCTCATTTGACCAGAACTTTTCACTCTTGCTTATACTGACTATAACAGTTTTAATTTTAAAATTATATTGTTACAGTGAAAATACATTCATTTATTCTGTATGCTAATCTTCCTAGATATTTCTTTATCAAATGAAACAGTACCAGTACAATTTTTGTTGCTTCTAAGCTAAATTTTATAAAAGATTTTTAGGGTTGAAAGCAAAATGCTACTAAGGCAGCTAGTATTCAGCAAGTCATTTGGAAGAGTTTCATTGTTGAGCACTTTGGTGTTAAAAAACACATGCTTTAGCATGGTATTCTCAAGTGGCGTATCAACTATAGCTCTAGTATTTGTAAAATATGCTTTATGCTTAGAACAATTTAACATTGCCTTTGAAAGAAGTTTTGTTTATAATAGAAAATTACTTGCTAAGCAGTAACCTCGTGTTACTTGCCTGTCTTCCTATTCAATAATTTATTTATTGCACTAAACTGTAACAAAAGGCATAAGTTCATTTTATATGTTTCTCTGTAAATAATTGTCAAGACCAGAAGCCTTCTGTCTGTAACACTTTCTGAGGATTCTTGTTAAGAAGCTGCTGTGATTCCATTTCACATCCCAGCTATCCTCC
The DNA here is from genome assembly GCA_013401255.1 of Urocolius indicus. Taxonomy (NCBI): domain Eukaryota; kingdom Metazoa; phylum Chordata; class Aves; order Coliiformes; family Coliidae; genus Urocolius; species Urocolius indicus. The sequence continues at coordinate 21,512 of WBNH01006207.1, read as the reverse complement.
TGCATTATGACATGTTATTTCTAAGAGATTTTTCACAATGAAACTGAACAAAGCCTGATTAGTCATGTCCAATTTATGATGTTGCTTCTAAGTATGTACAACTGGAAGCTTGTTCTGACCTCCTGATCACCACATAAATTCTCTAACATTCATGTGATTTTTTTTCTAAAACCTCTACAGGTTCTTTTTAAAGCTTTTGCATCCCTTGTCTTCAAAGAGTGGTCTTACAAGACTTCATATAATGAAATGTCTCACTACCACAACTTTTCAGCTTATTTTTCATTCTTTAGAATCACAGCACCTTGCTAGTATTCTTCAGCCCACTACTGTGTTGCTCCTGTAGTCTAACAAGTGCTACTATTGTAATGCACTTTCCACAGCACCACTCATGTACATTATTCTGTTGCTTTCTCAAATGAAACCTACTGAGAACAGCCTAGTCATCAGCGTTTTCTCCCTGCAGCTATTTCTAGCCTGAATTTATGTATATATCTGAGGAGCAGGCTCAGAGACTAGCTGCAATAGCTTCAGTACTCAAATCTGAAAACAGCAATTGAGTTCAGTGGGCAGTGGGAGCTTGGGATCTGCTGCTGCAGTGTATGAGCATGCAAAAGTAATTGTAAAGTTAATACAAATACTGGATACTTTGCACTGGATAGGCTCATTGTGACTGACTTTTTGGCTCTGACCTGATTTAGGGACTTACTCTAAAGAAATTCAGAGCAAGGGTTTCAAAGGATTGGAGAGCTCAGGTTAATGCTTTACTATTTTCCTGTGACAAGGTGGAAGGAACATGGGAGTCACTTAGCTGAGCTGTACACTGCTGTGTCTCTGCCTTAATTGCAGCTAGGCATTCTGTTAGTTTGCTAATGTTGCATGAAAACCTTATCTACCTGTCATTTTTGACTTGTGACATGGGATAGTGCTAAAATAATGCTTAATCTAGATGCTCATTCACCATGTTCTCATATGTTATATAAAAGATTGGTACAGTTCACATTTCTATTGTAAGAAAAAGCAAAGCTTGCTTTCAGTGCTTTCTCTGCCATTTTTACATTGCTATATTACTTGCCTCTGTCTGCCTCACATTTTTCTTTTGAATTCTTTCAGCCTTCCTCTTCTTCTTCCTAAACCTTCTACTAAAGCAACATGAGTGGATTTTTTAAAAAAAAAAAAACCAAAACAAAAAAACACCACAACAAATGCAGTGGTGTTTTATGCTTTTCCTAGCACAATACAGTGACAGTTGAAGTCTTCTACAAATATGAGGGAAGTGAAACCTCCAATACCTCTTTCAGAATTAACATAATGTTCTATACCCTATGACAACTTCCAGATTATGAGACTTATCACTGATGAGAGGTTTTTGAACATATTAGTAAGTAGACTGACACAGAGCATAAAAAAAATAAGGGCTGAAATTCATCTGTGGTTTGAAGTATCCTGACGTATCTGAATCTGTCCTATTCTTAAAAATTCCCATCCTGGAAATGTTATGTTATTCCTAAACAGTTATTCCTATTGCAGTGTCTTACTGTCCCAGCAGTGGAAAGGTTATGTTACCATATAAACCGCCTTACAACAGCAGATATCAACAGCAGAGAGTATAGTATATGCTGTTCAGGTTTGCAGGACTTGCAGTAGGTGAGTGTGTTTAAGTCACTTGTTCCCAAAAACTCCAGTTTCAGTCCTTGGAGATCACGATTTCCAGGCTTTCGGTCACTCTTAAGGCTTTTCTCAAATGGTCTACAACTTCTTGAAGTACAGGGCTCCAGATTTCCTATGATACTGTCAGTAGCATTGAATAAAGATAATTAGTTCAAAAGGCTTAAGAGCTGATGTTGTTCAAGTGGTATAGTATTACATGAATGTTACCTGCCTTGCAATATCCTAGTATTCATTCTTTTTTTTTTTCTTTTTTTTTTCTTAAGTTATTCTCTACTCTATAATTCCTCTGTTGATTATTCTATAGTGTGTGTAATAGTAAATTACGAGAGCTATGTAGATTTGACTGGAGGATTTTCATTTGGCTTCTTTGAATTTCATCACCTCTTTTAGCAATTTCTGTAGCTGCTTGCTATCATTCTGAATTCTATTTCAGCCATGCAAACTACTTTTTGATTTAAAGAGCACGCATTTTAGTCCATCATCCAGGTCAGTCTGAGGCTTTTTTGTTGTTGTAATTGAGTTAGGCATCTGGTTATAGATGATTCCTTTAGTGAAATCTAAAGTAAAAAAAGACATTGAATTCTGGTCTTTTAGCATCACATGTTGACAGATTTCCTTAGCTGTTGAATAATCTAGCAGGTTTTCTGTAACTGCTGAGTATACTTGCTGTTCTTCTTCATCCTGACAANTGTTTAAGTCACTTGTTCCCAAAAACTCCAGTTTCAGTCCTTGGAGATCACGATTTCCAGGCTTTCGGTCACTCTTAAGGCTTTTCTCAAATGGTCTACAACTTCTTGAAGTACAGGGCTCCAGATTTCCTATGATACTGTCAGTAGCATTGAATAAAGATAATTAGTTCAAAAGGCTTAAGAGCTGATGTTGTTCAAGTGGTATAGTATTACATGAATGTTACCTGCCTTGCAATATCCTAGTATTCATTCTTTTTTTTTTTCTTTTTTTTTTCTTAAGTTATTCTCTACTCTATAATTCCTCTGTTGATTATTCTATAGTGGGTGTAATAGTAAATTACGAGAGCTATGTAGATTTGACTGGAGGATTTTCATTTGGCTTCTTTGAATTTCATCACCTCTTTTAGCAATTTCTGTAGCTGCTTGCTATCATTCTGAATTCTATTTCAGCCATGCAAACTACTTTTTGATTTAAAGAGCACGCATTTTAGTCCATCATCCAGGTCAGTCTGAGGCTTTTTTGTTGTTGTAATTGAGTTAGGCATCTGGTTATAGATGATTCCTTTAGTGAAATCTAAAGTAAAAAAAGACATTGAATTCTGGTCTTTTAGCATCACATGTTGACAGATTTCCTTAGCTGTTGAATAATCTAGCAGGTTTTCTGTAACTGCTGAGTATACTTGCTGTTCTTCTTCATCCTGACAAATTCAGCTTCTTTGACCAGTAGTTTGTTTCCCTGATGACTGGAAAAAGATAAGGAAAAAGAGAAAGGAGCCTACTTACTTCAAGATTTAGAATATCTGCAATATAAGCAGTTCATAGTAACTTTTATTTCATCTTTTATTTCCTAATCACTTGCTACAACTTTACATCCTCAGTGCTCTAGTTAAATATATCTTAAAAAGTCTTGGTTCTAGTTGCCTCCTATGTCAAAAATAACCACAAGCACATTACGAAGTATTTGGGAATTGTCTATTGTGTTCTGCAGTTGTCTGAAGTCTTAGGTCTCTTAGTTCAGATCATCCTCCCCATAAAAAGCCTTGTTGGCAATGTTGCACTCTAGCAAGATCTTTCCATGCATATTCAAAGTCCTTGCCCAGTCTGATTCTGTCATTCAGAAGGTTTCAACTGTGTAGTCCTCCGTATAGCTAGCAGAGCTAGTGTTTCTTTTTCTTTTTTTTTTTTTAATATAGTAAAAATAAGTATTTTTATAATTTGGAAATTACTTATTATAAGCTCAAAACATTTTATACAGGAAGATGTTCACACTTTGTGCCATAACATTTCGTATGCTTTTAAAGTCATTTGATATACAGTGTAAGATAATACCATAGCTTACTATATGTATACTTGTAATTATTGCTCTAGTGTTCTTTATCACCAATGAAAAGTTGGTAATTAATAGCCTATCTTGCTATGATAATTAACCTTAAGTAACTGAGAATGTGCCATCTTACTCAAGTTAACAGAGAGTTGTTGATGAGGCTGGTCTTGCAAATAGAATCTCTATTAATCTCTATTGATATATATTAACCTATATTAAATACTAGTGCAGTAATGGAGTGTGTTGGCCCTAACTGCAGCTGAGAAGCTCATTTTGATTCCAGTATTAGTGAAGTGTGGTAATTTAACATTTCTATAGGAAAGGCATTGTTCATCTTTAACATAGTGTGTGTGAAATGCATTTTCTTTTTTTGTGTAGTAGTAAATGTGATAACTATCTCCTACATAATAAAAGTCTTTTTTCATTTAAGAGATTGTAGATAACTTTTTTCTGACAGATGATTTCATAGTAAAATTTCTACTAGCATTTCTTGACCTAATACAGTGCATTCAGTGATTATTTTGTGAAGATTCTGTCATAGTGGCAAAACTTAATTTTTTATAATATATAATCTGTGTTTAATTACCCTGAGAAAGAATTTGATTGGATTTTCATGAAACAAATATCTTGGAGTAAAATGCCATTTGGGTTTTTAAATTTAAAATACCACCTGAATATTCCACCTAAATCATATAGTAAACCTTTTATCAAATTCCCTTATTTACAGAAATTATTTTTTTATGTCTATCCAGATATGAAACAGTTGTTGTTAAGTGGAAATTATTAATTATTGAAGGGTTTCTGACATTCTATTATACTAAATTTAAACAAGTTGTTATAAGTCTACTTGGCTTTTTATGTTATGAAAAGGGTATCCTCAGGATGTTTTATGTATTATAAAGCATGGAATTAAATTATAAATTAAATAAAACCATTAGGTGTGCCTTAGTCACTCAGTTAAACCAATCTGTCCAACAAACCAGTCAATATGGCTGACTTGGTACAGTAAGTGTTTTATAACTAGGTTATATTTATATTTCAAACAATAACTCAGTTACAGCATACTGTAACTGTGATGTTATTTAAGATTATGCAAGTTCTGTATTTGTGTAATCTTTATGAATTTAGGAATTAGAGATTACAGGGATGAGATTTTAAAAATTAATGCAAAATTAGAACTGTTTAACAGTCTTAAAGTACTGCAAAGGACTACACACTGTGCATTCTTGTATGTATGTATAAAAGCAGAAATTTAAAACAATGGCCAGTGGACTGCCAGTGGTTCAACATACTTCTGCTACCTGATCTATGGAGGAACATTTTGTCTGTTGCTAACAGAAGGAACATTTTGTTTGTTGTTTGCTCTCAGAGAAATTGTTTCCCAGGGTAGGCAGCTGGGGAGGACCGCTAATAGGGCAGGAGGGCATGTTACAGAGCTGTTCAACAGTGTTACAGCCTATATGAACAAGGCTCCTTCTGGTGCAGAGCAGAGCTCCATCCTGCATCACCACAAGCAGCATTTGTGATGCAGCAACCTGGGACATCCATGAGGGAGAGGTGCATTTGGCACAATGATAGGACACTGTACCACAGGCTGGTACATGCCCTAGAGCTGCAGTGGCAGCTGAGGTGCTAGGATCACACTGCACTGCCATGCTCGTGAGGATGCAAGGCTAAAGGCAATGAACTAGAATGCTGATTGATAGGTTAGGATACCATGCACAGAAGGACAGCAGGACACAGCAGGGATTTTTGTTCATTTGAATGTCATGATGATTCAAATAGCTTCAATGTACTAAATATCATTCTGGTGTTAATATATGTATGTCCTCTTGAGGAGATGAAACAGCCCTGGGAACTCTGCAAAATATATCTCAAGCTGTGAGAATCTGTACCAGCCTCCCCCTCTCCAGGGCTTCAGAGCCATGCTTCCAATTCTCCCTGCCCTCCTTTTCCTCCACTTCTCAATGAGCTTCCCTTAATAGAACCTTCTTGCATGAGAGAGCTGTCCCAGGTCAGTGCCATGCCTATCTTGTGCTAAGGCAGTCTTTAGAGTTTCTATGGAACAGAGGTATAGGAAGCAGGCTTCATTTATCCCCCTTTAAAGCTTCAGTGGCTAAAGCCTTGCCTTGAAGGGAATCCACACTGAGGCTCTTTACTGGTTTTTGGGTTTTGTGCAACAGAACTAGCAAGAAACAGGGAAAAAAGAGTTTTCAAAAATGGGTTAAATTATTGTTAGTGGGTTGATAAAGGGCAGAATTACTGTGTTTATTATTGTGTGTCATAGGTACACAGTAATAAACACAATACAATTATGGAAGTCTTAATGTCATATTAACTATGTAGTTTCATTTATTTTATACTGTAGCATCATTTTGTATTCAGGAACCCCTTCAGAGGCATTACCTTCAAACTTTTAATTTTTTTATCCACATTAAAGTTAAAAAAAAATAATTTATTTCTGTAGTTATTAAATTTATAGTGTTTCAGGTATCCTTGGAGCTTCTCATACCACCACTTTATAAGCACGTAACACTGATACATTGCAATAAAAAGGGTGAAATAGCTTAGTACCATATTCTATGATTAGAGACAACGCTACTATTAAGAGAACCTGCCTTAAAGGTTGTACATGTCAATGAGATGTGCTGCATGAGTTGTATTTTGTGTTCAGCATGTTTCTGTAGAACAGTAAAAGACTGATTTGCCTCTGGCTTCCTTGGGATTGATTTTTCGTCTCTAAAGTTAATGTTAAAAATAATATTGGTTAAAGACCAGCTCATGGTGTCTTCTTTTAATTGTACATCTGGGTATACCAATTTACAGTTTAATGTCTAAGCTGCAGTATGGTTAGCTCTGTCTAAAATATTAACCAGATAAGTCACTTGAAAGCCTATACTAGTAACGTGGTGGTCTGTCTTGTTTGATGAAATACAAAATTAAAACCTACTTACTCAAGACAGAGCTGTAGTAACAGCATGTATCATTTGATGTAAAGTGCTCAAACTTTGTAAAGTGCAGAAGTAATATCTCTCTTTGATCTTCGTTTAACAATTGTGTGCTTTCACAGGCTTTTCAAGAGACCATTTTAAACACACAAAGTGCCTGAGAATCAAATCTTTATTAAATATCTAGGAGGAAGGACACCTGCAAAGAAGAAGACCTTGCAAAGAGATTCAGTATCCATAGAGTGCACTTACCATTTTTTGCTGTTATTGTTGTTGTTATTAATTATTTAAGTGTTGGCAATTTGCTCGAATCTGTACAAGACACAAAAAAATATTATTCCAGCCTTTAAAAACTTTGTCTCAATCACACCAATATGCAAAATCGCTAGCTCACTATGGAACAGACAATTCTGAAGAACAAACCTTGTTACTGAGAAGAGCAACTTTCCTCCATTCCCCTCTGCCATCCTTGTTTCTCTATACTTTCAAGAGCCAAAGTTACAGGCTCTTGGGGAAGAAGTAAATGAACATCACTGTTTGCTTCCTTACATTGACTGTTGTTGCAGGGGCAGCTCTTTTTCTTTTTTTTTCATTTCCCCTGTGATATCTTGCTGCATAAGAGGGGAAAGAGCCATGTTACCTTCTCCTGAAAGAGAAGGCCTGCATACTGAAAGGCTTCATGGACCTAAGGCAGGTCAGGACAAAAGAAAAGGAGGCCATAGTTCTTTGTGGACTTGATGAAAATAGAAGAGGTTGACTGCTTGGCATACTGGTATGGAGTAGTTGTACCATACATACAGGAGAGATCATGAGAAGTGAAGGAAAGAGATACAAAAAAACACACAGTACCCACTGCTACTTGTGAAAATATTGACCATCTGGGCTAAATAGATGCTAGTAAGGATTTTAAAAAGTTTGTTTGGAAGGACAATACAATTTGACAAAAAGAGTAGCACATTGTAGCATGTGTGTTTCAAATTAGTTAGGTGGGAATGATACCAAACAAGCAACTAGACATTTCAACAGTCTGTATCGGTACCGACAGGGAGGAGACAACACTGATTTGAAACCCATGACCTTAAATAATGAGGAAATGGTACAGAATAAAATATTGTTATCTCCTTTAAATACTATTTTTGTAGATTCAGACTTCTATTTTGTGAAACAAAGTAGCAGAGGAGAAAGGAATAAAAAGAGCATAGAAGAAAGTTTGAGAAGCACAAGCATATGAGTGAATTTACATGACAGGATAAAATGACAAAGAATTAAAAATGGGAACCACCAGTAAAATAAACAAAGAAGAAAGAGAAGACATAAAAAGATATGATCTCTGAAATCCCAGTGACACGTGGTGTTTTAAAACCTTTCCAGAAAAAAAAAATGTTAAAAATCCACAATAACTTCAAGGATTTTCTAGGACAAGGAAACAGGAGCGTGTGAGAGCACTTCAGTTGAACAAAAGTTCAAATGTTATTAGAAACAAAGCATGCTAAATTGGATTGCAGGCAATTCAAATGAGGTGCAGTGGCAGATAAAGAGGTGGATATGTGTGTATTGGTTCTTGTACACAGCTCCTCCGAGCTGTGTTCATTACAAGTTATGATGAACTGAAACCATTGTATATGTTGAGTCTTTCATGTTAAATAGGAATTGATTAGGATTTACCTGCAAAATCATGATTTGTGACTCAGCTACAATGGTATAATGGATCTATGTGTGTTGTTTAATGTATATCTATCAGTTGGCGAAAGAAAAACTTTAGTGTAACTAAATCAATACAACATTTGCAGATTAGTGCACAGTTACTTCTGGTTTTGACAATTATCTGATTTGTCATATATTATTTAAAATTAGAAAGCTTTCACTTTTTAATACCAATGGATTCCTGTTTCAGTTTACTGAACATTTCCAGATAGTATCTTATGTTTGCCAGTATTGAAGAATGTTTACCTCTTCTTTGAAGTTCGTAAAGAACAACATCCACAGGTTTGAATGGCCTTTTGAGAATTTAAACAACATAACCTAATGTAACACAGCATAAACATTTTCCAATGTTAAATGTTTTTAAAAAAACAGCCCCTGAAACCACACATACAAAGAATAATCACGTCTAAAATTAAATACTGAAAATCTTAGTTTACTGCAGTTTTCCACGCAAATAAAACAGGACCATCAAAAACTTAAGTAAAATCTTTTACCTCTAATTTAGAATGATGCAAGGTAGTTACGTGATATAAGTTTGAAGTGTGATTTGCATGGAGACTGGAATACTGGGTACAGCAAATTGTATGAAAAAAAAACCAGAAGAAATGGTGGTAATCTTAGTTTCATGATCACCGTGGCAACTAATGGAAGATGAGGAGCTGTTCATTGTGCTTCATTTAGTTTGTCTGGACATTAATATGTTGCACTTGAGTAAGTTTACAAAACTGCTTTTGCTCCCAAGTGTCATTTTGCATGATAAGGAAAGGAAGGCAGAAAGCAGTTACTGAGTTTTAAGAGATTAAAAGTATTTAGGAAAATTATAGGAATGAATGAAATTATAGGAATGAAATGAAAATCTGGAAGACTAATAATTTACATTAAATTCATTCTCTGTTCTGAAGAAATTATCAACTGTACTAAGAAAATTTATCACAAAACTGTGTCTAACTTCTTATACCACAGTACTTCCTAGGAAACCTCTTTTAATATTGAAATGTTCTGACAATAAGGTGGGAGAATGTAAGTAAAATAGTCTTTACTACACCTAATTTCTTTTCTTCCAAAGATCAATGTCTTCTTTAACAGATACATTTGATGTGCTGGAAATCTGTTGTGTTATATCTCCTTCTTAGCCTTTGTAGCAGACTGGCTAGTACATTCAACATGTTGTTTAATTGATAAAAATCAATCTAGAGCTGATATTGTCTGTTTTGGAAATGTCTGTCCTGAGCAGGAAACAGAAGGCAGCATGAAACAGCTCACAGTAGGAATCACCTCTTGTGCAACACACATCTGAGTTTTGTTAATACAATGCTGGATAAGATTCACTTGCGTCATGTTGTTGACTCTTGAGTAGTTCATGGGAAGCTGAAATATTTTATCAATATTTGTTCCATTTGCTTTTATCTTTACCAAAATGAGAACAAGAAATCTATGTGCTTTTCTTCTTCTGTAGTCTACAAAGGGGGTCTACATTTGGGTGTATTTAGAAAGAAAACATATTTAAATCACTATTTGGTTTTATAGTAAAGTTTCATGAGTAATACATTTTAATTGTTCGGGGCTTGTCAGTGATCTGACTATTTCTGGGCATGATATGAGTTACCAGAAAAGTCAGAAAAGAGCATTTATAGATTTTTGTCTTATGTAAAATATAAAGTTTAACTCCATAACTGAAAAGGGGAGATATATGATTAATATAAGCTTTTATGTCAGTTGCTTGTAAGGTAATGTGTAAGAGCAATTTTTGGAAAATTAATGTAATGGAGCATCACAATGGTCTAGGTAGTTAGTAATCAGAAATCTTTAGTCATGTACTTATTAATAGCATGTTAAATCTAGTAAGTATGTATTGCTACTATAGCTATCAACCTCTCTTTTCCTGCCATATAGACTCTTTCCTTTCCTCCCTGCTCTCTTTTTCTCTCCCACTCTTTGGCCACCTGTCTTTCTCTTCCCCTTCTGTATCTCTCTCCATACCTCTGTTTTTCCAGTGTTACCGCACACTTGGCAGTACAGCAGCAACTTTCAGATCCTTGGTTGTAGGAAAGTGTAACTGGAAGCTGTAAAAAATTCTGAAGGTCTTTTAATATTTACAGTATGCAAATAGCTCTCCTTACAAATAAGTTATCAGGAAAACCAAAACTACCCTTACTTTTAAATTACAGAATTTAAATAAAATTTAAAGGTTGAGGTCAGAGCTGGGTTAAGTTTGGAACACTGAAAAAAACCATTGTGATTGCCTGAGTCTGATAACAACCGAAAGTTCTGCTGAGGTAAAGTCATCGTGCTCAAGATCATCTGCAGAACTGGCAAGAAGGTACACTTTCTCATCATCATCAATTCAGGCTTATCAAATTCAAATTAGCAAGCAGGAAGCCAGGAATCAAACACTGTTGGTTTTACTTTTAGTTCTTTACCTGATGTTTCTAGTACTTGTCACTAAAGCTTGACAATTTATAACTAAACGATTGAGAAGTCTATATTTATATGACACAGTGCAGTGCACCAAGTAAGCTAGGTCACATCCTACCTTAAAGTGGCCTCCACCATGACTGATTTGTTCTTCTGAGGAGTGTTATCTGCATCTGCACAGTACTGCATTGTGTTATGTAGACAATACTTAAATTTGTTAGGGAGAATGTCATTTCCATACATATATAACTGAAGTATTCACAGAACTCAACATACATTTAATTGGATTCTTACTCTCTCTTACTCTCAATTTTCTTAGAAAATTATTAGAGTAAGACTCGGGGGTTTTTTTGTGTGTAGGAAGCTATATTTAGATGAACATCAGGTTTGATTGAAGTGAAGAAGCAACATTTTCTGACCATTTTTAATGTTTTTAATAGTTTACAATAATTTGTGCAGTTGATTTATGTTACGTATTCATTCAGTTTTAACCACCTTTGTTGCTGATATAAAGGTACATGTAATTACGTTTTAAATAAATCAGACAAACTAATTTTATGTGTATTCATATTTGATTGTCTGTCTATACATCTCTTTAAATATATTTTAACATGTAAATAGTATCTTGTGTTTGCCAAGCTGAAAAACACAATCCGTGAAAGTGTCCAGCGCGAATCAAGGAAAGTCATGTAATACCAACTTAGGTGAGACATGATTGGTTTCAAGTTGCATGATACTAAGTATGATTTTAGAGTTTATATTTCTTAGAAAAGGTTCTGCAAATAGGAACAAAACTGCCTTTTAAACAGATTTTAAACCAATTGACCTTTCATTTTTTTCTTACTATTAAAAGTACTGTTCATGGTGTGTAAAAGAAATGTGAAACCTGAGATAGTATATGGTTAACATTTCAACAGTGTTAGTAGTATATGGTTAACATTTCAACAGTGTTAGTTATTTAAGAGATCTGTGATCTTTAACAAGTTTTGAGAATACATGTGGTTCCTCGTTGGAGAAAATAATGATGAAGAAATATTGAGTTCTTTCAATACATTCTTGAGGCATGTCAGCTTTAATTCTTGTTTTAAAAACTTTTATATATGCTTCTTGTACTGTCACTTGATATTGACACCCTGGCAGGTTGTTGCTTCATTTTCTGTTTTTTTTTCTGATTTATAGCTTTGGAAGGGCTGTAGTGAGACAATTTTTGCTATTTATTGATGCCTGTAAATGTTTTTGATAATCACCAGTTTAGAAACTAAAATAGGTATCAAAGGGGTACAGTATTGTTACTGTATAAGTGATATCTTCTAAGATTGCTAGAGGTAAGGTAAATTACTGAAATTAGCAGGTGTATCCATTTTCTTTCTGTATTATTGACTGGAGATTGTTGATTCTTCTGCAAATCACATCTGTGGAAGGACAGGGAACAACTTGTATATGTTTTTTTATCTCTTTAAATCATATTGTGGAAATTGGTGGGAAAATGCTTATGATCCCTAGAAAAGTTCTGCATGATTCTGTCTTGTGATGCATGGTTTTCAATACTAAGTGTCGTGAATAAATAAACACAGGCTGTAGTGATTTCAGTATAAATTATTTTACTGGGGGTTGTATGAAGTGCAAAAACAAGTGACAACAATAAAGTTTAGTCCAGACAAAAGTGAAGCTGGATATAAAGGCAAGCACAAGGCAAAGCAAGACTTTATGTTCTTCACGTTTATGTCTGCCATCATCGACCAGTTCAAACTAATTTACCTAGGAAATCAGTAGATGCTAAGCTAATAACTGAAAAGATTGTAATCTTCCACCTCTTCACTAGTCTGTAACACTAAATAAATATGATGTTGTATTTAATTTAGAAACAAAAGGATTTTTTAAATGTATACAGTCTTTATATAGCTGTGAATATTTAAAATAGGAAAGCTTCTTAATTGTACTATATTCGTTCATTGATTTGTTTGAAGTTTCAGGGGCCATACCTTTGTGGTGCTGAGTAGACCTGTCCTTCCTATGCTTATTTTGCCTTTGAGGTTTTTGAAATAAAAGAAACTTATATGAATACTGATGTTTTAAAAAACATTTAGAAACCTTTGTTGGCATGTTTATGATATTTTCTTCATGCTTGATGCTTTAGTAACCAGTATTTTTTAATATGTTTTTAATATATTTTCTTTAGTTCTTTCATAGTTTAATTTTTCCCATTCAAGTTAAATGTTTAAAGTGTTGTTTACACAGGAATCGGGTTTTGTGAATAAAGATTATGTGAATGGTAAGGTTTTTCAAATAGTAATGATAATAAATCAGTTCAATTAGTGTTAAAGATTCAAACACTTGTAGTATCCAAGTCTCATCCAGTAGCTTTATTATTATTGAAAAAGTCAAACCATCTTGTAGCATGGATGATCCATGATGTCTGTCATTTAAAAAATTCATAAACAACCTGCAGCCCCTATTCAATAGAGGACTTTAGAATGAACATTTTTTAGAAGAAAACTTTATAAATTAATGCACAATGTCAGAAATATTATTGTACTTTCATCTATGTCATAACATCACATTGATCAAATACAACAAATATATAGTTACATTTTAAAAACATTTTTTATTGTTACTTGGAGGTTCTAACCTCATATGTTTCTCCAGCTTCATCCTATTTACCTTTTTTTTGTCATGTAATCATATTTTTTCATCATTTATGTCTTGTCCTTCTTTCAAATCACATTTGCAATCCTGAACAATGTAAGAAATGATGCAGCAAGTAGTTGTTTTTTCATCCTTCATGCATTCTTTTATGTTCCCACTTTAAAATTTTAATTAATACAGTAAGAAAATTGTTGGCCTTTCTAAATGTGAGCATAAGTGTCATTTTTATGCCACCGTTTAGTTTTCTGTTAATTAAAAATACATTTTTATATTAATTAATTGCTTGAAAATCAAGTCATTATTATCAATTTACTCAAAATATTGAGTGGAGAAAATTAGAATTTAGATATTAAATGATGCTTTCTATTTTTCAGGCAATTCTGAAACTTTTTCAGGATGTTCAACAAATGACTGAATTTAGTCTTTTTGTCACAAAGTAAAAATAATTTATATAGGATCAGTAGCTATTTTAGTCACCAAAAAAAAGAGATATTCAAGCTTTTATATTATACAGTACTTGGTTGGTTTTTTTCTTTCTTTTAACACTTTTCTGTGAGCGTAGTGTCTCTCTCATACTTGTAGATAGGAGAGCAGGATATCTCTCTCAAGTGGTCACAAGAGTCACGTTCCTTGTTTTTATTTATCTCTCTCAAGTGGTCACAAGAGTCACGTTCCTTGTTTTTATTTGCTTTCGTACTTGGTTCTTTTATTGAATTTACATTATCTGTAAATTATTAAGAACCTTATAAGATTTGAGTACATTCGTGTCATCTTCTGATATGAGATAAAACATTATACATAGAGACAGACACTAATCTCTGGAAATTGCTTTGTTTTAGTATATCTAGTATTCATCCACACATCATCCCTAGCTATTTTTGTGGCTATTTTTGTGGATTTATCTGAACTGTGGGATTGCAGATTTAGTATTATTGTGACAAAATTTTTTAATGATATATTGCATCTAAATATGTTTTTGTTTTCTGAAAATGTAGTACTGACCTATATTAAAAATTCTCAGTTTGATGTCTATTACATGAACATACAATCTAAGTGTAGATTACCAAATATGCTTGAACTTCCAGTGCATTGTTAGCTTATGTAAATTCCCACCAGTTTACAGGAGTGTATATGCTGGCATTATTTAGATTTCTCTGATTTGATCACACTTCAGTATTATTTGCTTTTAACATAATCTATAATGGTGTTTTGTAATTGACTAGCAAATTAGAAAAAAGAGTGTTATGTAATTATTTTTTCTCATGATTAATGAATAAACCGATATTAACTAGCACAATCTTAATGACAAGATTGGCCCTATGTAATCTGTCTTCTGTATAGGGCAGGAAATAATTGCATTGTCCCTGACCAGAAATTAGTATATGTCACATTTAAACCTGATTGCCCTTCCTTTTCAGGCTTTTTATGACTACACTTTAACAGCCAGTAAGCTGAACAGAACTGCTATTTCATTTCACAATTTAGTTTCACTCTTTCCTGTGCATCTATTTGATGATGCTGGTGATAAAGCTTATTAAGGTATAAATGAGAAAGGGCAACATTTCTCAGGTCACAGAAATTAGTGAAAGCACATGCAGTGTTTGAGATTTATTTCAAATGTGACCTAGTATGTCCTAGTGGAAATTATTTTTGTTTATGAAGCAAATACTGTATTACAAAATGTCTGTGTAGTTTGAGGGGTTACATTTGCACACTATTAAATGAACTACACCAACTTTCACAAATGCATTAATGTGAAAAATGCGTTTGTGGTTAACTGCACCCTTGACAATAAAGAGAATTGAATCACCAAGCCCCAGACCTAAAACTTCTTTAGATTTAGCCAAATAGCTGATGTTTTGTCGCTGTGAGTTTCAGCAGCTCATAACCTCTGTGTCCCTCTGGATAGAGGGGGACTTTTGGAGCCATCATAGTATGCACATAGTAATACAGTAGAGGGATCTTTTGGTGACAGCGTTAGGCGGTGGAAAAATTTATTGATAGCCATAGCAATCATGCACACCAGGTGGCAGCTAAGTACACTGATACCCTTTAGAGGTCCCTGCAAATCAGACAGGATATCATGTTCAGGCATCTTAAAGTATTGTTTAGCATGTCAGCTTCACCTGGTAAGGGCTTCTGTGTACTACAGTATTGCCAGCAATTCTTCATGTAACAGAGAAGCGTTACTATTTTGGTTAACTCAGTGACTGAAGAATTACTAGCAGGTTGTGATTTTTTTCTCTAATATTTTCTGTGGTAAATTTGACATGCTATGCTGAATTACTTCTCTCTGTAGAGAAAAAATTACATTTTATCAGCTTTAGCTGGCTTTGAGCACTTGGAGATTCATTTTAAGTAGTAATGGTGTGCAAAAAACCATCTAATATATAAAATAGAAAATATTTAAGAGGGTATGACTCATCATTTTGTAATTCCTCTTCATTTTGGTAAATTCATCTGGATTGCTGATTTTAAGGAGGGAAAGAGAGCGAGGATAGGCAAGTAACATTTCAATATGTTAAACCTAGTGAGGTTCTTGCTGGCTTTCATTGCTTATGTTTTAACCTCCTTTTCAAAGTATTTCACATCCTAGGCCTCAGTATTATGAATGTTGTCTGTTTTCAACAGATTTAAAGTTGGCACCTATGATCTTCAGGGAGCACAAGGGACTTGAGTGCAAATAGTGGAGGGAGCTTTCATATCCAAAAACTTACTTGTATAGCTGTCATTTAGAGGAGTTATTAAAGAGTAAGAACCTATAGATTGCTTGTTTCTCTGTTCCTTTGAAGGTGATGCTTATATGCTATGTCTGACAGAAAGAGTATTACATCCGGACTGTGTGTATTTTTTTAATGGTACTTTTTTATTCTTTCACTTGTCTGTATAACACAGTTTTTGATAGGTGATACTTGGGGACACATGTTAACTTTTTTGTTGCATAATTGAAACTATAATTTGGAGTTCAAAATTTCTTTCTAAATAGCCTTCCTTGTGTCCTGACAAGTTTTATTCTTCAAACTTTCAAGGCAAATTGGTTGGTTGAGCTGGGCTTTTTGTCTGCATTTCTGTATTTTGTTCAAGACTCGTGAGAATAGAGAACAGTTTTTCTCCTCATGTAGGATCTAGGCATTTAATGACCTTTTTTCTGAAGTATTAATGGTCTAGCAACCTAGGGAGATTCTGTGGGCTTGATATTCCTCTATAGAAAGAGCCACTCTGTTCTTTAGGTTCCAGCTTGTTAAAATACACATAAATAGTTTGCTTATTCCAGGATGAAGTGGGGTGAACATCATATTTGTTTTCACTGGGGCAGAAGAAGCTTCTTTAACATTAATCATGAGTCTGAACCAACAACAAAGAAAATCCATGAGGCCTAGGAGGTCAAATTGCAACGTTCTTTTTATGTATCTGCCAGAAAGACTTGTCAATTTTTATCTTCCCCATCTTTCTACCTCAGACCACCTTATACCGTAGAATCATAGAATAGAATAGCTTCTTCCAGAGCTTGTTTAGGGAAGGGCAAACTACCAGGTGGTAAGGTGAGAAGAAAATACATCAGGCCCAGTACTGTGTTGATCAAAAGCTGTAAAGAGACACTGATTTTTTGCGTGTTTTTTACTTGTTAATATGGACAAACAGTTGAGAAAGTGAAAGGGCAGCATTCAACATGGTTATAGATGCGGGAGCTTTTAACTCCAGTTGAAAGGCATGTTAATCCAGGATGCTTCATTTTCTAGCATGGTTCTTAGAGTAAGATGTCTAGGCAAAAATTAGTGGTCCTTTATTTGCAGTACAGATGCTGATTGTATTTGAACATATGCTGTTAATTGGTTAATTACAGTGGCCTTCAATGTGTCCCATATTTCCGCATAGGTGTTTGCATCTTATCTAGTACCAAAGATTTTCAGTACTGATCCATAGTATGACATATTTTGTGCCCTATGGATTTCTGTACTCTGTATTTCTAGATTGGTAACTCTACACTTTCTATACTGACTCTGTTTGTCTGGGAGTTTCGTTGCCCTTTCTGGCAATTAAAAGTAAGAAATATTAGGAATCAAACTAAAAGAGACACTTAAAGGAAGAGAATAGAGAGTGAAAGTAAGCGTATGAGGTACTCTGTGCACTGGGTCATATGCCAAAGGATCTTCCTATCAAGAGTATTCAACACAAGAGTTAAATGTGGGAGGCAAAGTAAGAGTTGTGTCTATTCTCTCTGTGCTGTTGAAAAAAAGTTTAGATGGTTTGATCTAAGACACTTGCATAAGAGAAGGATGAATGGAAAAATCTATTTCTTGCTGAAAATCTGTGACAAAAAACTACTGCAAGTGTTTTTGACCAAATGTCTTGAGTCATTTTTAGTTTTCTGAGAGTGTTCTGACTAAAGGGAAACGTCTGGTAACCTTATTTGAAGCACAGACCTCAGTATAATTGAAATTTTCATCGCTACTGATACAAAACTACTTAAAAGTTTACATTTGTAGCCATATACTCCACTTTCTTTAGGTAATGCCTTCCCTAACTGAGGTGACCAGGCATTACCCTGAACCATTTTAAACATTTGATGTTTGTCTAGTTTACCATGCCAAGCTCCAGGCAGCATAGATCTCTTCAGTAGTCCCCAATTTCTTTTATATGGTATCCTCTTATTAAAGCCAGCTGTCAATCCAATTCTCAAATACAGTTTGAGATCGTTTTTAATTATGTGATGTTCTATTATTTTTTTCTTTTCTGTGCAAAAGGTTCCTTCCCAGTTTATTATAGTAGCCACTGTCCTGTTAAATATAAGGATATTTTTAAGATCTCAAAAAGTCACTAAAAAATGCCCAAGAACCTTCTCCTATTTGGCATTGTATATTGAAATATCTTCCTAATTTTTTTGCTATAAACTGTTGTTGTCAAGAGACTTTCTATTTAGTTGATCTGGAAAATAACCATACTGTTGGAAATATTCCTATTTTTATACATAAGGCGACATATTTTTTCTTAGTTAAAAAAGCCAGATAGCTGAAGCATCTGCTTTCAATACACTTAAAAGGAATTGCATTGATGTTTTTGTTGCAGAAATGACAAAGAATATATATTTTTCATATCTGAAATAAATGAACTGATGTTAAAAGGCTGTGATTTTTTTAAAAAGCATATATAGAAGTGAAATCATATTTTCTACATTTTTTTCTGCCAACTAGAATTGGCTCTGACACATACCTAAATGTGCAGAGTTACATTTGGAATCTTGATTTTTACTGACTTTTCCTGAGGACTATAAAGGGTGCTTCTGCTCTCACATAAGGGTTATCTGTATGGAGCAGGCAACCTCTAATTCACAGCTTGAAGCCTTTAGATGTGCTACAGATAGCAACCTCTATCGTTTATATTGAACTTCCCTCTTGTTTTGGAAAGCTGGACTGATTTTCTCCTGTCTCATGCATTCCTGCTAGATGTTTTAAGATTCAGAATTTCAGCTGTGTTCACAACTACTGATTGCTCCCACAGTTTTCTGAAACATCAGTGTCAGCATGAAACACTTGAGAAGTCCTCTTTCTGGAGGACTAGGAGAAAATCTCACTGACTTTTAAAGTCAACAACATCAAACTCCCCCTCAAGATACTGTTCTGTGACAGTTTTCTGCAATTTTCTAAGTTTCAAAGTTTAATATAAAGTGGTTGTTCCTGTCTGCTTGCCCCTTATTTGTCAATGAATGCCAAAGAAAGCAAGTTCATGTAAAGTTCTTCAAGTAGAATTTAGTTTTGCATCTCATTTGCTTTTTCTTTTTTTTTTTTTTGTTTAACTCCTTGTCATGTTTGACAAATTTTTCCATGTTACTGTTTAGCAACTTAAATTTTCAGAAACAAAATTAATTATTTAATAAATATGTATTGTCATACATATTTATCTGGCTTTATTGATAATGTTGCTTGGGAAGCAAATATGTATCTATTTGCAACTGTAGTCACATTTGTACAAACACAAATGGTAAAGCTAATACTCAACTCAGATTGTTGCCCCAAAACATAGAATATTAATGTATTAAGGCCTTTGTAATTCTTACTACATGGCATATCTTATTATAAATACTTGTATTTACTGTTCGGTGATGGTTTTGTTAGTTACTTATATTGGTTTTTTCCTTGATTCTCTATAATTGCGTAGAAAACTATTCAGAACTTTTTTCAACAAAAAGTCATTGTTGTTTTTATTTTTCAATATATTTAACTTGATTCATACTTAATATAAGGAACTTGAACAGAAGTATATACTGTATATAGAACACCTTTGCCCTGTATAAAGTCTTGAAAAGAACCTCAAAATGTTTATTTAGCCCTCAATATGTCTGGAAGGTGTATGGATACACTAAGTAATTGCAGGTAAAAATCTGCATTCATATTACTTTTATGGCATTGCATTTTTTCAGCAGATATGAGATACAATGTATGTGTCTGGGTTGTTAACTGTTAGATTCAACACATAAGTTAAATAATCTAATGTTATCTTTGATTTTTCTTATTATTTTCTTATTATTTAAATTTTTATTTAAATGCTTTGCAAACCTTTTCCTACCTAAAATTTTACTGATCTTATTTAGTTTTGTACTAGGAAATATGTTTTTTCCTCATGTCTTTATTTAGTCTTTCTGTTTATTTTTCTTGTAATTTGATTAATGTATTACAGTGTGTTATTTTCCTCAATCTGCAGTCTTAGAAGGTTTTCATGGATTTTATCTCTTCTCCTACTCTCCCTTTTCTGTGAGGGAGAAAAATAAATTACCTTTTTTTTATACTTTTTTGTTTGTTTCAGATGCTATTATTTGAGTGTGAGTTTGCAGAGGATTACAAAGAATGATAATAAATTGTTAAGTTGTTAATTACATCACTGGGATTCTCTTCAAAGACTACTGCTGAATTATTTGAATCTCCTTATGAACAGCTTATCAAGAACCTTTATATGCCTTTGACCCTAAGTTGAGTGCTTTTAAAGATTAGTGGCCACTTCTGCCTTCTTGATCTTGATGGGTTGAGAGACCTACAAAGAATTATTTTAGTGTCTGAGGTTTGGCTGATTTACACAAAATCACTGAGATCATAGCTGAATCATTTTATGTGAGGCATAAATAAAATTTAGAATCATTTAACGTATAAACCCAAGGGGTATATTATTTTTTCTTTGTTCTTTTTGTCCTGTATTTTGTTACTGTAAAAGGAAAACCAGATTTGAAAAGTTCTTGAATGTTTGCAAAGCATCCTTTTTTCTGTGACTTTTCTATGACTTTTCTATGATTTGAGTTTATTGCAGTAACAGATAGAGGAAACTTTACCTGCCTTCCTAGCATTTCCTTTAAGCTAATGTAGGCATAAATTCTTTTTTTGGCTCTTTTTCTGATAGACCTCCTGGATAAGAAAGTTTTCAAAATTGCATAGAATATCAGACACTTCAACTCTACAAATACAACCTGAAAATTCTCTTTCACTATGTTTGACAGACATCATTGTTTTCACCTTTAAATCTCCAACTTGAGAAGCTTTTAACTTATGAACTCTTACATTTAGCAACATTAATCTGAATAAGTACAAATGTTTTAGAATAACTTGATCTATGTTTAAGTGGACACTGGAGCGAGACTGTATGGTTAAGAAGATGAAAAGAGAATAACTAGTTTTGCATCCCAACTTATCCTAACCATTTCACACAGTAGCTGCCTGTGTACAGTGATTTAGTTGCCTTCCTCATTGTCAGGGAGTATGCTATAGCACACAGTGGTTATCTAAGACAGTAGAAGGAAACAGTCACAGACACAGAGTTCTGTATCAAGATCTCTGTTGCAGCTTAAGCCTATATCGGCTCCTTTACCTTATCCTATGTTTTTATGTGGAAAAAACCCCAGACTAATAGGCTTCAGAAATGTTTGACAAAAAGTATCGTAGGTATATATTTAGTCTGGAAACCTATGTTGATGTAACTGTATTACTAGGTAAAATAGAAATGACCTCTGAGGAATTTGGCTCATCTGATACTTTTAAATGAGATAGGAATGTACATGGTAATAAGCATGTGCAACTAAGCAATAGTGATCATCTGTAGTCACAAATTGTAATGGGTCTGGGATGGTAATGATTT
>WBNH01006206.1:59736-80907 GCA_013401255.1 Urocolius indicus | reverse complement strand
CTTTGAGAAAAAAACCCTTCACTTCTCTTTCAGGCTATCTTTTAAAGGGACCCTGACATATAGGATGGCCTTTCCAAACTGAAGTGCTGTAGGACACTTTTCCACGTTACAGCGGAGCGTTACATGGAGATATGGGTCAGCTGCTTCCCAGAAAGATCAAAGCTCAGCCCATGAGTTGCTTGGAGAAAGCGCAGCAGCCCTGGCTGGCAGAGGACTGCAGAAAGCTGTCCTGCAGCAGTGCCAAGGAGCTGCCTTAGACAAGCTACAGGACTGTTTCTATCTGCAAAAGCAACTTTCTAATCTGGTTTGCTGCTTTAGAATAACATGTTTCTTTTCAAAGCTGATGCAGGCTGTCTGAGGTGAAAAGCTACAGCTCTTAAAAACTTTCAATGGAGATGTGACTTGCCAAAACACAGCAGGCCTCATTTAACAATTACAAGGAAAATGATGAACCCACCTTGGTGGCTCTTGTTCCTGTTTCTCAGGCAGAAGGAAGCCCGTGACAGTCTGTGACCGATGTCAGGCAGATGTTACACGAGGAGCAGTGAGACTGTGCGAGCGGCAGGAGTGAGTCACAGTGGGCATTAGCATCAGCTCACACCACACATGACAACCTCTCTGTTGCCTCACAGCGCTTCCTCAGAGCTTTGCAAACACAGCAGCATTGACCAAAAAAAAGCCATTTCTGTAACATGGCAAAGCAAATGGCTTTATCATCTTCATGTGAAAGGTTGTCTCCAGAGTTTTGTCCTTGGGAGGGTTAGGATCAGAAGCAGAGCTGAAATCCTCTTCCCTAAAGAGTCAGTGAATTTCCCAATGGATGTCTATAAATCCCAGTGTTCACCCCTGCTCTTTGGTAACTAGGGAAGTAATTCCCTCCTCGCTGTCATTTCTCCTGTGTTTGCTCCTGCAGCTGTTAATAACGTAAGCGTATTGAGTCTGCTTTCTAACCTGCCAAATCTTTGAGAAGAGCTGTTTAAATACACTCACAACTGCACTTGTTAAAGCCAATGTAAAAGACACGTGCCTATACTCAGGTTGAAAACAAAACCTAACCTTGGTTTTCCCAGAATGTTAACAAATGTTAACAAAAAGGAGCCCTTAGTGGAAACAACAGGTACACAGAAGTGGCAAAGAAAAAGAGAACTTGCATTGAATATACAGCTCTTAATTACACACAGCATCTGTCAGTTGGAAGATTACTGAAAAAACAACCCACCCCTCCTCTGTGGTCATTTACTCACTTTATAAATGAAGCATTTCAGAACTTTTTCAGTCTGTTCTGGAACACTGGCAGGGATGATCCTAACCTGGTAGTGGAAAAACAAGCAAGCATCATCAGTATCACAGAAGGCCCGTCACCCAGGCTGCAGACCCACCACTGTCCGATACAAACAACTACCCCAAGAAGCACACAATTGGAGTTGAGGTCATGGAAATACTGAGGAATCTGCTTGTGGAGTCTACTGTCCTGCTTCTACCCGCCCCAAGGTATGTGTGTGCTTGGAAAGCTTTACCGTTCTTGAAACAACATTTTTAAACAAAACAAAACCCCTCTTGATCACAATTCTGAGTCTGTCTGCAGGAAAGAACCGAATTGCTTTCATGCTTGTCCCTAATGAGCCTCAAGTCTTACATTTCAAAAGGAGTTTGGCTCTAAAAAAAAAACCAGCACTTGGGAGGGTCTTACCCCTGGGGTGCTTCACTGGGAGATGTGCACTGGGTTTTTCCTCCTTCCCATGATCTTTCCTCAAACACAGCCCAGAACTGGATACTACAGTCTGACTTCTTGTATGTGCTTCTTGTCTGTATGAAGCACAATGAGAACTCCTGAGAACTCTGGTGACACGCAGTGCACAAACCCTGCACCTGTACATTGCCACAGAAATGCCTAACTAGCCCTGTGGCTACAAAACTACATTTCCCTGGAAATCAGCCGTGAGGATCCAGAACACAAGCTACCTCTTCCCTGCAAATAGCTCTATAAAACAACCCAATCTTTTCTCCCTGCCAAAAAAAAAAACCCACAACCAAAACACTGATTTGCCTCTAAAAGTAGTTTAATGACAAATTGTTTCTAACTTCAGTACTGATCCTCATAAGAAAATAGCACTTCTACTTAGTGTCCTCTCTGAGCAGACCCGTGTGCATCCATTTGAGCTTAATTAGCCCCCAGCATTTTCTTACTGCTGGAACTTCTCGGTTGAGACATCTCCAAAATAACATTTCTACCTGACTCTGACTGCCCAGCTGATGAACTCAGCTTTGATTTCCCCTTCAGTGCATTTCTGCCACAATGTACGTTGTGGTTTTGTTTTCGGATCCAATTTGTATTCAACTCCTCCAGCCCGTGAGAAAGCACCTGTAATTGTTCAATAGGGACAGCACAATAGAGATGTTTGAACGGCAAGGACAGGCTGCACGTGGTTCCAGCTTTGCCATGTCGCGTGGTTTGATGTGTTGCCCACTGAAGTCTGTGGGAGTCTTTTCGTTAACTTCAACATGCCTTTAAATGGCCTGGAAGCCTGGGGTGCCTTATACCCCTCGAGTGGCTGGGATTAATTTGTTAAGTTCTACTAAGAAAAGCTGTTTGAAATGTCCAAGCTTTGGATACTCAAAGAGCTGCCAGATCTTGCTGCAGAGCTCAGCTGTGTGCACCTTTTTTCCTTTAAAAAAAAAAAAAGGAAAGAAGTTACCTTTGGCTTCATCAACTCCAGCCCCCTGGGGGCCTGCAAGACAATCAGCTTTGCTCTTGGCTAGTGCTTGGAAATAGCATGATATTTACACAGGAGCAGGTCTCACTTGAACCTTCATCTCGTTCTCCTTGGACACCCCTTACAGAAATATACAGGGACATGGAGAGATTTCACATCCCCAATTTTACTTCTCCTTCGTCACAAATGCATGTCTTCCAGACTTTGTCAGTTGCTTGTTTTGGTGAGCTACACTCCATCTTATGCTTGCAGGTAACAGGTAGTGGGAGTGAAAGCATGAAGCTCCCAAGCACCACATAAGCTTCCCCACAATTTCCTTCCTGAGGCTCTTGTACCACAGAATCCCAGAATAGTCAGGGTTGGAAGAGACCTCCAGAGATCATCCTGTCCGACCCCCTGCTAAAGCAAGTCCACCTTAACCAGGTCACACTGAAACGTGACCATGAGGGCTTGGAAACCTCCAGAGAAGGAGACTCCACACCCTCCCTGGGCAGCCTGTGCCAGGGCTCCCTCACCTGAATAGCAAAGAACTTTCTCCTCATGTTCCAGTGGAACTCCCTGTGTTTCAGCTTGTGCCTGTTGCCCCTTGTCCTGAGCACTACAGAGAAAAAAGACTGGTCCCCTCCTCTCAACATCTTTAGATATTTATAAGTTATTACAAGGTCCCTCCTCAGTCTTCTCCACACTAAACAGCCCCAGCTCCTGCAGCCTTTCCTCTGAAGAGAGATGTTCCAGTCTTCTCATCATCTTGGTGACCCTCCACTGGACTCTCTCCACCAGTTCCCTGTTTCTCTTGAACTGGGGAGCTCAGAACTGGACACAGTACCGCAGATGTGGGCTTACCAGGGCAAAGTAGAGGGGGAAGAGAACCTTCCTTAATGCTACTGGCCAAGTGTATTGAACAGCCAACATAGAAAATTCATGCAGCAAAGTCCTCCGTTTATCCCTTCCAAATACAAAGCATTTTAAGAATACAGATTCATTATTTCCTGCTTTCAGGAGCTGAACAAACAGTGATCAAAGAAAGGCAGGGAACAGCAGACAAAAAGCTAAAAGCCATGTACTTTGGGAAGCGCAGGAAACCAGCAGTTAACAGCAAACTTCAAAGGAAGCTGCAAAGGCTTCAGCCAAGACTTTCTTATAGGCACTGATGGGTTTGAATTAACCCATGCCCCACCCCATGGGCTAGATTTGGAGCTAGAAGGAATGAATACTGAATACCCACTCCTTGGGAATCAGACCTCTTTTCTTTTAAGAGCAGGTCTACTCCAAGAAATGAACTAAAAACACATGAACACATGAAAACACATTTTAGTGAACACACTAAAAACACACGAATGTTTAAAAACACATGAAGTAAACCAGTGCCAGCAAGAGGACAGCTGTGCTCAGAACCCAGCTTTAGGTGCTGACTTGCCTTGTGCTGCTGCTTTCCACATTCTCTAGGGGTTCATCGCTATCTACAAGCTTTGAATTACTTCAGAGATTAACATAAATGCCACCATCCCAACCAACATCTCTCCGAGGGCTGACCCGAGTGCATGAAGCTCAATGGGGCTCTTTCCTCCAATGCTGCTGGACTCTGTGTCTGTCCCATTCCACCCTCTCTTTTGCTTCCTCCAGGCTGGTCATGTCAGCAACGCAGGCTCCCTTTGCCCTTCCCCATGTTACAGCACTGCTTGGAACGTTCTAAGACAACTGCTTTGCCTTAAGGTGTGTATTCAGGCAAGGCCTTGACAAGAATGAGCAGGCCCAATGCACAAGGCTGGGGTACGTGAGCAGGGTGGTGCCTCAGTGTCCTGCCTGCACCTCTGAGATGCCACTCAGCCCTCTCTTCAGAAACCACCAGAGACTGGCAATGAGGAGAAGCCTCATCTCACCCAGCCCCCACTGTCTTCACTCTTGTACCAAGGACAACTATCATATACTGCCCTCAAATCCAAATAGAATGTCTTTAAATAGCTAAAAAGGGCGCTTTTGGACTGTAAGCAGAGCTCAGTGCCGGCACTGCTGATGGAAAGCTGCTGCCTTGAGCTCACACAGCCGTTCAGAGATCAGCAGCATCACTGCTCCAGCAATCTGGAAGGTACGAGAACACAGCTAAAGCCCAACTGTCTCCAGCTGTTTGCTCAAAGCTGCCTTAAAGTGCCCCTTCCATACACACACCTTTTTTTTTTTTTTTTTTTTGGTCTTTTTAACTGTCTTCCCTATGAGAGGGCGTGCAAACATCCTCCTGCCCAGACAGTGCTAGGACAGAGAGAAGGGGGAAAACAACCATGTAATGGAACAACGGGGTAAATGGCAATCAGAGCAGCGTCCACAATGCACATTTAAAGGCTGCCCTGAGGAACTCAGGTGTGCTCCTGCAAACACCAACCAGCCACTCACCACCAGTTGATGGGCTCTGCCCAGCTCTTCCTCAATCTGGTCCCAGTTTGCCACAGAACCAACCCAGCCTCCTGTTTCCAACCAAAGTGGCAATACAGAACTTGTATAATTGAGTTGATAAATTTATCCACAGCGATGGAACAGCTAACACATGGGCTGCAGGCATAACAACAGGCTTTGTGGAAATTCTCCCTGAAGATTTAAACACAAACCCAAGAGGAGGAGTGCTGCTCTCAGCTACAGGCCTTTCCTCGTAATAAGATGTGCAGCTGAAGCAATTACTATCTTTAGTGTTTTTAAAGGAGCAATAGGAGTTTGACTAGGAGGTCTTCCTCCAGGAACAAACCAGTAAATGAAAGCATGAAGTTAATAAGCTTCAGATCATTACAGAGATGGCCTGCAGCTCAACACTTCACAAACTTGATTTTATTATTATCGTTGTCAAAACCACTTGATGAAAACCCCCTTTGGATCCACCCAGTATTAAACACAACCTGGACAAACAGCTGCTTTCCTCCATGAAGCAACAGTTTTGAAAGGCAAAAAAGTAGTCATTAAGTTCCACTGATGAATCATTACTTCTAATAAATAAAGAAGAGCAGATGCCGTTGGCCTCAGGAGCGTTGACACCAGCTACCCGAGCTGGTACCTACCACATGCACACCGTGCTGCAGCAGCTGAGAGCAGCGACACGGACTAACTCCTGCTTCAGCTCCAACAGCAGACAGCTCAAGACACAGATCTCGGTGGCCGAGCAACAGCCAGAGCAGCTGGTGGTTCCCAAGGGCCTGGCACCCCCTGCCCCCCCTGTGCTAAGCACGGTTAAACCTCTTTTATCCTGCCCTTGTCTCAAACCACAGATGAGCAAACCCCATCCGGACATGGAGCTGCGCTGGCTGGAACAAAGCTGGAGCCTCGCTCCAGGCTCAAGGTGGTTATGCAGCAGCTGCACAGAGGACCCTCCCAGAAGCAGTGGCCACTCTGCCCCAGTCTCACCAAGCCAGCAGTGTTTACCCATCAAGACAGCAGTGTTTACCCTCACTGCCTGCCTGCAGTGCATCCCACAGCCTCCAGCTGCTTCCACATCTCAACCCAGGGTAGGTTTCACAGAAGAAGGTGTCTCCCTCAGGGGATACTTGGTCAGCAGCCCTCTGCTTTCTGTTGGAGGCTTCTTAGAAATCCTCCTCATCTTTTTCCCCTCCCAAGTCAAAACACCTGAAACTTACCCTAAACTCTGACTGGAATCAGCTAAATGTAACCAGAGAGTTTCAGGCCCTTGCTCCCTTCTGCACGTCTGCTTCCAGGGACTGTGCCGGCAGCAGCTGGGAAGTCACATTGCAAGCGAGGTTCCTGCAATATCACAGGCTTAAGCCAGTTATTTCTTTCTTCTTTATTTTAAAAGCTACAATATTCAGGTAGCTCAAGGAAAAACAACCTTTGGATTTTGTCTGCTCATAAATCCATCACAACAGCTTGGAGGAAAACAGTAAATAAGATATTGGAAGAAGAGCACAAGAGGCCAGGAGGAAAGTGTCTGCCTCTGGATGTGCTATTTGCAAGCAAAGCCAGGTACCAGGCTGTGATATTAGTATGTGGTATTGATCTGTTCTTAATCCGGAGAAATGCCCCTGTAATGAACTCTGCTGTGCCCTTAATGATTTCATATCGAAAGATGTTAGGTGCCCTGCTCGTAACAGCAGCTCCAGAAATAGCAAGCCTCATAATAAAATGTTATTGAGGAGCCTGAATTTCAATATAAAAGGGACTCTGCTGTACTCAAGGGCTTACAAGATACAAATGCATACTTTAAAAAGTTGTATTAAAGTCATGTTGGTGCCTCAGCTCCAGAGGCAATGTGAGATGCTCTAGGGAGCAGCTGAGCCCCAGCTCCCCTGGAAACTTTCAAGCAGATAGAGGCTGGGTTTAATCGCACCAGGTGACTGGGGCCGGGTGCCTAAAAAGCACTGAGATGCTTCTGAGAGCTTCTGCACAAACAGAACAGGGGCAGCACGTGGTGTGAGTGCTGGACCACACCACATGCCTGGCCCTGGCTCTGCTCAACCCTCAACCTCGGGCAGGAGCTTCCCTCCAGGGTGCAGCAAGCTGGGAGGCCTCTCAGCTTGAAGAGCGCAGAGACACAGAGCATGCCACCCAGCTTCATACCCAACTCTACCAAAGGGCACTACCATGACCTATTTGCACCTTGAGCCTCGCTCACACTCCTCCTACCTGGATGCCACCTATTTCTGCCCATAACTTTGGGCTGCTGTAGACCAGGATGCAGAGCACGTAGTCCCCAAGATGTCCCAGCAATGAAAGAAGGGGAAGACAGGGAGGGGGCAGCTCTGCTTCCCCTTGGGAAGAGACCCCACTTGTGCCTCAGCACAGTCATCCCATTTGCCACCCATTTTTTCCATTTGCCCTTTTCCTGTCCCCTTTCCTCACTGTTTGGGGCAGCATCCCGCCCTGTGGGAGAACAGACAGAGATGAGATTTCCTCTCTCCAGGAGACATCAGAGATTTTCTCTTCAAGCAAAAAGGGAAGAATGAGTCTTGGAAGTAGGCGAACACTCAACAGCAAGTTCAAGCAGAGGTTTCAGGAGGCCAGCTGCAAATGGTCATCAAGGAGACAGGCACTGCTCTGTGAAACGGCTGAAGCAAAAAGCATCTCTGCATTTCCTCCTCCTTCATGAGCAATGTTCACTCTGGCCCTAGGACCAGCTTTTGCCCCCTTCACTCTGGTGTCAGAGACACTTACCTGCAGAACACCAGGGCTGGGTTTGCTCTTGGAATAAAAACTGGAGCAGGGCACAGCTGAGAGGACGTGACAGTTTGTTGACTGCAGGGTTTATCTATCCCTTGCTCCTGGCACACAGGGTGCATCCCCCATCCCTGGCTTGTCCCGCAGCTCCTGTACAGGAAAAGCTCGTTGCAGAGATTAAGTGCTCAGGCCACCTCCCCACTGTTGGGTTGGGAAGTGGAGTGCCACCAGAGATCAGCAGCTCCCTGGCATCCTAACTCCTTTGGATCAATACTTCTGCTGTTCCTTAGATGACAGGCAGAGCTTAAGCAGTGCCGCTGCAACTGGGGCTGCACGGAGCTTGCACAGACACTACAGGGAAGTCTGCAACCAAAGGGGAGAAGGGGGAAAAGAAACAGTGCTAGGAATTCATTTAACAGCCCCATCCCATGCCATGAACTGAAAATACATTTGAATGACATTTGGGTTTAGGCAGGGTTGGGTTTTTTTAACCCATCTGCAGCCTCCTCTGTTGTCCTCTGTTGCTCCTCTCCCTGCTCTGGGGTTCAACTTGGAAGCGTGGACAAACCTCAGAAAAGTTTCTTTTGAGTAATTCCCACATGGGCCAGCCCAAGCCCAAACAACTGAATCATTCATGAGCAGGAGGCATCCAGAAGGGGAAAGAGCAGGTCAGCCTTCCCCAGACTACCGTTAGAAACTTTAATGACAGTCCTGGAAGAGAGCAGTAGGAGAGGGAGGGAGGGAGGAGGAAAAGGAAATGAATTGTAACATTGATCACGTTTGTGGATCAATGGAGGAGGAGGGATGGAAAGCACAAGGAAGGACAAAATGTGAATTAGCCTAGGACACTGGGCACACATAAATGGGACAAGATTTCATTTAAATATAAAATGTGCTTGACAACACTCAGCATATAACTGAGGAATAACACGTGGGAGAGAGATGCGAGAGCTGCACATGGAGGGACGTGCCTTCAGGTGCCCTTTTGTAGTGATATTTTCTGTTATTTCAGTCTGGGGCAAACTGAGCTGACATCCTCCAGGAGAGGAGAGAGCAGTTGAAGTCACAACCCCAAACCCTGAGCCTCACACCTCAGGCTATCATTGCTCCATGGTGCCAGGATTTTGGGGTAAAAGGGTTCCGATATTTCTGAGCAAAATAAGAAGTGTAAGTCTCACCTGCAAAAGTTCTTGCTGGCAGAAGAAATGCTCCAGTGTGGCAAGAGGAGATCTACAGATACAGCAGTGTGTGCACACACACACACACAGGTGAGTTGTGTTCTTGCACACTGTGTGCCCCAAGGTCAAGGCCTGGCTTGGGTTGGCCTCCAGCCTCAGTGAGGTGCAAGGGGCTCCCTGTGACTCCAGCGGGCCTGAAGGGCTGCTCTGCTGGAGTCACTGCACGAATCTCATGGGTATCAGCATCCCTGCTGTGTAATTACAGCTCCTTTTGAGAGCATTGTGCCTCCTCCCCCTAAGTAATTTCATAGAACCTTTGAATCATTTTGGTTGGAAAAGACCTTTAAGATCCTTAAATCCAACCCCTCCACTCACACCACCAAGCTCACCACTAACTCATGTCCCTCAGCACCTCATCTACACGGCTTTGCAATATCTCCAGAGCTGGAGACTCCACCACCTCCCTGGGCAGCCTGGGCCAGTGCCTGACAACCATCTTAGTAAAAAGCTCTTCCTAATATCCAGTCTAACAACTCCCTCAGCACAACTTGAGGCCATTTCATCTTGTCCTGTCACTTGTTACTTAGGAGACCCATCCCCACCTCACTACAACCTCCTTTCATGTAGTTATAGAGAGTGACAAGGTCTCCTCTCATTCTCCTTTTCTCCAGGCTGAACATTCCCAGCTTCCTCAGACATGTGCTCCAGACCCTTCACCAGTTCCGTTGTCCATCTCAAGACATGCTCCAGCACCTCAGTGTCTTTTTTGTCACCGCTGAAGACTCCACATGGATCTGCCTCTCAGGGTCTCCCGGGCCACCGTTGCACCCACCACCACTCCTCCCAGCCAGGCTGTGGTCTCCAGCAGCTCCACAGGAGCCATGGCTGGCGCAGGCTGCTCTACACCAGCACAGAGCACCCCCAACAGCCATGCTCTGCTCACACACACCCATGCCCCAGCTCAGCAGCAGTGCTCACTCATCACTGAGGAGCACAGAGCCCCTGGCCCCTTCTCCCACGGGTGCATGCACACATGAAAACCTGGGTCAGGTTTCACAGGCAACGGCATTCCCCTTTGCCATTTCCCAAGCAGGGCTGTGTCTCTCCCAGAGCTGCCGGCTCCTCCACCACTCTCCCCCTCACCCACAGCCCTGCTCAGCCCCAGCACAGCAGGAAAACAAGGACATTGCAAACACAGAGGAAGCTTTAGAAATGGTGACAGAAAGGGACATCAAGGCCTCCCTGAGGCAAAAATCCCTCCTGCTCAATCAGCAGGAGCAGAACAGGCATGTTTGTGAAGGGAGCTGCGGGAGCATGAAACACTGGTGTCTTGTCTGAAGCCGCAGGAACAGTGAGTAGCCCTGCAGCCATGCACTCGCAGACTATTCAGTGCTACATCTGTTTTCCCTTTTACTCCCAAGCAAATGGTACCAACCATCCAGGCACCCCAAGAGAGCAGTCAGTAGCTAAATGCTGCAAAGGGCACCAAGCACAGCCCAAGTCTTCAGGTGAGGAGAGGGAGAAATCCATGCTCCCACCTCGAGAGACCAGCAGCACCCACAGATCAGAAGCTGCATGGCCCCTGGGGATGCCGCACGCTGATCACTGACACTGCAGAAGAAACCAATTCCAAGATGAGAAATTGCTTTTAAGCAATTGTTTTGTGCTGAAAGACACTGTGGTACAGACTTCAGAGACATCCCCTGACGGTCATGCAGAAGGGAGGCTCATGGTCCTTCTGGGTGGTCGAGGGAGCCTGAAGTCACACCACAGCCCTCACAGAATACACACATGAGGACAAGGCACCAAGAAGAGAGTTGTGGGCATTTCTCTTTCTGCTGTGGCACCACAGCTGAGGTGGTCCTACAGCTGTTGGAGGCACTGTTACCACTGAACCAGCCGTGCCCCCTTCCCTGCCCCCCAACAGCAGAGCAACACTGGCTTTGACTCACCAAGCCACCACCGCCAAGCCACCCAGGTCTCATGCCCCCTTCACGTTGGGGGTTTTTTAGCAGAAGTCTCTGCTCTGAGTCAAGGGCAGGCCAGGTCAAGCCCTCAGTCTTGCCTGACCACTGCCTTGCTGCAGCACGAACAGCAGGCACGTGTCCGGGGCTAGAAGGAACAACCTTCCCTGGCCAGTGTGACCTGTACTGAGCTTGCCTGGGGCAGGGTGACAGCACAGCCCCGGTGCCTGCCAAGCCCAGCAGCTTGAAGCAGACTCGCTTGAATTACAGGAGCCAAACTGAGAGCTGAGCCCCGAGAGCCACCGAGTGGCCGTGTCCCTTCCCTGCAGGCTGCCTCTCCTGCTGCGCGCCGGCAGCTCTCAAACGCGCCCTGCACCACTTCCAACCTTACAGCCCCAAGGGGAATCTGGTTTTGACATGTCTGTGATGCCAGGCGGTACGGGCTACTCTCCAGCAGCAGAGCAAACACTGAGCAGGCCCCAGCATCGAGCACCCGCGGCAGCCCGCACAGGCCTTGCGGCCGAGATGGAAAGGGGAAAGATTTCCAGTCTTTGGAACAGTGGAGCCCCTCCGCTGTCCTCCCACGATGCCAGCAGCAGCAGGGCCAGCCGGGCGAGGGCCAGCCTCCGGCGGCAGAGGCTGGGCTGGCGGCACAGCCGGCACGCCAAGGCAGGGCACCAAGCACCCCTCGCTGGGAGCACAGAGCCCAGAGCCAGGGTGCTGCTGGACACGGCCCAGGGCTGAGGGCAGCATGAGGCAGTCCAGGCTGTGCCGTGTGGGGAGCACCCTGTGGCAGCAAATCCGACCAGGCCAGTAGATCTGGACAGCAAGATCAGCCTCGCAAAGCACATCCCTCCTCCTCCCCTT
Source organism: Urocolius indicus (assembly GCA_013401255.1). Lineage (NCBI taxonomy): Eukaryota > Metazoa > Chordata > Aves > Coliiformes > Coliidae > Urocolius > Urocolius indicus. Next base: position 69,036 of record WBNH01006206.1, on the reverse strand, counting down.
CCTTCTCAGCCTGGTCCCTCAGCCCAGCTGCTTCCCCAGGAACAGGCTCCTTGGTAGCAGGAGCTGAGGAACCCCCACAACCCATCCAGTTCCCAGTGCCCCTTCCATTTCCCTACACAGAATACAGAATCTTAAGCTTTATTTTTCTATTGGCCAGCAACTTAAACTGGGTTAAAAATAACCAAAAGCAATGAACATTATTACACAAAGTAAAAGTATAAAACAACTCAATGGACACGAGCCAACACACTGTTCATCTCTCATTCTTCCTGGCCTCTCCCACCCCTGTATAACGTATTCAAAGGGAATGGATGAAGGCAGCTATGAAGATATGCTTATATTGCTTCAAGCAACATGCTCACTGTTTTCCTTTTAGTTAGTAGTCAATACTGGTCAGGAACTTAATTATAAAACAAGATGTAATTTAGAGATTTCTCCTTTAGCTCATTACACAATAAATTTAGGTTTCTTCCCCCTTTTTCCTGCTGCTGTGGAACCAATGACATACCTCAGTTCCTCCACCTCTCTTTCTGCATTAGTTGATTATTTCAAGGGGCTGATGTAGGTGGTGGAGTTTCAGATTTACCTGCTCTGAATTTTAACTTGTCACCCTTCAGCACCAGTCCAAAATTTCTGCTCTCAGAACTAAAAACCCCACAATGTTGCAAGATGCTTCAGAGGCCTGAGGGGCCTTTGCTCATCTGCCACGGGACAGGGCTCAGTCCACACCACTGAAACACCAGAGGAAGGAATAAATTTGTTTGTAAAACGGGCTTGACTTCACTGCTTAGAACACCCAAACCCACAGCCCCTTCTGCTTCATGGGTGTAACAGGAAGGGGAGGACAACAGGAGGCACACAAGATCCTACAAACTCGGGCTGTTGGCATCATGATGGCACTAAGCCCATGGCAGCAGTGATGTCTATGTCCTCTGTCTATCCAGGATCCCAACACAGATAGAATATTTAATTTAAACCTATCCTCTGTAGCAAACACAGTTAGCCCCACACTACCAATTTACCAAGTACACCAGGGCAACTAGGTGAAGCTGACACTCCTGACCTGCTCAGCAGCAACGAGTAAAGTGGGTTCCCAGATGGCATTAAAGCCACTAACCCCTCAGCTGATTAATGAGCTCTTTGGGGCCTGATGGTACACTTGTATCTGTTCATTTCCTCCCCTAAGAGAGGCAAGCCTGGAGGTCTGAATGAGAAAAATCAAGCCGAGGGCATCTCTCAACACAAGAGGCACCTAATAGGCCAAAGAATAGCAAGATATGCCAGCTCCACTAACAGTCCAGTTCTTCACCAAACCTCAGCAGGGAAAAGGCAGAAGCAAACTGTTTTCTCACCCACACTGGAAGCCACTCAGTAAAACAGACTAGACCTAGAAGAATCAGAAATTAGTCCATCGTTTTTGCTTCAGAATCACTGGAGGCAAGAGGTCTTCTGTGGCACTGTGCTGGGGAAGCTTCAGGGATGAGGAGGAAGGACTGCTGGGAAATCCTAAGGCATCCAAGTCTTGGCAACATCAGGGTCATGACAAGATTTCAGCTGCTCCCAGGTGTGCTCCCAGTCAGCAGGGAGAGTGGTTCCTGCTCCCTGCAACTGGGCAGGCATCCTCCCAGGTGAAGAGCAGCCAAATCGGGACTCAGCACACGCTTGGGAAGAGGGAGAAAATCGTCCATGAGAGACTCAGCTCTGGCTCCAGCTCAGCTCAGAAACTTCATTTGTCCCCACAGTCAATGCCTGGTGCCTCCAAGCCACTTCTCAGAGAGCAAACTGATTCCTGGAAGCATGCTGATACCTTCACCTTGGCTCAGGAAAAGCCTTGAGAGAAACAACCCTGGGTAAATCTTGCTTCATAGTTACATCGAGGGACTGTTTGGCTAAAGATTCTGGCAGAACATCCACAGCTCTTTTGTTTCTTGCCAACGAAGAGGACCTGCTGAACTCCTGTCTGCCTCGTGCAGGGTGAGGAGGTAGCTTCCCCCACGGGGCAGTGAGGTGCGTGGCTTCATCAGAGCCGAGTCCTGGGGTGACAGACACTGTGGCGGTGGGGAGCGAGTGGGTGGCAGCGCTAAGGGACGTGGCCGAGGGGGAGCAGCAGAGTGCCCACAGCTCTTAATATGGCTCTGACTTTAAACTCCTGTACAAGCAGCAGGTGAAAATCATCCCAAAGATCTACAAAGTGCAAAGAGGAGAGAAATGCATGGAAAAGTCAGAATGGAGGCAGCAGCTTGCAAGCTAAGGTCTGGACCCAGACTGGAGTGACAGCTAGCTCCTGCCTGGGGATCCTGCACTGCAGCTTGCAATAAACAGCAGGAGAGAATATAATCTGTGCTAATCCCCCCTAATTAATTACCAGCAGCTTCTCTGGGGTGTAATCTGGCTACTTGCCAGAACAAAGGGGAAGACAAGGAACTCCCAGAGATGTCTTGATAAAACAAATACCCTGTACCCTCCCTCATGAAATGGGAGTGGGGAGCACCCACAATTTATCTCTTTATTCATAACCCTCTCCCAAATCATTTGCAGACTGCCATATGCTATGACACAGCCGAGAGACAGATTCTGGATGGTTTTGGGTATCAAACTCCTGCAGACTGGCTCTTGGGCCAGCAGGCAACCGCAGCACATCCTAGCAGAGGTCTCTCAGGCTGTACCAGCTCCTCACTAGCCCTTGAGCAGAAGCCTCTCCCCCTGACCAGCTGACTGCTCTCCTTCACCAGAAGGAAATAATACAGACCAACAGAAAAGGCTTTTCCTTTGGAGCTGGTGAATCCTCAAAATACCTAGCAACTTCTCCTTGCCAGGTAGCGAAGAGATTGAACATGTGTTTCTTTTCTTTTCTATAGGGTTTAACTTCTGCCCAGCAGCCTCAAAACTCCACTCAGCCCTTTTACCTGCACACAAGCAATGCTGATTCCCACTGCTCCGATAATTTTCAGGTGCTCTTGAATGAAGTTCTCCAGCTTGGTAATGCAACCGCTCTGCAGAGTGACAGGAAGGACATAGAAAATCAGCTTCACTTTAATCTCTTGTTCACTTCAATCCAACGGCTGCAACCCTTGAAAGTTTTTCTGTGAGCAATCTCTTCCCCTGACATCACTGGAAAAGCTAAACTGATGAGGAAACTGCATCATGTTTTGTATTGCTCTGGACCTACTGGCTCAAGAACCATCAAACAAACCCAAGGCGGCTGCCAGCTGGACAAGGGAAAGGCAGAAGAACCAGCCACATCACACAGAGGAAGCGTGTTGTTTTTCTCTGAGATACATGGAGAAAAGTTCCCTCACTCACTGCCTAACATGTGCCTGGAGAGGGTATTTCCTGCTGTTAGGCCAAAAGGCCAAGGAAATGCTGCTGAGTGAATCCAGTACTAAGAACTCTAATGTGACAGGAGCCTTTTAAGAGTAATTTCTTCCCACTGCTATTTATGAGAGCAGCAAGTTTCAGTGTGGACCTGGGAAAGCTGGGCTCTGCCTGCCTCTGCATCCTTGGCTGGCAGAATGACCTTTCCCTCCCTGTTTCATGTCAAACTTTTGTTGTCATAAGGCAAAAATAAATCAGTAAGATCATTCTCTGTTGAGCTGCATTTTGGTTTTGAAGAGTTCCCTTTAAATAATTAACCAGTTTAATCTATTGAGGCAGATTTTCCATGGTAACATCAGAGGGTTTTATAGTGCAGGCTGCAGCAGTGCCCCAAGGGCACCAGGGCCCTCCTGCCCCAGGGGGGTTACATCAGCACAGCCACCTAGATGCAGGCAGGCAGAGGGAAGGGGCAAGCACACAGCCCCCTGGGAGGGATGGGAAAGGCCTCACTGTTCCCACACCAGCATTAGGGTTTAGAGTCAGACCTAGCTGTGCTGATATGAAGAACATACTCCTGCTCCCTGATGTGACCCTTTTCTAGGTTTCTCACCTTCAAAGACACTAATACACTTTCTGAACCCTGACTCAGACCTCTTATCACAATATGCAGCACCTTGCTGTGGATTCAGACCTCCCTTTTACAGCCTTTTCTCCTCTAGAGCTCCCAACATGTGGCAGCCTACAGGGCCTCTCTGAGTAACACAGCTGGGCAGCCGCCTCCAGCTTTGCACACCATAGCAAGAGGATGAAATGCCCAGCCCTACTGGGGTCTGAGATTCCACTCTCTGAAACACCTCAGCAGCCCTTGAACTCCTTTCTGTACCTCTTCACTGGGCCTTGCCTGAAAGGCACAAACCTTATGGGGAAAGCCTTTTTCCTGCTGAGTACGACTCTGCCAAGCAGCTAGATGCAAGAGGGGCTTTGGTAGATCAGAAAGACTGGACTTCATTTCCCTGCTCATTTCACAAAAAGATGGTTGTTTTCCTTTTAGCTGTTTGAGTTGCTTGGCTTAATGCAGGTGTTATTTATGCTTCTCTTCTGAGCTCTGCTCAAAGCAGAGACTGTGAGAAGAAATATCTGCTCTGAAGGGGCCACCTCTTCATCCACAGCCCTCCTTAACTGATAGGAACAAGGAAAAAATTTCAGTTGCTGCTCCCCAGGCTCAAGACAGCCAAGGCAAGGTGCTAGCTGCACCAGTGAGAACAAACACTATGCTACTTTATAGAGAGCATCACAGTGAGCAAGGTAAAGCCAGATGACAGGGCTGGAGGGTGCCAAAACAAATCCAAGAACTTTTATCAGCCTTATGCAAAATGAATGAGTAAATGGTCTGAGAGCTACTTGTTTACTTACTCCGCTAGCCTGGGATTCAATTTCTTTCTTCTAGAGAAGAGATAAACCCTCTGTCCCAGAGCTCCAGTCTTCTTTTCAACCCAAACTGCAGCACACTGGAATTGGCCTACTGTGTCTGCTGTGGGGGTCTCTTTCTTCCTCATGTAGGTCAAATACTATTAGCTCAATCGGGACCAGAAGTAGTTCTCTTTGCACCTCACTGAGTAATTCCAGCAACAGGAAGTTGTATTAAAGGTAGGGCTCACATCCACAGTCTCTTGCCAGAACCAACAACCTCTCCCATTTTCCCCTATCACGAGCATATTCTGAACTAACAGATATATTTCTCTGTATCTACATTTTAAATACTTGCCTAGATGGCTGAACTCTCAGCTAGGGAAATGAATTCTGCTTTCTAAGGAATCCTATCAACAGTTTGCATCAATAACCCAACCCCCCGCCCAACCCCTTTACATACTTGGTGACAGGCAGCCCCAAAGCCCTTCTGCCCTTTACCTCCTTGTAGATGTTGGAAGGATGGTCTCGTCGGCCACACAAGTCGGTTATGGTCTTGCAGCAGCTGTCTGGGACCTTCCGGCCACTGGCCATTGAAGATTTGATCCACTGGCTGTCAGTCCAGTCTGTGTAGTTGTTGCTCCCACAGCACTTGAACTGCATGCACACCAAGCAAAGGCTGAGCTGGCAAGCACTATGACCTCTTCCTGCCCTTAGCCTCCACCCCAAGCCCTGCCCTTCATCCTCCTCTGCAGAGAGACTCCAGCTATCCCCATGGGCTTGAGCTTCTTTTTTAAGGCTACTATAACTATTAGTGTCTTTTTGTGTTAAGAGTCCTCAGAATGACCTTTCAGTATCACCTTTACTCATCTTTCAGCAGCTGTGACTTCTTGTTACTGCTGGGATGAGGTGTAACCAGAGCTGCCTCAGCTCTGAACCTCTGGACTGGAGGCTGTTTGTGGTGATAACAGGGTTAAGTTTAATTACCTGTTACTATAGTAAATGCATCTGCTACAGCAGTATATGTGTAGCAGGGCCAGGCTTTGAAAGTGCCTGTGCACAAGAATCCTTTCAGGGGAAAGGCCTGTCAGAACTGCATCAGCCCTAATCCACACCACCCCTCAGCCAGGCACAGCTAGGTGGTTCTTCGTCACATCTTGCTCTCTAGGGTACAGTGGAGCTTAACTAAAGCCATCAGCAACTTCTCCAAAGATGTTTTGCATTTTTGAAGTGGGAAACAGCTGTCAGAGTGACTTGGCAGCTCCAGTTCCCCCGGGAGCAATTCAGATGTTGCTTCCCCAGTGCTACTGGACATGCAGTTCAGAGATGACACCCAGCAGTTCTGCCACCTGCATGGCCCTGGCCCTGCACCCCACTCAGAAGCAGCAGAACACACACTCAGCATTTACGTCAGCATGTTGGATGTCAAGAGCCCAGGATGCCTTTTATGCATTTGACTTTAGGCCCTACAATTGCTTTAATTCTCCCTGTCTCTAGAGGTACCTACCTCCTGCTGCAGTTTGTCTACTGCACTGGTAACACTCTCCTCTCCCTCCTTATGGTACTTCTGGGTCATGGTGTTCTTCAAATTTTGCTTCAGCTCCATGCTCAGCTGAATGGAAGAGACAAGCACGATAAAAATCACAAGGCAAACACTCCTTGGAGTGATCAAGAGCCCTGCATCCATTTCACTGCCTTTGCTGCAAGAGGAAAGCAGAGAGCCAAGAGTGGAAGCTACAGCTCCTTTAAGATCATCCTCCCAGGCTGGACTGGACAGGTTTATTTCCAATTGATTACAGATCGTGCCTTTTATTTTCATAACTGGAAGGAGGTGCTCCAGGACTAAATTTCAGCCTGCATTACACCTCACCACATGGGTCCTCACCAAGACATGCCTGCATCAAAAAAGAATACAAAACTAGACCTGCTTAAATATTACTGTGCCCATTAGACCACAGGTACTCTTCTCCTTCTGAAGCCTGTGACAAAATACTAAAAACCCAATCACTCTGCCTAGGAGCAGGAGAAAAAAGAATTAGGTCCTAAGCATGATGGACTGAGGCCACATACTATGAATGGCTTTTGTGTCGCCATCGAAAAGGATCCCACAGGAGGGAATTAATTGTGTGATTGCAAAGGTACTGCAAAGCCTTTCTTAAGAGCAGTGTCAGAGACATAAGGTCTGATTTTGCAAGAACAGAATTTCTGAAAGCATCATCACAAACCACTGGTGTGTTCAGGCGATTGGAATCAAACATTCATTGCTGTGGAGGCTCTTTTAATCTAGCTGAATTCTTCTCACCCATCCAGTGACAGCCAGAAAGCTCCAAGGAGCTGCACCCTTTTTTTTGTCATCCTGGTTCACACAGCAACACTGCTTTAGACTGCTTTAGACCAACAGCTGTGCAATTCTAAGTTTCATACACTAATAAACAACATCTACATGTGTTTTAGATGGGGCCAATGCATGAACCAGGTGGGTAACCTTTCCATATTCCTTTTATTCTACAGAGTAAGTAGTAAACGCAAGGTCAAACGTCTGGTTATGCTGAACTGCGCAGAATGCAGTTTATTCTCCCTTTGAAACTCTGGTTTTTAGCAACTCCAGGTGTCAAGTGGCGGCAACACCTACCTCACAGAGAGGATATGAGGCTTCATTCATTAATATTTGCAAAATTCTTTGAGATCCTGTGCTGGGAAGCTCTACAGGAGTGCAAAGGACTTAGTGTGATAGAAAGAAAGGAAAAGGTTCAGCAGCTGGCAGGCACCAGAGGCAAGCAGAGAGGAGAGGAGAGTCCATTAGCAGAATTATTACTTGAGAGAAAAGAAGTTACCTGCGGGCTCACGGGGAAAAACTGCAGCATGGAACAGAGATAACAAAAGAAACAGTTTAGACACACACATGCAAGCCTTAGACACCAAAGCAAGGGCTGAAATAAAACCAGTGGCAAACAGAGCAAGCAGCCGGCAGCCAGGGAAGAAGAGGGATTTGCCAGCCAGCTGGTACAGGGAAGTGCAACTACTCATCAGAAAGGCCCTCGGGTGATCTAAAGCACTCAAGGGCACAGCTCTGAACATGCTGTCTCTTACTTCAACTTAAGGATCAGCTCCTCTCCATCCACTGTCATATACGAACCTTCTGCTTTTGCAAGGATGGAGGGACAGACCTTGGTTTCCTGCTACACTTGCCAGGATTGATCTGCCCCCGTCAGATGCACACACTCGCACCACCAACCCCTCCTGGCAGGAGCCAGCACAGTCCTTTGGCTCCTTCCAAACTGCCAGTGCCCGTATCAGGGAGGCAAAGCACACAAGGCCCAAGAGAAAAAGGAATGGCAAGGATTCTTGGCAGTGAAACCAACAAGATGGGATGTCCAGCTGTTTTTCAGGCAGCTACTTGACAGCAATCCTAATGTGCCATTTCCAATCAATTTCCAGACATGAGAGCAACTTTGCAGGCTGTTTGTGCCTTGGTGGTTAAACTCCCTTTGAAAACAAAGTGATGACCTAAGCCTCTGCTCTCTGCAACTGCAAAAAGTGCCAAGCTCTGATTGCAGCTGTTGGGAGCCTGTGCTGTTCTCCAGCCCCTCAGCTGGGCTGGTTAAGTAAAGCTCTCCAAAATTTCTTGATCTGATAGGATCTTTCAGCTGGACCAGATGATCTTTCTCGGTCCTTTCCAATCCTTAAGATTCTGTGATACATTTTCTTTGCCAGCTCAGAAGCATTGCAGCTGCGTTGCAGGATGCAGCAGACACTGTTCCTGTGTCCTGAACAGACTAAGTGGCACTAACATGGTTTCAGTTGCTTGCACTATGCCTTGAAGGGTGTCAGGAGAGCTCTCGGATCTACTCAGCCTCAAAAACACCCTTCTACAGGGCTCTGCAGACAAACAGCACACAAAAAGGAACCACAGGAAGCAGCTGAGCAGCCTCCCTAGAGTAACCACCACCACTTTGTCAAAACCAGTAGACAGACATGTGGAAAGGTGGACCACAACCAGCCCTTGGTCCTGAGTCTCCAAGCCAACTGTGCCTGAAGAAATGGGATGATAACAAGCTGTTTTCTCTCCATTGTTTGAATCTGTAAGGACTGACATCCACTCACCTGCTGGTAGTAGATATAGGCCAGGATTCCAGCAATGATCTCCAGGAGAAAGATGCACAGCAACAATATGAAGTACTGTAAAATAATGGGAAAATCAGGACATTAGAGCAGAATGTAAGGAGATGATGGGAGTCAGCTCTTCATTAACTGGGAAAGTTAAAGATTCTGTCTTCATTAATGCTTTTCTGCACCAGTGTTCAAAGGCAGGGGCTGGGGCTAAGGCCTTGTCATGGTTTAGCAAGGAGTTGCTTTTGCTTGGCAACGGGAGCGGGTTGCAGTGAAGATCCAGTAAAAAGTTTTTGGACTCTCCCCCGACTCCTGGGTTCAGACCCACCCCCCGGCCCGGCTGGGCCAATCTGGCGCCTCTGCCATCACTATTTAGGGACGGGAATTTGAAGTGTTTGGCTGGAGGTGTAAGAGTGGTACAAGATAGAGGTGACCATGCGGACCCCACAGTCGGAGAAGGAGGAAGGA